>CM037996.1:13332083-13752579 GCA_021234005.1 Nephelium lappaceum | reverse complement strand
AATTATTTTTGAAAATGAAGATGTAAAATTGAAATTTACTAAATATTTTGAACGCACCGTCACCAAAAAAAATGGGTTAAATAATTCTCATCATATTGAGTAATCGTAGGTTGATTTGATTAAAAATTTTGATTTAATTTCAAGAAAATATCCTTATTTTTAAAAAACAATTCAAATATAAGTGGTAAAACTCTTTTTCAAAATGTTATGTATTTTATGTTGGAAATTTAAATATAACTGTCAAAGAAATTTAAGTTTTTGGGTTCAATAATTTCAAACAATTCTAATCAATAATTAAATACCCTTCTCGTTAGTTTTGTATTAAAATTTCATTAGACTTCTGAATTAATAGTCGATTTTTAATAAATTTTGAATATAATAATTTAAATCTTAATTTTCATATTAAATTTACCTTATCTACCTGTTCAACTATATTAACAAATAACAACCAAATTTCCATATGCACAAGTAAAACAAGGGAAGAATAGTGCAAACTTGACATTCAAACTATATATAAGTAATTGTATTTATTTTAGTAATTAAATGGGAGCATTTTCTAATATTTTCACAAATTCCTAATGTTCCACTAAATTGCAACACACAAATGCAAAATTTTAATCAAAAACTTAAAAAAAGAGGTGTTCACCAAAAAATACAAAAAAAAACACCTTAAATTATATAATTATTTTTTACCCAATCTTAACCTATACCAAACAAGAGATGATATTATTTTTAATCTAGTCCAACTGTATGAAACACAACTAAGTATTAATTTAGTTCAATTTAATTATATCCAATTTCACATCTTAAAAATAGTTCAATTCAATCATGTACATCAAACTTTTATTGAAATAGTAATTTAACTTAAAACCATTTTGTTTATTTTTATTTAAATATATAATTTAATTTAAATAACTATAATAATTAATCATATCTTAATTATAAATAAAAATATTATTAACATATACATAAAAGTGTTTTAGTTTTTGTTAAATAGTTTATTTGTAATTGTTTGTATCATATTAAATGAAATTAGATAACAACTAATAGTAACAGATTATAAATATCAAATTGCTAGTTTTCAAATATTTTTAACTTTTAAAAACAAATAAGATTACTATATATTGAGAGGTAAAGAATGGGAAAAAAAAACAAATTAATATGTCATTTAAATTTCAGACTTTTATCATTATTCAGTCTTCAATGACTTTCAATACTATTCAATCTTCAGACAAAAAAACAACCGATCCCTTAGTTTATAAAAATAGATATTTAAGTCACAAATAGTATTTGATTCTGATAGTCTCTGACATATCTTAATTCATTCTATGTAAAGATTTAATGTCTCAAACACCATTAGTTGATATGTACAGATTTTTAATCTTGCTATTTAAATTAGGGAATCTCCAAGTCAAGTCCTACCAATACAAAGATCGGTTTTTTAAGTGGAATTAAAAACCGAAATCGGTTTCTCCTTTAACTGAAAAACCGATCAGACGTGCATATGGCAGATGAAGCAATGTCGGTTTTATGAGCTATTAAAAACCGATTTCGGTTTTTTATCAATAATGAAAAACTGATTAACCTGAAAAACCGATCAACCTGAATCACAAAATCAGTTTCTTTTACCAATTTAGACCTGGTGTATATTATTGCCTGCATATGCTAAATAATGTGTCATATAACTGAGGAAACTTGTGTCATTATAAAAGTTTGAGTTCCCAAAATTTAAACATATTCTAAATAAATAAATGAACATTTACATGCTACATGTGTTCTAATTAATAAAATACTTGCAAGACGTCATTAAACAAAAAATAATATAAGTTTCATTGTACTCTGATGAAGATTAAATCAACATAAACAAGTAAGCGTTAAATAACACAATACAATCTGACATAAATAAAAGCTTCAATTAATTAATGTGTCTAATCATCAATGTTTGGATTATTACCCATCATTTGATTAGGAGGAGGAAACCGTTGCGGGCATCGACGTTGGTTATGTCCAGTCTCATGACAGAGGCGGCATCTTCGTGAGGGCGCAGTATTTGGATGAGCATTTGCACTTGTTCCAACTTCTGCAGTAGCGGCTTCGCTAGTTTGGCCTTCTGCACTTGCGGCTCCGCTCGTCCCTCCACTGAAGGATGTTGGAGGGTTAGGGCAACGAAGACGGTTATGTCCCCTCTGACCACATCTTCCACACTTCTTAGTTCGACGAGCTTCCCCAACGGAAGGAATCCGAACCTCTTTCGGCCTACCTGCTTGCCTTTTCCTATGGGTGGTAGTACAATCATGCTTCTAACTTCCGCAGAAACATTCCAATCAGACAATTTAGGAACGGGATTGATCGGACGTGCATATGCAGCTTTCAGCCACTCTGTGCTATAATAATGACTGTAAAGTGTATCACAATTGACGCCCTTAAACCTGACATGTATCATAAATATTTATTTAAATGTAAAAATATGATATGACATTAAATATCAAAATTAACAACGTACAATTATGATACCTGGCTACAGCACATGCATGAATACATGACAACTGATCTAAGTTCCACTTCAAGCAAGTGCATGTGCACGTTTCAATATTAACCACCGCATCGCCTTTGCTAGGATGTAAAACACTGTATGTGATCGGTTATGTAATAGGATATACTGTACCTTCCGTTGATAAATTTTTGGCCAACATGATTCGATCGTACGCAGCAGTGGTAACAAAAGTCGTGAGTTTTTTCAGCAACACCACGTCTATTATTAAACCATCTTTGTAACACATTTCTCACATATTCATGTGCGGTAGTTATTGGCAAACGACGTGCTTGCATCATGCAATTGTTGAGTGATTCTACAATGTTAGTGGTCATCATGTCATATCTTCTGTTTGGACAATATGCCCGTGACCACCTGCTTACCCCAACCTTAACCAAAGTGTCATATGATTTCGGATGCAACGCTCGAATTTCTTCTAACATTCTATCGCAGTCATATGGCACATGACTGTATGCTGCATTGTAAAATGCTTTTTCCACTACATTCGAATACTTTTTACAGTGTTGCTTCAAGTTTTGCCACAGGTGGAAAAAACACAATATGTGAGGGACTTCGGGAAAAACTACACTCATCCCATTTGATATGCTTTTGTGACGATCAGATACGATAAGCAAATCATTTGACACACCGATCGCCTCTCGTAATCTGCTTAAAAACCAAGTCCATGAACGGTCTGACTCTCTATCAGCAAATTCAAAAGCGATGGGATAAATCATCTCCGACCCATCTTTGCAGGCAGCAAAAAAAATCACCCCTTTGTATTCACCTTTCAAATGGGTGGCATCAATAGCAACAACCGGTCTCATGTAAGATCGAAAACCCTCAATACAAGCTCCAAGTGCAACGAACGAATACAAGAACCGGTTGTTTTCATCCCTCTCAATTGCCGTCATGGTGCCGGGGTTTGATACTTTTAACATTTCAAAGTAGGACGGAAGCTGTTGATATGACTCGTCCGCTTGTCCATATGCTAGTTTCTTTGCATATTGTAAAGCCTTCCAAGCTTTACTGTACAAGATCTGCACACCATACTGCTCTAGCATTTCTCCGATCAAACGATTAGGTGTATAAATATCCCTCCCCACCTTTCCCGCATATAATTTTCCGATAACAAAAGCCTTCACACTTTTCATATGTGATTCCATGGCTACCTGACGACATGTGTGTTCCGCCACATACTTCAATACAAACCACATCAAACAACCTGTTCTGCATCTTGCACGAACTATAAAGTTACAACTCTTATCCTTGCAACCAGTTCAAATCGTTCCGCGTCTAAACGTCTAACACGATATTCAAACTTGGATTTCAGAGCATATTCTCCAATAGCTGTACACATTTCTTGTTTAGTATCAAAGAATGCACCTTTATACAAAGTACCACGTTGATAGACAGTTGACATAACGCTTGAAGTAGCCTCAATGTCGCCCAGTTCTACACCGGGAACAATCCAGTATGGTTGTGAAGGATTGTTCTGAAATTGTAAACCCGAAAATCTTATTTCTGGAAACCTTTCATCCTCGTCGACATCATTAATTCCAGCTTCCTCTTCATCACTATCTCCAGTTTCCTCTTCATCACTATCCTCTGTCCCATCACCATTATCATCTGTGTCTTGCTCTCCATCATCACTAACATCATTCATATCATCATTATTAATGTCATGAATGGGACCTTCCATAGATGTAAATGGGGTGACCGAAGCATCAACCTGATTGCTACCAGCACCTGAAGTCAGATAAAATTGACTTTGAACCATATACAGATCTACAGGTCTATTACTATTTGGCATCTCATGTCTTGTGTCTGGTATTAAGTCGGTGACATTTGGACGAACGATATGCCTACTAACTCCAGCTCCAAAATCTCTTACAATCTTATCAATGTAAATCTCTCTAATATCAACATTTCTCATCGCCATCAAACCAACCACACCAAGATCGGACATGATACGTATTTTTTTCACTTGACCATTTGTCATGTTTTGTAGTAAATAATATATACGAATATCCCACATTCTTCTATCAATGCTAGTCTCTCTATACACAACATCCACCAACGATGAAAAACTACTATCTTTGGAGACCCCACACATGATCGACTCACCCCCAACATAGTTAGATCCAATCCACTCTCCATCAAAGTTGATGACGATTGTTTCGTGAGTCATTCCTATAACATTCAAAGAATGTTTAATTAGTCTCACTATATATAACAAAATCTAACACAATAAATCAATGTCCATCATTAAAAACAAAAGATATATCACAATTATTCTAACACTGCCTACGATCACATCTAACCACATATAACACTAAAATTTAATACACGGTATCCAAAACACAACAAATATCGAAAACATCAAAAATTGCTCAAATCGGTTTTTCATATACATGAAAAACCGATTTCGATTTTTGAGTGGCATGAAAACCGATCAAAATAGAGAATCGGTTTTACACCTCTATAAAAACCGAAATCGGTTTTTAAATTACCTAAAAAATAGATTTCGTCGCAGATTTTGCAGAAACTGCAAATCTACAAATCTATCTTTCGGATGGTATTTATCACAAGCAAATCACTTTTAAAGCCTTTACCTTACAATTTGAACAAAATAACCTAAAAACCAACCAACAAAAACACATACATTACCTTCGAAACTCAAATCACTTGAAATGAAGGAAGAAGCTTCAAAACGGATCACACTTGAATGAATCAAAAACCTTCAATGGACAAAGAAGCTCAAATGAAGAATCCCTTACTAGGAGGTTTGACTTTCGGCTATAATGGTGAATGGAAGAGAACAAAAACCATGAATAGAGCAAAGAGAAAGAGAAGAGAGAGGTTTGGATGCTAGGAGGAAGTAGGAGGAAGAAGAAGGCTATTTTGGTAATTTCGCTTAGGGCAATTGGATGATTTTAATTTGAAGGGTAATTTAGTAATCTTGGGTATAGAATGGAAATAATTTGTTTGAGAGGCTAAAAACAAATTTGTATAAAATATTGGGTAAAAACAAAAGTTTCCTTTTTGTTTGGTTGAAAATGATAAATCTCCCTATATATTAGCAGATTTTTAGTTTAAATAGAATTTGTATAGAGACTAAAATTTCTATTACTATCAGTTTTGCATGTTATATATATAGGGTTATTATTTAGAGTAGAAAAGAATAAATATACAATATACGTTTCTTCTCTAGCAAAATTAGTCAACTCATTCTTGAGTTTCAAGGATCAAGAAGGTTTTGGGTTCGTATTGTTGAGTCTATTTTGTGAATTTTGGCTTATTCGAGGTAAGTAAATTTATTCATGATGTATGTATATTGGTTTATGAACTTTTGAATATTTTGAAATTTATATTCGTGTTTAACATAAATTATAAACATGATTTTAAGTTATTTATATAACAATAAAATATTTTTACAGTAGTTTTCAAATTATTATATTTACTTTCAAAATTTATATTGTCATCCGATTTAAAAAGAAAACCTATGATTTTTGTATAAATCTAAAACTTTGCAAAAGTTTATATATTGAGTCTAAAAACTATTGTTTCTTAAAATTGATTTACAGTTGTTAAATATATCTTTCAGATAAGATCATGAAAAATTATTTTGGCTCATTGTCTATAGTTATTGTTCTGATATTGATCCAGCTGGATTCTTGTGTACACACATTCTGTTATTCTGACTGAGTCACACGGGTAATTATGACATTCTGTTATTCTGACCGAGTCACACGAGTAATTGTGACATTCTGTTATTCTAATTGTGTCACACGGGTAATTGTGATATACTGTTTCTGACCGCGTCACACGGGTATTTGTGACACTATAAGACATGAGCATACTTTTTATTTACTCTATATGGTTATATGTTTTAATATGATATTTTGTTCTGATTATTGTCTTATGCTACATTGTAAGCCCTCAAGTGTAATATTACAGATCTCCCCGGAAATAGTCCCTAAGTAGCGATTCGAGACCCTAAATGGTCTATGGAAGCGCCTAAGAGTATAGGGAACTCTTAGAGATCGATTTAAACTCGATTGGAGATTAAACGGAATGATAAAATAGTGAATGAAATCGAGTAAATATTTAAGGTGATAAGGGACTAAATTGAAGATAAGTTTTAATAATTGTGGTTAAAGTGGAATTAAGCTAAAAGTCAAGGGAGGAGACTGATATTTTAAGGGGATGTGATCGTCATTTTTAGAATATTTTGGGGAGGAAAGCATAAAGCCAAAAAGTTGTCTTAAAAGTCAAGAGAGAGAGAGAGCTGTCGCAGAAGAGAAGAGAAGAGAAGAGAAGAGAAGAAGAAAGAAGAAAGAAAGAAGAGAAGAAGAACCCAATGCCGACCAGCCCGACCACCATCGACCAGCCTCCGTCGCAGCGCCGACCGACAACAGAACCATCTCGCGAACTAGCCAAGTTGAGCGACGACCAAAGCAGAATTACCGCGCGACGCCAAGACCGAGCCGACGACTGTGCGAATCAAATTGAAGCCGATCGAGCTGTCGCCGAGCTGTAGAACCGACCGCCGACCGGAGCAGTTGACGCGCGACCCGAACTCGACCCAAAGCGAAGCAAAACCGAGCTGAACGACAACCAAACCAACTCATCCCGGGTGACAGAACCGACGTCGATCGATGGCGAAACCACAGCAGATCCACGGCAGAATCGATAGGGAAAGAGAGGGGAGAAAGAGGAGAAGAAAACCCAGCCTAGACTAGCTCCAATTAACGTCTTTTTCAGCTCGAAACCAAGCTCAAACAGTGTCGCGAAGAGAGAATCCGACCAAGGAAGAGAAGCTCGCGCGGAGGAGAAGAAAGAGAGAGGAGATCCAGCCTGACCTCAGCCCAAATCAGTCCATTTACGCATCCAATCCAGTCTCGAATCAAGCTCAACGTGAAGAGAAAGAAAGTGATTCCGTAGGGAAGAAATCGGGTGAGTTGTTTAAGTTGAAATTGATGATTTAGTTGATAATTGAGTTGACTTTGAAGTAGATTTTATCGCGATTCGTTATTGGTTGATTTTGAGTGAAAATAAGTTGATAAATAAATGGATTTACGTTTATTGGAAGCTTAAGAAACCAAGAGAATAGTGAAAAGTTAAAGATAAAGTGAATCGCGCGATAAACTAGTTTGAGGGACGATTGTGTAATTTCGAGTTTTTGAAAGTTGACGCGAACGTAAATTTATGTTTCCATATCTTGTGTAGATGACAAGGGAGCTCAAGGATCAAGGCGAGAGGATTAAGGGCTCCGCACGCACCATTCTTAGTTATCAATTTTGTGAGTGAGTTTTATTTAAAAATTTTAAGAGTATTTCAAATTATAAAGTTTGATGTGATAAATTAATTGTTTACTTGAGCTTATTTTAAATGTATGGATATGAGCATGAATTTAGAGATTGAAATGATGCTATTTTGTGCTTTTGCACTTACCAAAGATATTATAGGATTTAATGCATTCAAAAAATAAGATTTAGTGCTTATTGCACTCAGAAATCAGATTTTAGTGCTTTATGCACCCAGAAAAGAGATTTGTGCTTTTGCACCAGAAAGTTAGAGCAAAAAGGAAAGTGTTTTCAAACCCATAAGTATACCCTCAGAGATTCCAGACCAGTTTAGACCCGATCGGTCTATCCCACTTCAATTGGCACAGTTCTGGGAAGGGATAAGTTACTAACTTGAGGGAATAAGTGTCAGAGTCTGTCAATTGAGTCGCCATTACTGATGTGGGGTAGTGTTTTATGTGCTATGGTTAGCGCTGAGAAATTCCGCACATGGCCACGAGATGTCTTAGAGTAGGTAAGCTATGGTTAGCGCTGAGAAATTCCGCAAGAGTACAGATTTAGGGATACTATGGTAATTTCAAAAGATATCAGGAAACAGTTTTAAAAAAGAAAAGCTTATTTGAGATAAAAGATATTTTATAATTATTATTGAAGTTATTTATGATTTACAGTTGCAAATTTTGTATTTAAATACGTGCATGTGCTTAGAGATGAATTCTCTTGTTTAAGTTGATATTTAAGAGATTTAAGCTTGAAACGTTTTAGAAACAGAGAATAGTTTTCAAACGTTTTCAGAGGAGGAAATTTGGAAAATCAGATTTTCAAAGAAACGAAATAATATCACTCATTGAGCTTCTAGCTCATTATTTTCTGTTTTATATAAAAACCTCCTCAGGTACTCTCAGCAGGTAGTCGATCAGTAGCATTACCTCCAGCGGGTGAGCCAGCGCGACACGACATCATTTGAGTAGCTCATTTGGTTTCATCAGTTACATTTTCATGTAAATACCTTTTGAAATTTATAAATAATTTGAAAGTTGTAATTATTCGTTTGTAACTGTTTTTAAATTGTTTTTCGATTTAAATACGATTTATTAAATGTGATTAGAATTTATTTAAGTTGATTTGAGAATGAAATGCATGATTGAGGCCTACGGGCAATCAGAAGTTGGGTTGGTGCTAAAAATAGTTGAAGTGTTGATATATTTGTAAATAGGTTTTTCGAGAATGTTAAAAATGCAGTCGTTATGCTACAGAAATTTTGTTAGAAAAATGAGTTTCGAAAATGAATTTAAAATTAAAAATTAAAAATTTTTCCTACGCGTTTTCAGTTTTTAAAGAAAACCCAACACAACGATGTTTCAAAAAGTATCAAAGAGTATAGGGTTCGCTCCACGGGTTTCGCTTAGCCCGACGAGTCGGGTCTGAGAGGGATCTGTTGGGGTGCCCGGCGTGACCTACTGGATCAGAGTTAGAGGTATCCAGGTTGGGTCGCATCATACATGGTGTCTTTTTTGCTAATATAAATATTGATTATATTTTTTATTTTGATTATGGGAGTTGAAATATGTTTCTATGTATTGAAGTTTTATATCTGACTTATAAAAGTAATTATACTGATACTAATATTATGCATGAATTTACTTACCGAGTTGACGGCTCACTCCCTCGTCTCCACCATTTTGCAGAGTAGGAATAAATTGTGGGCGTTAGATGTCTTGATCATGGAGTTCACCCAATCGTGAAGCCTTGGAGATAGTTAATGTGATTCGTTGTATTTAGTTTTAGATTTTATAAGAATTAAAAAATTATCAAGGACATATTTTATTTCAATAATTAATTTTAGGATTTTTCTTTTGGAGATTACGTTTGGATAATTATGTTGACTACTTTCAAAGTTTGGAATAAATTTCTAGTTGGAGTTTGTTTTTGTTTTGTTATCTAGTTTGACTATAACATCCTATTTCCTTGATATTGGATTTGGGGTGTTACACTAAGGAATGCCAATCTCTAGGATATAAATAGAGGCTTGAGAGGAAACCAAGTGAGAGAGTTTTAGAAAGAGATAATAGAAAGAACTGAGATCTGGGAAACACAGAAAGAGAAAAGGGACTGGGAACTTGTATCTGAGATTTGAGAGAGAGAGTTAAAACAGTGTGTTCTCTAAGTGATGTGTTTGTGTAGCTTGTAATGGTTGTTGTTGATTTCTGAATAAAGAAAGTGAAGCCGATTCCTCCCCATGGACGTAGGCAATCTTGCCGAACCGTGTTCTTTCTTGTTTTTCCATTTACTGGTTTATTTGTCATCAAATCTTTCTTGCTTTGCTCAGTATTGTTGTTCTGGTTTCTGGTTGGAGTTGGTTTCTTGGTAGCAAATTCCTAACAGCCTTGCTATAGGTTTCTCACACAATGAAGAAGCTAAGAAGACTGGAGAGCAAAGAGCTAAAGACGAGAGAGAAGTGTTGGAACTGTTGAGACCTGAATTGCTATCTTTGAATTACTTGGGACTTCATGTTCTACTTATATAAATGAACACAATGGGGTATTTACAACTGATTGTCAATATATATATCTATCTATCTATCTCTCTCTCTCTATATATATTATCTATTTATATTTTTTGGATTTTTGAATTGTTTTTAGGTTTTTGTCGAGGTTCAGATTTTGGTTCAAAAATGGTTTTGCTTTACATTACGGTTGCACTCCTTGGAGAAGAATGGACGACAGATCACAAAAATGGTCTCCTATTGTGCTTATCACAGGTAAGCATTAACTTCTACAGAGAATTGCTTTACACAGGTACATACACACAGCCATTTCACTTGTTTGGAAAGGTTATGTGTGTGTGTGTGTATACGCAAGTTACACACACACACATAAAAACTAGAAGAGAATCTATAGTGGAATCTTCTGAAATTGACCCATTTTCTGCTGCAAGGTGACGAGTATACAACAGGTCGATCAATAACAAGAAGGTGCCTTGCATTTCTTTATTTGTTTCATTCTGGAGATGTAACTAGGACTGAACATTCAAATTATATTTTCCTTTTCAGGCATAGTCTGAATCAGAGGATGAATGCACCAAAAACTGTTATTCATGAAATTCTCAATTTTGTTTTTCAAAAATTTTTTACAGTTAACTAATTACTCAATCACAGTATCGTCTTACTGAAACATAGCATCTTTTATTCTTCTTCTTCTTGGTCTGTTCACTTCCATTTTTAATGTTGTCTAGAGAGCAGAGGAGGAAGCAACAGCTCACCAAGTGATGGGACCTTGCCATCATGACTCGGGCTCAATAAAATGCCTAAATACATATAGAGTAAATTTCTTCCCTTGCGTTTAATGCAGATTATATTTTCCTTTTTTTCTTGGTTTGGAATTTAATACAATACCGGGTGTTTTTCTATTTTCTTTCTCCTTGACAGGTTTTTCTATTTTCCGTGAACGCATCCACAGCTTACAGGCAAATCTTAAAATCTTTTGGATTGTCATTTTAACTGTTTTATGGGAATTTATATTCTACTGCAGAGAACTGAGCATGACAGAGTATGCTTTGGTAGATCAGGAATACATGGTTGGGGTCTGTTTGCACGGAGAAACATTCAAGAAGGTGAAATGGTGAGTTAAAGAATCCATAAAATACAGTTTTTGAAAGTGGGTATTTTTGAAAGTGCAATGGACATGAAATTTTTTCACCTTAGCATCGGAAAGCAAATTTGATTTACCCATTGCAGAAAGGTTTTTGCCATCCCCAAAACATGATGTTGGAAGCTGAAAGCTACAAATTATCAATGTCATTGTGAATTCATTTGCATTGAATTTAAACTTATATGGTTTACTCGGGAACTCATAGCAGTCTTCAAAGACCAATTATGCATGTGAATGAACGGAGATGTATGCTGTTGTTTTCTGTTGATTGAGATACTCTTTAAAGAGACTAATAACAGCTGTCTACCTTTCTTCAGGTTCCTGAGTACGGCGGTGAACAGGTGAGGTGCAGTATTGCAGATCTAAGAGAGGCGCTCTATAGATTAGAAGGAAAGGACTGCTATGTATGTTAACTTTTACTTGCTCTTATGATCTCCAAAGGTTTCTTGTTCAATTAGACTGACAGTATCTCAGTGTTTGGTTAAACTCAGAATGGTTAAATATTGTTAGGAATATTTGTTCTAATTGGCCTAGATTAGATATGGATTTTGTTCCCTTCCCCTGCCCTTGTCCACCCTGTTTCCTTCATTAGCATTTCTAAGGAATTTTAACATGAATTGAATGAAGGGAAAAATCGATTATAATACGAATGCGGAAATATAGATTTCAAAAATTTTCAAACAAAATATACCCAATCGATTCTAGTAATAACAATTTAATAATTAAAATAATAAGATTGAATCTTACCTTACATTAAAATTGAATTGATCTATTTTGATTTGCAGATTCTTCACCACATGATCTTCTTTATTATGTCTCTTCACAAAAAAAAAACTGTGTAGACACAACCTTTTGAAGATTCTATTGTAGGAGAAGATTATAAGCTGTTTTTAATCAATGAAATTTTTTTTTTCCGATAGTCAAAAATTTTCTCTACCTTATTACAATTCATAAAACATCTTTTATAATGGTATACTAGGGTTCTTTAATTTAATAAGGAATTTAAATTCCTATTGAAATTGAAAGACTTAATTCATGTCCAATATGGAATCAAATTCCTTATTGGGTTAGAATTCTGTTTTTTTAATTTACTATGAAATCTAATTCCTATTAAATTAAAACTCTTTTAATATAATTTAATATGGAATCTAATTTCAATCAAAATTATAATTTTCATTAATTAATTAAATGATTTATTTTCATTAAATTAAACAATTCTAAATAATAATTAATTTAATGACATCATTTAGAATTGAACCTATGACCTCTACAAAGAATTAAATAATTAACCATTAATTAAAAAATTATAAATATTTAAATAATCAAATTATTTAAATAATTTGTGAACGTGTCCATAAATTTATATATACACCAATAATCGGACAATCCAATTGTATTCTTCAACTTGCTTCTTTATGTGGTTGTGAGCTAGAAAAAGGACCAAATGGACCTACAATTTGAACTCTAATAATATTGGCATTATTAATTAAACTCCTTAATTAATAATTCACTATTATTAATCCTAGAGTTACTTTACTAAAAACTTAAGGTTGCACTCTCAAAATTGTGGATGTTTTACACAATCTGAATTTTCAGTGTCCATCGATTTAATCATTTCATATGGTTCGATCCTCCACGAGTAGTTTATAATTAGGGCTAGGTTATTAAAATTTGTTATACTTCTCTAATTATATCTTGTTCTATTAAGTACTATTGATTCTCTAATGAATAATATATCTATAACAACTTATGAATTTATCTTTTCGTTTACTCGTAAACAGAAAGTCGAGCGCTCTTATTGTTCAAGACCTGAATCAACACCTAAGAGAACTACTCATCTACTTCTTGCAAGAAGGAGTGGATTCCACTATTGTGTAGAATGTTCCCAGCCACTTATTAAACCACATCTCCAAAGTACGAAGTTTATTGATTGTAAATCTATAACAGTTTCACTCATATAAATCAAAAGATATGACTCAACAAATAGAAGTCCATAAAACACTTAGGATTAAGATCAATCCATATATGATCATCTAGTCGATAAATAAGAATTTCTATGTTTAACAGATATTAATAAAAAATTCATTTTTATCGTGATTCAGTTCTATATAATCTCTATTATATAAGTGCCTCCATTTTCATATCGTTATATGAACAATCCTGGATAAGATCATCATATCAAATACGAAATGGACTGCAACTATAGATTTACCACAAATAAAGTACTCAGTTTTGTTTGTTTTCTACTGACTCTTTAGATTACCAATCTTAAACTAAATTCCCTTGTATATAACACTTACATACTTAATTTGAGACTACATAAGTAATTATGGATGTTACATGATATTCGTATGAAGCAAATATTTCATAAATGTACATTAATTTAAATAAAATAGATTTTATTTATTTATTATTTATTTAAACGTTTATAAATTACGAGTTCTTAGGGCACAAACCCTAACATTGAATGCATTAAATCATCTCTCTTTCACAATTGCGATATTTTAGCTTTACTGCTTTCTTTCTCTTTTTCTTGCCTTCCTCTTTCCTGGTTCTTGTGTTAATAACTAAACTCTGACAAAATTCTGTCCTACAGCTATTCAAGATCAGTGAAGAGGTAGCGGTAGATGCCACTAATAAAGGCAACATAGCACGCTTAATCAATCATTATGTAAGTTATGCATATAAAACTTATATGTCTATTTATCACGATTCTACCAGTTTCCTTATTAACTTATATGTGTCTGTATATGTACCCTCCTTATGGGTTCGTAAATGATCATACTACGTTGACCTTCATTGATGGTGTATGCCCAACTGCTATGCAAGAATAATGACTGTTGGTGATGATGAGAGTCGGATCGTCCTCATTGCAAAGACTAATATGTCTGCTGGTGATGAGCTAACGTATATCTCTCTCTCTCTCTCTCTCTCCGTCTGTTTTCTGTTCGCACTTGCTGTTTTGTTTCAAGTTTGATTGGTAATGCATATCGCTTTGTTTCATCAATATAGGTATGATTATTTGTTTGATCCTGATGAGCCTGAAGAGTTCAAAGTCCCCTGTTTATGTAAAGGGCCAAACTGCCGGAAATTCATGAATTAGGATACACATACAACAAAGTAATTGTTCTCCACAAGGAGCACTAACCCGAATCCCCTTCCCGGTGGGATCTCACAGTTCTTATGCCAAAGTTTGTAGCTTGTATCAGGAAAGGAAAGCGTATCTATTCTTCTTTTAAATTTTTAAGTTATTTGTTGCTTTTTTTTTACAGATTTTTATGCTTAATAAAAGCAATAGGTTCGCCATCCGATTGGCTTCATCCATTTTGTGTAAATTTTCGTTGACAACATTTAGTAAATAGTGAAAAAGCTAACTAGCTATTCTAGGTAGAAAAATAGATCAAAATATATCTCTTTTTTATTTTTTATTTTATTTTTTAAGTTCAATCAAAATATTTCTTAGTTGATGTAATGTGGTGACTAGAATCTTGTAATTCAAGCAATTAGTCTGTGATTAAAAACATTTGCTCTCACGTAGCATGTTATTTAAGTATTCAATTTAATTATCAATGGTTTCTAATGAATCGACAAGTTTAAATTTGAAGTCTGAATAAGTTTCTCATTACTTAGTTTTGATAATACTCATTAAGTGATTCAATGTAGTTTTGATAATACTCATTAAGTGATTCAATGTTCCAACTGGCTTTGTAATTTATCCTTGAATTGGTTGTCGGATAAGTCCATAGTTTTGATCATGGTTAGAGTACTCCAAATTTCAATTTCAACTATTTTCATACCATCAAATAATCTAAGATAGCAAACGTCTCCCATAATATTCATTTGGACAATATTTTGTTCTCCATTCTTCACAGTATTCTGGAACAACGCAAACTGTCATTAATTCCCAACATCATTTACTTTCAATGACCACAATTACCTAGAGAGGGATTTGGCTACAAGCAAAAAAAAGCATTCGTATGATGCAAACCTCCCTCATTATAGAGTGTCAACCGTTGGATCAGTAAAAAAGAAATCCAACAGTGTGGGACAAAGGAAAAAAAAATAAAACTTTTAAAAGCAAGGAAACCAACTAAACAGATTGGAAGAAAAATTATAAAATAATAATAATAATAAAGCTCTCTTTTCATTCCCTTTTACCATCAAAATCTCTAGATTTCTCATCTCCAATCCTAATTCTCTTCAATTACCATGATTCAGTTATTAAACAACTCAAATTGAACAATGCACACTCACAATAGCTTGAAATTAAAGTTAGCATTCAATAAAAGTGATAGACCTGAGCCTTGTCAGTGAGCTGGAACAATAAGTTCATCAACCTTAAGGGTCTTCTTCTGATGAGATGAGAGATTGGAGTTAGCTTTGTTGACGTAGCTAAGAACATTTAAGTCTTGGATCGAAGGCTGATTATGATGGAGCCTTATTTGACAACCTTTATGGAGTACTCCACCTGGAACAGCCGACCGATCAGGCTCCAAATATTTTGTCTTTTTTTTTTTTTTTTTTTTGCCTGGAGGAGGGGTGGGGGGGGGAGGGGGGGAGGGAAGGGGTGGGGGTGGGGTGGGGGGGAGGAAGGGAGGGTGTAAGAGGAGGTGATTTTGTTGAAACGATGATGTTTTGGAGAAGTTGAATCGGAGTCCAGAAATGAATACCTTAGGTCTTGTGTAGTTGAGAGAGAAGAGAAGAGAAAAAGTGGAGGGATTTAAAAGGGTTTTCTTTTTCTTCAAGGCAGATATACACTACATACAGAGGGTTTTTGGACTGTCATTGCAACTAGAGTGATCTTGTAGATGAGAAGCACGACAAGGTTTGCAAACACAAACTCTTTGTTAAGTCGAGTCGTTTCTAGGTTGGCTAGATTCCTTATAAAACGTTCTTTATGTTTAAATTTTTTCTAGAAGTTGCCTATTGAAAAAATACAAGTCATATGATCTCATGGTAAGTTGCTCACAACCTCACAAAGGCTTTAGGATTGCACACACTCACGAAATTACATATTCATATGGTGTGCATCTATTAGGCATGTAAATGAAATGTTTTTAACTATTAGGAGCAAAATATAATTTTACAACGTTTCATGTGCATCAATCAGGGGTATAAATGAAAAGTGTTCAAATCATTAGAGTTAATTGTAATTTTATAATGTATCAGTGTGACACTATAATTTCACCTCTTCCATAGATATAATAATAACAATAATAATAATAATAATAGTAATAATAATAATAATAATAATGTGTTTTCTTACTTCTTCTTCAACCAAGCGGAAGCTACCTCGAACTCTAACCTCAATAGCTCCCTATCTTGGTTTCTCTTAATTCCAAACACCCAAATCACTCTCAATCTTTCATTCATGCTCATTGAATCCATCTAGAATCATCAATGTATTGATTTATTATCTTGATTTTTGTTTGAATGTGCCTTGATTATTCTAGTTGATGTATTTGTTGTATATTTGTTGAGTTGAATCAGTCTATGTGCCAAAATTTATGTGTTTGTGATTCTTAGGACGTAGATTGGTATCTAGATTAGGTCGTATCATGATTTAGAGTCTGATTACACGTCTAATTGATTTTGTACTTTAGTTTACATGTGTTTAATTGTGTAATCCAAGTCTAGGTTTCCAATTGGGATTTGATTTGTGTTTTATTTGATTAGGTGGTTGTTGGTTGCTCACTCATATGCACCTTGACACATGTATTTGATTGTATTGTGCTATATATATGTTGAGTGATATTGGTTAAGACATTGTGATTGTTAAAGCATGTTGGTTATATTTAACATGTCATGAAGTATACATATGCTAAGTATCATTTGTGTTGATTGAGGTTATTGCATACTTAACATCATAGGTTATAGTGGTCTTACATCCTATTTGATTGTTCATGCATCTCAAGTAGGGGCGGATCCACCGTTGGGTCATGGGGGACATGTGCCCCCACGAGATTCAAGAAAAAATTGAAAGGGACAATTTCAAGTTCAGTCCATCACAAAACAAAAATATTGTTTTTGTCAACCATTTTACAAAAATTCCTTTTTAACCTCTCAAACAAACTAATTTCTTCCTATACCCAAGTTACCTAAATTGCCCCTTAGTCAAATATTCTTTCCAAACTCAGATTAAATGTCCAAAATACCCTCAAGCCTCCGTAACCACTACTCTTCTTCTTTTCCTACGGTTTTAGGAACCATATTTCCATCCCATTTTTGATTCTCTCATCCATATTGTTTGTGCACCCATTCAACATTTTTGAATCCAAAAAACACACATTCAATCAAGCTTCATTCTCTCTAACAACAACCCTCACATTCAACATTTTTCTCCAAGTTTAAAGGTATGTGATTGTTGTTGATTGGTTTTGAAATTTTTTGTTGATAATGCTTAGTTGAAAGCCTTAAAAGTGATTTATGGTTGTGATTTATCATATATAAGTGTGATCTACAAGAAACTAAAGGAAATCAAAGAGCCCGTAAAGTTCTCGTATCGAAACCGGGTTTTATGGGGGCATAAAACCTGGTTCCGGGTTTTATGCCCCCATGAAACCCGGTTGGGTTTTATAATTTTTTTTCAATTTTTTTTTGTTTGGGAAGTTTGGTATTGATAGTTAGAGTTATATACGATAAGATTTAATTATATTTTAATGGATTTGGTTGGTTTTGGCTTGAAAACTCGATTGCGGGTTTTATTATATATTAAAACTCGATTTTGTTTATGATTTTATTTATTTAATTTAGCAAATAATACTTAGAAAATATTGAATTAACCTTAAGTAATAAAATGTTTTGATAATAATTTAATTACATTTGAAACGTTTAATAAATATAATTTTTTTTTTTTTTTCATGCAAAACAATTGGTTATTGAATATTATGTGAGTATGGATGAGACTAATTTATTTCAATTTTACAGAAATGAGTGAAGTGACAATAATAATCAGATGCAACGAAGAGTGGAATGGTAATAATTATGTTGGGAGTGAGACGTTCATGATGGGGGCCCCGACGAATGTCAATTTATCTCGTTTGGTGGACTTTGTTTACATAGTGACTGGCATTGATAGAAGAATATGGGACATCCGTTTGCATTATTTACTCCGAGCTAGGGGAATGCCTGCAGTTAAGATACCTATCACGACTGATTTTAGTGTCCGGGGTGTAATTTCGAACAACAAAGCTGGTTATAGAGAGATTTATGTTGATAAGAATATAAGAGATTCTGCAGTTATCAGTCCTACTGTCTCTCCATATACCACCACCTCAATACAAGACGTAGGGCGTGTGGAGAGAGATGATGATAGATTTGTAAGTCCGGTTACGGCTGAATATCAAAATTGTTTTGCTTCCTATAGCGGTAGTAATCAAGTTTCAGCTTCTATCACTACATTTACATCCACAGAAAGTCCAATATGTGACATTGATTATGATAGAAATGATGGTGATGATGAAGATCGGGACACAGATAGTGATTGTGATGAGACATCAGAAAATGGAGATGATGATGATGAAACTAGAGATGATGATGACGATGGAGAGAATGTGGAGTATCCAGAAGTTAGATTTTCTGGTTCACAATTTGAAACCAACCCTTCACAACCATACTGCATTGTTCCCGGGACAGATGACTGCGAAATTGAGACTACTTCAACCGCTATGTCGATTTTCATCCAACGTGATACATTATATAAAGGTGCATTTTTTGATAGTAAACATGAATTGAATGTGGCTGTTGGAAAAAGTGTTCTTAATTCAAGATTTGAACATAAGTTTAGATGTTTGTGCACGGTTCGATATGAGGTCGAGTGCAAGGATTTAACCTGTAGCTTTGAGGTCCGTGCAAGATGCAGAAATGGTGGTTCGATGTGGTATGTGTACAAGTATGTATCGAAACACACATGTTGTCAAGACACTTTTGAGGCACATAGGCGAAGTGTGAAGACTGTTGTCACAGCAACATTGTATCAAAAAAAGGTGGGACTTGATAGTATTACCCGTCAGGTTTTGATTGTAGAAATGCTGGAGCAATATGGTGTGCAGATTATGTACACTAAAGCTTGGAGGTCTTTACAATATGCAAAGAAACTATCATATGGGAAAGCGGATGAGTCATTTCAACAGCTTCCTCAGTATTTTCATATGTTAAAAGAAACAAACTCTGGTACAGTGACGGTAATTAGGACGGATGAAAACAACCGGTTCTTGTATTCATTCATTGCACTTGGATCTTCAATTGAGGGTTTTCGATCTTACATCAGATCAGTTATTATTGTTGATGCTATCCATTTGAAAGGTGAATATAAAGGGGTGATTTTTGTAGCTGCAGCCAAAGATGAGGAGGAGATGATTTATCCTATTGCTTTTGGATTTGGCGATGGAGAGTCGGATAGTTCATGGACTTGGTTCTTAAGTAATTACGAAAGGTTATTGGTGGAATGCAGCATTTGCCATTAGATTTGATTATCGTATCCGATCGTCATAAAAGTATTGCGAATGCGATGAGCATTATTTTTCCTGAAGTCCCACATATGTTATGTTTCTTCCATTTGAAGCAAAACCTCAAGCAACAATGTAGAAAACAAGTAGATGTTTTGAATTTGTTTTACGTTGCAGCATATGGTCATGATAGGGAAGAATGTGAAAGATATTTAGAACAAATTCGACGGGTATGTCCAAAATTGCATGAAACATTGGTTGATATTGGGGTGGCAAAGTGGTCACGTGCATATTCTCTAAAAAGAAGATATGGCATGATGACTACTAACATTACAGAATCACTCAACAAATGCATGATGAAAGCACGTCGATTGTTAATAACAAGTGCACATGAATTTCTGAGACATGTTGCAAAAATGGTACAACAATAGACGTGTTCATGCTGAGAAACTCAGATCGTCAGTGACCAAAACTGTGGAGGATCATGTGAACTCGATGGCTTATCTGTCAACGAGTGGCACGGTATCTGCCATTCAAGAACCAACCAATTTCGGAGTTGCATATGAATCAGGCTATGGGTTTGTTCAACCTTTTCAGCGGTCATGCAGTTGCAATTGTTGGGACCTAGATCAGTTGCCATGTCATCATGCAATTGTTGTTGCCAAGTATCGTTATTGTACTTTGTTATTTTTCATTATTTAATATAATATAGTAACACTCTGTCTTTGTCATACATATCAGGTTTACTGGTGTTCACTATTATACACTTTGTCATGATTATTATAGCAAAGAATGGCTTAAAGCTGTATAAACACGTCTGATCAATCCTATCCCTGACCCAAAAGATTGGCATGTTCCTGCGAAAGTAAAAAGTATGATTGTATTACCACCCGAAGGAAAACGACAAGCAGGTAGACCAAAAGAGGCGCGAATTCCTTAAGTTGGAGAAAGTCGTAGGAAGAAAAAATGTAAAAAATGTGGTGAAATGGGACACAACCGGCTTCGTTGCCCAAACCCCCCTATATCAGGCATTGGAGGGATGAGTGGAGGAGGTGTTGGGAGTAACGCTGAAGCTACTGGAGGTGCTACGTCGTTTGCCGCTGTTATGGGACCTGTTAGGACCTCTCGAAAATGTCGTCTTTGTGGTGCGACTGGACATATGCGACTGGACACATGCGACGTCGATGTGATCAACGGTTTCCTATTCCACCTTCAACGGATGATGAAAATGGTGGTAATGATTTGCAATGAATATATTGTTTCAAATTTTCATTTATTATTTTCTTCGCTTATGTATTGTATTGGAGAACTTTGAACATGATGGTTGGTATGTAATGCAAATGTTATGAAACCCGGATAATCAAAAGAGGTATTCTTGTAAACAAAAGTTTTAGTTAAAAATTACTATAAGCACTCACTGAACTTTCATAGCTTATAGTTTTCCTATTTTGTTTTAAAAACCTCCTCAGGTGTTGGCGTGGGTGATCGAGAAAGGATAGCTCCTCTAGAAGTATAGGTGGGCGTGACACAACAATGCTTCCATATAATTCATATTTTGCATATTTTGTAGCTTAAAGAAAAAGGATCGTAAATCTATTCTTTTGAGTTGTGACTGAGTGGTTTATGAAGTTAAAGTTTAATTTTTAAACCATTGTGGAAGTTTGTGAATGAATTGCTTTTTAAATTCATGTTTTTGTTTTTGATGAAATAGATAAAAGATTGAAAATGTGATTTAATATGCCTGTTTGTGGTAAAGAAGTTGAGTGGTGATTGAGAAATATTTTAGAAGTGTGAATTTCCCTTTTACAGGTTTTGGAAATGTAAAAATGCAGCCGTTATGTTGCTGGATTTTAGTTTGAAAAAAAGTGAGATTTGGATTTTAAAATGGAATTGAAATTTTAGTTTTAAAACGAAACCAACCCAACTAGTTTTGAAAAGAAAGTCAACACATTAGTTTGTAAAGAGAAAGTTTAAGGGTTCGCTCTGCAAATTTCTCTTAGCTTGCCTAGTAGGGTTTAGGAGGAATCCGTTGGGGTGTCCAATGAGACATTTCCAGATATGAGTTTAGAGATATCCGGATTGGGTCGCGTCATCTATTGTTTTTATTCTTAAAAAAATTTTAAAAATTAATTTTTTAAATAAATATAATATTAAATTTTATTTATTAAATTATTTATTAAAATCATATTCAACCTATAAATTGTAAGTGCAATGCATCAATAAAATAGGTGGGAGTAATTATTTAAACTTAAAAAGATTAATAACATTATTTAGGGTGAAATTGTCTTCTTTTCTTTGTGTTATTGCTTAGGAACCTCCACTGCCATCGCCTAGTTTCTATCCATTCTTCATTTATGCCTATGCAACATTTATCCATTCTTCGTATTTGTTATTGTGCATTATGAAATTTTCATTCATGAAACCACAACCAAAATAAGTTAAAGCAAAATAAACCCAAATAGATTCAAGAGGTGGGTCAATTTTCGATTGCATCAACTCATAACATATATCAACAAATAGAAAAATCTGAGGTTCCTCTGCGAATCTCAAGTACAAGGTTTTGTATTTTTAAAGTTGAATATTATTTTAAAGTATTTTTGGGAAGTTTTGGACATTAGAAAGAAAAAATTCAATTAAAAGTGTGAGATAAAATTCATTTAACAAAACCGGGTTATAAGGGGCATTTTAACCCGAAACCGGGTTAAAATACCCCTTATAACCCGAAACCGGGTTATAATTACATTATAACCCAGTTTTGGGTTATAATGGGCATTATAACCCGGAACCGGGTTATAATGCCCTATATAACCCGGTTCGGGTTATATAGGGCATTATAACCCGGTTCCGGGTTATAATGTCTATTATAACCCAGTTGATATATATCTCCATATTTTTGGTGTTCTTGTTTTTTTTTTTTTGTCTGTCTAAAGGCTCCAAATTATGTCTAAATGTCTTTGATTTTATCAATTAACTTAATTGGACATATAACTTATAAAATTTGGCAAAATCGTCACATTCCAGTATAATGTGGCTTAATGTTACTATATAAGGGATTATACAATATTCCTTTGATTTCATTGAATATATTGTATTGTAGGAAATGTTAGTCTAAAGTTGAATATTACTTTAAAGTATTTTTGGGAAGTTTTGGAGATTAGAAAAGAAAAATTCAATTAAAAGTATGAGATAAAATTCAATTAAAAACCGGGTTATAATAGGTATTATAACTCGGAACCGGGTTATAATACCTATTATAACTCGGTTCGGGTTATAATGAACCGGGTTATAGTTAATATATAACCCGGATTCGGGTTATACTCATTATAACCCGGACCGGGTTAAAAGACCCATTACAACCCGAACCGGGTTATAATGGGTATTATAACCTGAATTGGGTTATAATGGGTAATATAACCCGGATTCGAGTTATATTACCCATTATAACCCAGTTCGGGTTATAAGGCCTATTATGTTTAATAATTGATTTCAAGTCTTATAAACAATCATTTTTTCCTTAAAAACATGTAATCTTGAACTAATCCACAAGAGGAATCACTTAATAATTATCATTTGATTGATTAATTATCACTTAATTTTTAATTTTGAGTTTTTGAATTAATGGAAGCACTTAATAAAAAGTGAATAATAAAAATGATTGATTGAAATTTTTATTTGATTAATGGAATAACTTAATAATTATCATTTGATTGATTAATGGATTCGTAATTTTTAATTTTGAGTGTTTGAATTAATTGAAGCATTTAACACGAATGATTGATTGAAATTTTTATTTGATTAATGGAATCACATAATAATTATCATTTGATTGATTAATTATCACTTAATGATTGATTGATTGAAATTATTTCTTTTTTTGGTTTACAATGCATAATAATCCAAATGATTGATTGAAATTATACCAATTTATATTTTATACAAATGATAATAATCATTCAAATACAACATTTCCCTTTTCATCTAATATCCACCGTCCATAATTGTCAATTATATATTGTGCTATGGAATACATATATATATCATACGCCATATCCTTTCTTATTTTAATGGCGTCCTCTTTCGTTTGGTGCGACTTCCATTCATGCTCTTGAGACTTGATAAGGTCGTGAATAAACATCGCACAATACGCTCCACAACTGTTGCTGCATAAGTATAAAAACATGTAAGATGATTATTAAAAGTCAATAATATTCGGACTATGTTTTAAACAAAAGTGACATCTACCCGTCAACTTGCTGAGGCACATTTGCCATATTGACACGTGCCACGTCCCATCTACTTTACACAGGTGGTGTAGGTCCTTCGCTTTGCTCATAAAATCCAATCGATCGTAAGATGACCGACATAAAAAATGCAAGCGGCTGCAAGACCTGCCTCCATTGCTCAAAGTTTACTGCTTGCATGGAATCATACACCACTATCTTCTCCTCTCTCAGACACACCTTACAAATGACCCAATGCATCTGAGAAAAACAACAAGGGAGTAGCACCTACAAAAACTCAAAATTAAGTGATATAAGACCAATGTGAAGGATAAATTAAATAAAAATTATTAATATACACCTAATATAAAAATTATTAATTCTACTGGATACTTACATTTTTTGTAGATTTCGAAGACATTTAACTGTCATCCATGCCTGTAGCACAACTCTGCCAAGAATTCGGGACAACAGCTGTCAACAGATCAAACTCCCTGTTCAATGTCGTGTATTCAGTATGGAAAATGCGCACTATATCCGCCTGTAATCATTAAAATTAAACTTGTCATTTTAAAATAAATTAAATTAATTAAATCAACACGATCTCAACCTATAACAATTAAAATGTAAATACTTACAAAAAGTTTGTCCATGGACTGCGTATCTACAATCAGTTGCCTCGTCCCACCACCCGCAAGCTTTTGCCTTTTTCCTAAGGCAACTCAAAAAAGCATCAATATGAATCCCCGTCAACCACTCATTAACATCCTCGATAGTACGAAGCATATTCAGGGTGCATGGCACCGGATATCCATCAATAATGCACCTGAAAAAAAAAAAAAAAAAGAATTAGACTATATTTTATTAGATTAGTAATCAAATTAAGATAATGTAATATTGTGTTTTATTCATACCGGAGATTCAAAGAAGTAGCTTTGTACTCCGTGTAGACATCGGGTACAGTCTTCGCCACCTGCTCTGCCACATCCTCCATCACCTGCTCCACCACTTTCTTTGATTCTTTCTTTTTCTTTTTCGGGTGTATGAGATCCGTGTATGGTGTCCTACAAGATGCTGATGGCTTAATTTTTCGCTTGCCTCGATCATGGATAATCTCTCCCTGTAATTTAAAGCAACTCACAATTTTAAATTAGATTTTTAAACTTAATATGTAAGACTATAACGTAAAATAAATACAAAATTTACCTGAACATAACCAATGTCTATATCCCTCACCGAGTCATGGATGGTCGAGTCCTGATCAGCAATGTCACGATCCCTCCCTAATCCAGAGTCATGGATAGGGTCAGCAATGTGAGGATCCCTCCCTGATCCTGAATCATGAATGTGCAGGTCGTGATCCTGGTCTTGGATAGAGCTCTCAGTAGCATCATCATCCATAGGCCCACTAATTTTGTAGCCAGTCTTCAACCCTGCACAATCTCCTATCCAATTTATGCAACATCCTATTCTGTGCTTCTATCATTTTGTTGTGTGATTGCTGCATCCCGGCAATATCCTTCAACAGCTTCAGTATCTTGCCTACATTTGTCAGAGGCACCTACAAAAATAAAAAATATAGAATTATATATAAATAATTTTTATATTTATATCTAATTTATATGATTTATATATAAATATATAAATTATATATTTATATATAAATGATATAAATTATAATATACCCCTAATGTAAAATATAAATAAAATATAAATTATTTTTATATATATTCACACCTAATGTAAAATATAAATAAAATATAAATTAAATTTATATATATTCACACCTAATGTAAAATATAAATAAAATATAAATTATTTTTATATATATTCACACCTAATGTAAAATATAAATAAAATATAAATTATTTTTATATATATTCACACCTAATGTAAAATATAAATAAAATAAAATAATAATTTCAAATTCGTACTCGAGGGTGAGAGGGTCTAAGCGGTGAACTGCTCCCCGGTCGTACATCATGCACACTTTTCGTTCTCGGCTCCCTCTCTTCATCCTTATCCTCTCCCTCATTCTCCTTCTTCTCTTCCTCTTCCTCCTCCTCATCCTCCCTATTTAATTTATTCTCACTCACTGTTTGCTCATCATTAGCATCACCCTCAACATCATCGTCATCATCACCCTCAACTTCATCTTCACGCCCTCTACCGCCACATTTCCACACTTTCTCTCCAACCAAATGCTTGGCGTTGAAGGATCTCTAATAATCCATCCCCCTCTCATCATCAGTGGGCACAAGAATCCTCCTCGATGCAATACACTACAATACATGTATATAAATATAGTTAGTATATTACACGTAAAGGTAGTAAACAAATATAAAACAAATTTAGATTAATGTAGACACTTACAAAGTGAAGCTCATTCCTCTAATTATTTGCATCCTTTCTAATCCTCTTATTACAATGCCAATTCCTAAACCTTGGCAAATCTACATCGCCCGCTATTCTGTTCCCTACTTTATTATCCAAGTATGGGAACATCTCAACAAGCCACCACTATAATGCATATTAAACAAAAACAAATATATATCATTACAATATATAATGATAATGAGCATATTAAACAATTTTCATATTAAACAATTTTCAACCAATATGCATATTCAAGAAATAAATATCATTACAATATATAATGATAATGAGCATATTAAACAATTTTCATTCATATTAAACAATTTTCTACCAATATGCATATTCAAGAAATATTTATCATTACAATATATAATGATAATGAGCATATTAAACAATTTTAATTCATATTAAACAATTTTCAACCAATATACATATTCAAGAAATATATATCATTACAATAGATAATGATAATGAGCATATTAAACAATTTTCATTCATATTAAACAATTTTCAACCAATATGCATATTCAAGAAATATATACCATTACAATATATAATGATAATGAGTACAAGTATATTAAACAATTTTCATATTAAACAATTTTCAACCAATATGCATATTAAACAATTTTCATTCATAATAATAATGAGTATTTAGTAAGTGTTGTACCTGAAATGCCCAAACAAACCCATATAGATTAACCGTCCATCAGTGAATAAGGCGTTCCTCAGTAATCACCTGTCTGAGGTGATACAGAAGTATACTATATGCTAGTGTACCCCACGGGAATGCATTCCACACTTCTACATCCTCTATCATGACACATAATGCCTTATCCACCCCTTGACGCTCATCTAAGCCATAAAATAACTGGAAAGCTATGACTAAATTAGCCAACTTCAAGGTGTCATCAACATCTAAATTCGCCTGTGACTTAATCATAAGAACAATAGCTTTCACTGATGGTGGAATTCCTTTGAAGAGTCGCCATAAAAGACTTTTCGTATCATTTTGTCGTGCTTTTATAGTATTTACATCAATATGCCCAAATCGCAGCCCTGTTACAAATAAAATTCATGCTTTCCAAATCTATATGGTCGCCCTCCAATTTCAAACCACATCTCATCAGGGCTAGCACGAGGAATTTCTAACTCCCTAGCAAGAATAGTTGCAATCAAAGGGCAAACCAACAACTGATTATGAGATATTTCCATCAAATATCTGAATGGGGTCATGCCTAGAAATTGCTTAAGGAGTTCTCTTTTTTCAAGAGCTGCTTTTAGACCAGCAATCTCTTTGAAGCTGCAATGTGTACTCAACGACATCTCCTCTAGAATAATCTGTGAACTCCATTTATAATGGACCTGCATCTATACAAAACAAATAAAAATAATTGTGATAACATTAATTTAATTCATCTATACAAAACAAAAAAAAGTAATTGTAATAACATTAATTTAATTGACTATTTACTTTAAAATAACACTTAATTATTATTTTGTCCTATTTTCATTAATTTATAAATCTAATTTTAATTAACAAATTAAATTAACATATTACAATTACATTAAATCAAATTTAAAATTTAATTAATTAATTCTTCTTATTTTTTATATTTTATTTTTGTTAATTTTAATTTTTATTAATCACGTTTATTTCATATTTTTATTTTAATTATTGGAATAATAGATTACATTTCATTTATTTCTAACTTTATTAAATTTTATAATTTATTTAACTTATTTCAAAAATCAATAATAATTATTTATTTATTAAAATAAAAAAATAATTAAACCCGGTTTGCACAAAACCGGGCTTACTCGATGTATTAAACCCGGTTTCAAGGTTTGTAAAAACCGGGTTTAATGCACCAATTAAACCCGGTTTTGGGTTAAAACCGGGTTTAATTGGTGCATTAAACCCGGTTTTGTGCAAAACCTAGTCTCATTGTCTTCTTCACACACTCAACCCTCCATTTTCATGTGTTATCCACCAAAATCCAACCAAAACTAATGTAATCTAACTATACTAAACTAATCCAACATCCATAACACAAACAAACTAAATCAACACTAAAAAATTTCACATATAAAACTCAAACTATCAAATGGAGTTTTTGTCACTTATCGTCGGCAATGGAGGCAATGATCACGCTGGCTGACGGTTGGAGGAGGTCGGCGAAGGTCCGAAATGGTGAGACAAGGTTGGCGATAGGCGATCGGGCGTGATGGTCGGGCGATTGGCAAGACGCTCGCGGTCGGGCATGGGCGATCGGGCGATCGGCAAGGTTGGAGGAGATCGGCAAGGTTTGGATGGATGAAGACGCTCGCCGGCGGTTGAAGGACGTCGGCCAAGGTGCGAAACGGTGAGAAGAGGCTGGCGATAGGCGGTCGGGCGTGAGCAGTCGGGCGATCGGCAAGGTTGGAGGAGATCGGCAAGGTTGGAGGAGATCGGCAAGGTTTGGATGGATGAAGACGCTCGCCGGCGATTGGAGGACGTCGACCAAGGTGCAAAATGGTGAGAAGAGGCTGGCGATGGGCGGCGGTTGGCAGTCGGTCGGAAACCAGGTTGTGATGTAGATATGAAACCGGTTGATTTTGCTTTGGATTTGTTTGTTGACCAAGTTTTGTGCCATGAAATAGATGAGGGCAGTTTTGTAATTTCGTATTTTTTTTTGTTTTGAATTTTACAAAAAACAAGAGTGTATGGTCAACTTTTGACTTAGGGGTAAAATGGGTAACTTGGGTATAGGAAGATATTAGTTTGTTTGAGAGATTAAAATTGAATTTTTATAACTTTGTGGTTATATATGAATTTTCAGTTTTTTAAGTTGTTATTTTTGGTATTTTTCACAAATTGAAAAGTATGTGTTGATTTGTGTGTGTTGTAAACTTGTACTGCTAATTGCTATTTTGATTTTTGTGTGTGAGTGTGTTGTACTGTTATACTATTAACTCATGACAAAAGTTGTTTGTTTAATTAATTGTTATTATTATTTATTATTATTTTATTTTAAAAGTTGATTTCCTTTTTTTAAGTTGTTTATTATTGTTTTAATTCTATTATTTATTCTTCCTATTCCTAATATAATTAACTTCCCTCATTTTTATTGTTTCATACTTCTAATGTTTTTCCTTACTCCTAATTAATTAGTATTTTCCCTTTTTTCAATTTTGTCCTTTTAGTTCTCTTATATACAAGTACTATTAATATTTTCAAGATATGAAATCTCATCAGGAAAAATTATAGCTTTACGTAGTTTATGTTTATCTTTTTATTTTTATTTATTTTAATGATTTTCTTAGGATTTTTAAACATAAGATTATTTGTTTTACTTAAATATTATGTATGTTTCATTTTATTTGAACTATATAGTGTTATTAAACATTATTTTATATAAAAACATTATATATTTAGTAATTCTTAATTTTTAATGTTTTTATTACTTTATTCATGTGTCCTCTCTGTAAGCCCTCGAATTGGATTTTATGGATTTCCCCAGATATAGTCCCTAAATAATTATTGGAGACCCTAATTGGTTTATTGAAACACTTAAGGTTATAGAGAACCCATAGGGATTGAATTAAACTCGATTGGAGATTAAATGGAATGATAAAATGATGAATGAAATCGAATAATTTTTCAAAGAAATAAGGGACTAAATTGAAGATAAGATTTAATAATTGTGGTCAAAGTAGGATTAAGCTAAAAGTCAAGGGAGGAGATCGATATTTTTAAAGGACGTGACCGTCATTTTGAGGATAGTTTGGGGAGGAAAGCATAAAGCCAAACTTTGTCTAAAAATCTAAAGAGAGAGAGAGTGAGTTGTCGGAGAAGAGAAGAGAAGAAAAGAAAAGATAAGAGAGAAGAGAAGAGAAAAGAAGAGAAGAGAAGAGAAGAAAAGAAAAGATAAGAGAGAAGAGAAGAGAAAAGAAGAGAAGAGAAGAGAAGACTTGTCGCGCGACGCCGGAGGAGGAAGAAGACTGCCGACCGAGCAGTCGACCGTCGACCGACCAGCCGCAAGATCGTCGAACAACAGTCGCGACGCGAGATGAAGCTGTCCGACCAGAACCAGCGCTGAAAACCGAGCAGAACAGCCGCGAATCAGAGCTGATCGGCGAGGAAGAAAACCGTGGCGAGCTGCCGTCCGGTCACCTGCAGTCTTGCGTGCAAAACCCATTTGATTTTCCTCCATTTCAGCTGCATCTGAGCTTGTTTTCAGCTCCTCATCTTCGTGCAGATCCGGCGACAAAGATAGCAGAACGGCGCCGAAAAACAGCTGCAAGTTGCGGCGAACCGAGAGGGAAAGAGAGAGAGGAAGAGAGGGGAAGAAAAGAGGAAGGAAAACAGCCCAAACCCAGCTCAGATCTATCCCAAAATCAGTCCAAAACCATCCCAAAAGCGAAGTAACGCAATAGAAAAAGGGGTGAGTTATTTAAGTTTGAAAATGATGATTTTTGTTCGTGTATAAGTTGATTTGAGATGGATTTCGTTGTGATTTGTTGATTGGTTGTTTTTGAGTGAAAACAATTTGAAAAATAAGTATTTGAAGTTGATAAGGAGGTTAGAATACTAAGAAAATGTCAAAGAGTTATTGAGAATCCAAAACGCGCAATAAACTAGTTTAAAGGGCAATTTCATAAATTGACCCTTATGACATCCGTTGAATGTTTGGACGACCCTAATGAGTTTAATTAAGAGTATTGAAGCTATTAAAAGCGAAAGATTAAGATTAGAAACTAATATGGAGAGTTGCGCGTAAAAATGGGTCATATAGGGACGATTACGTAATTTCAAGTTTTCAGAGATTTACGCGAATGTATTATGTTGTGTAGGTGACAAGAGCGCTCGAGGATCGAGACGAGAGGATTAGGGGCTCCGCACGCGCTATTTTCAGTCATCAGTTTTGTGAGTGAATTTTATTTAAAGATTTTAAAAGTATTTCAAATTATCAGATTTGATTTGATAAATAATTGCTTGAGTTTATTTTAATGCATTGATATATGCATGAGCATGAAATGAGAATGTGATTTTATATGCATAATATACATAAAGTTGTTGCAATGAGATTTCAGAAACTAAGTTTTCAAGTTTGAATTGAGAAAATCAGTTTTAGTGCTTAATGCACTCAGAAAATGAGTTTTAGTGCTTATGGCACTCAGAAATCAGATTTTAGTGCTTTACGCACTCAGAAAAGAGAATTGTGCTTTTGCACCAGAAAGTTAAAGTAGAAAAGAGAAAAGTGTTTTCAAAACCAGAAAGTATCCCCTCAGGGATTTTCAGAGATTACAGAGCAGTTTAGACCCGATCGGTCTATCCCACTTCAGTTGGCACAGTCCTTGGGAGGGATAAGTCACTAACCAGGGGGATAAGTGTCAGAGTCTGTCAGTCGAGTCGCCATTACTGATGTGGGGTAGTGTTTCGTGTGCTATGGTTAGCGCTGAGAAATTCCGCACATGGCCACGAGATGTCTCAGAGTAGGCGAGCTATGGTTAGCGCTGAGAAATTCCGCACATAGCCGCGAGATGTCTCAAGAGTTGACGAGCTATGGTTAGCGCTGAGAAATTCCGCACATAGCCGTTAGATTCGAGAGACCCCAGATTTAGGGATACTATGGTAATTTTGAAAGATATCGAGAAACAGCTTTTAAAAGAAAAGCTTATTTGAGATAAAAGATATTTTACAATTGCTATTAAAGTTATTTATGATTTACAGTTGCAAGTTTTGTATTTGAATACGTGCATGTGCTCATATATGAATTCTCTTATTTAAGTTGATATTTCAGAGATTTAAGTTTGAAATGCTTTAGAAACAAAGAGTAGTTTTCAAACGTTTTTAGAGGAAGACGTTTTAAAAAGCAGATTTTCAAAGAAACGAAATATTATCACTCACTGAGCTTCTAGCTCATTATTTTTCTGTTTTATATAAAAACCTCCTCAGGTACTCTCAGCAGGTAGCCGATCAGTAGCATTACCTCCAACGGGCGAGCCAGCGCGACACGACATCATTGATTAGCTCATTTTGTTTCAGCAGTTATATTTTCATGTAAATATCTTTTGAAATGTATAAGTAATTTGAAAGTTGCAATTATTCATTTATAACTGTTTTTAAATTGCTTTTGATTTAAATGAGATTTATTAAATATTGTTTGAATTTATTTAAGTTGATTTAGAAATCAAATGCATGATTGAGGCCTACGGGCAACCAGAAGTTGGGTTGGTGATAAATTTTAGTCGAAGTGTTGTTTTTCTGTAAACAGGTTTTTCGGGAACGTTAAAAATATAGCTGTTATGCTGCCGAAATTTTGTTAGAAAAATGAGTTGCGAAAATGAATTTAAATTCAAAAATAAAAATTTTTCCTACGCGTTTTTAGTTTTTAAAGAAAACCCAACCCAACAATGTTTCAGAAAGTATGAAAGAGTTTAGGGTTCGCTCCACGGGTTTCGCTTAGCCCGACGAGTCGGGTCTGGGAGGGATCCGTTGGGGTGCCCGGCGTGACCGACCGAATCAGAGTTAGAGGTATCCGGGTTGGGTCGCGTTAATGTGGTATCAGAGCAAGGTTTTGAAAGGTTTTGGAAAGTTTGGGAAAGTTTTAAAAAGTTTTGAGAAAAGTCAATTTTAAAGAGTTTTAAGGAAATTTCAGTATATTTTAGATCGTTTTGAAGCATTGCATGAGTTCTAAATTTCATTTTCATGCATTCCAACATCATAGATTTGTAGCGTTGTGGTCGCGGTCGCCCGAGGATTCGGAGGGTAGCTAAGGTACCTATGAGAGAGAAGGAGTCCGAGCGTGCTGCGAGGTATGTGAATGCCCCAGTAGAGTAGCCTACATTTGAGTAGGGAGTACCGAATTGATTAGTGTTTCAGTAAGGTGATTGCAAAATATTAGATAAAGCTATGGATTGATTTTTGAAATAGATGTGAAAGATAAAGGAAAGCGATAAAAGATATTCCAGTGGTTAGAGATTTTCCTGATGCATTTGGATGATATAACTTTATGTTTTGATTAATTAGAATGGATATAGAGTTATTTCGTTTAATTGCTATTTAGCACAAGATGTAGAACTTGAAAATGTTGATATTATGAGCTATGAAAGTGTGGAATTAATGGTAAGGATAATATGTAAATGAAATAGATCATTCATGATTCAAAATTTTGAGTTTAGATAACGTTTTGATTGATGGATAGTATGTGATGAGATTTGGTTATATATATGGATACAATTCTCTATTTTGAGTACAAATGAAATTTGAGGATTTCAGCCTTCCTTAGAGAAATTTTCAGAGTTAAGTATTGATATTGAATCTAAATGTGATTAATTGTGTGAGTAAAGTATTGTTGTTGAATAATAGAGTTGCGCAGCGAAAGCGTAGAGTATAATCTTTAGTTTGAAACCAATCATGTTTATTAGAATTGGAATCAAAATATGAAACAGTAGACTGTAAGTTTGAGATAATGGAGAGAGACTGAAAGACATTTCGATAGTTAGAAAATTTTCGAATGTGTGCTCTCAAGGAACCCTCATGGTTTACTATCCGAGAGGGAAATTAGTGAATATGACCAGAGGTTGTAATGTTCATTACATTTAAATTGGCTATTGATTTAGGATTGATGTGAATAATTGGCAATTGAGTTTTGAAATGCTTAGATGATATGATTTTATGGTTTGAGTAATTAAATCAGATATGAGATTATTATGTTTAGTAACTGCTTGGCATAAAGCACGAATTTTGATAATGTTGATAGTAGGAATCACAAAGGTCAAAGAGTTCATTAAGAAGGTAACAGGTAAGTAAGATGGATCATGAACGAATCAGATTTTTGATGTTAAATAATCTACTAATTGATGAATATGATAAAATGAGGTTGAGTTCGTATATGTGGACATGATTGTTTATTTTGAATATAGATCAGATTTGAGAATTTAAGTTCTTTATTGAAGATTTTGGAGTTAAGTGTGAATCATGATGAAATAATGAAATTGCATAGCAAAAGTGTAATGTGTAACCTTTAATTTGAGAAATTCATGTCTATTAGATTCGAAATTTGAGTTATGGAACCATAGATATCAATTTGGAAATGACAAGATGAGATATATATAAATGAGATATAGTTTTAATGCCATGAAATATGATTCAGAAGGGGATATAGGTAATGATTCTTAAATTGATAATGATGTTTAAGTATTGATTGATTTAAGAGCTCTATATTTTATTAATTTTGTAGATCTTATTGATGGAATTAGTTTGGATGCGAGATTATGGGAGTATAGTATCGTAGTTTATGAGTTTCAAATGATTGGAGTTATTGAGAAGGAATGACAGAGAAATGAAAAAGATATCTGAACAAGATGTTCAAGCAATGATGATGTAAAGGTTAGAGTGATGATGCAGAAGATGTTATGAATGATGTTACAGTGAAAAAGGATTCAAAAGAGAGAATTATCCAGAAGAGATCATTAAGAAATTTCGAGGACGAAATTTTTATAAGGAGGGGAGAAATTGTAAGCCATCGAATTGGATTTTATGGATTTCCCCAGATATAGTCCCTAAATAATTATTGGAGACCCTAATTGGTTTATGGAAACGCTTAAGGTTATAGAGAACCCATAGGGATTGAATTAAACTCGATTGGAGATTAAATGGAATGATAAAATGATGAATGAAATCGAATAATTTTTCAAAGAAATAAGGGACTAAATTGAAGATAAGATTTAATAATTGTGGTCAAAGTAGGATTAAGCTAAAAGTCAAGGGAGGAGATCGATATTTTAAAGGACGTGACCGTCATTTGAGGATAGTTTGGGGAGGAAAGCATAAAGCCAAACTTTGTCTAAAAATCTAAAGAGAGAGAGAGTGAGTTGTCGGAGAAGAGAAGAGAAGAAAAGAAAAGAGAAGAGAGAAGAGAAGAGAAAAGAAGAGAGGAGAAGAGAAAAGAAGAGAGGAGAAGAGAAGACTTGTCGCGCGACGCCGGAGGAGGAAGAAGACTGCCGACCGAGCAGCCGACCGCCGACCGACCAGCTGCAAGATCGTCGAACAGCAGTCGCGACGCGAGATGAAGCTGTCTGACCAGAACCAGCGCTGAAAACCGAGCAGAACAGCCGCGAATCAGAGCTGATCGGCGAGGAAGAAGACCGTGGCGAGCTGCCGTCCGGTCACCTGCAGTCTTGCGTGCAAAACCCATTTGATTTTCCTCCATTTCAGCTGCATCTGAGCTTGTTTTCAGCTCCTCATCTGCGTGCAGATCCGGCGACAGAGATAGCAGAATGGCGCCGAAAAACAGCTGCAAGTTACGGCGAACCGAGAGGGAAAGAGAGAGAGGAAGAGAGGGGAAGAAAAGAGGAAGGAAAACAGCCCAAACCCAGCTCAGATCTATCCCAAAATCAGTCCAAAACCATCCCAAAAGCGAAGTAACGCAATAGAAAAAGGGGTGAGTTATTTAAGTTTGAAAATGATGATTTTTGTTCGTGTATAAGTTGATTTGAGATGGATTTCGTTGTGATTTGTTGATTGGTTGTTTTTGAGTGAAAACAATTTGAAAAATAAGTATTTGAAGTTGATAAGGAGGTTAGAATACTAAGAAAATGTCAAAGAGTTATTGAGAATCCAAAACGCGCAATAAACTAGTTTAAAGGGCAATTTCGTAAATTGACCCTTATGACATCCGTTGAATGCTTGGACGACCCTAATGAGTTTAATTAAGAGTATTGAAGCTATTAAAAGCGAAAGATTAAGATTAGAAACTAATATGGAGAGTTGCGCGTAAAAATGGGTCATATAGGGACGATTACGTAATTTCAAGTTTTCAGAGATTTACGCGAATGTATTATGTTGTGTAGGTGACGAGAGCGCTCGAGGATCGAGACGAGAGGATTAGGGGCTCCGCACGCGCTATTTTCAGTCATCAGTTTTGTGAGTGAATTTTATTTAAAGATTTTAAAAGTATTTCAAATTATCAGATTTGATTTGATAAATAATTGCTTGAGTTTATTTTAATGCATTGATATATGCATGAGCATGAAATGAGAATGTGATTTTATATGCATAAATATACATAAAGTTGTTGCAATGAGATTTCAGAAACTAAGTTTTCAAGTTTGAATTGAGAAAATCAGTTTTAGTGCTTAATGCACTCAGAAAATGAGTTTTAGTGCTTATGGCACTCAGAAATCAGATTTTAGTGCTTTACGCACTCAGAAAAGAGAATTGTGCTTTTGCACCAGAAAGTTAAAGTAGAAAAGAGAAAAGTGTTTTCAAAACCAGAAAGTATCCCCTCAGGGATTTTCAGAGATTACAGAGCAGTTTAGACCCGATCGGTCTATCCCACTTCAGTTGGCACAGTCCTGGGGAGGGATAAGTCACTAACCAGGGGGATAAGTGTCAGAGTCTGTCAGTCGAGTCGCCATTACTGATGTGGGGTAGTGTTTCGTGTGCTATGGTTAGCGCTGAGAAATTCCGCACATGGCCACGAGATGTCTCAGAGTAGGCGAGCTATGGTTAGCGCTGAGAAATTCCGCACATAGCCGCGAGATGTCTCAAGAGTTGACGAGCTATGGTTAGCGCTGAGAAATTCCGCACATAGCCGTTAGATTCGAGAGACCCCAGATTTAGGGATACTATGGTAATTTTGAAAGATATCGAGAAACAGCTTTTAAAAGAAAAGCTTATTTGAGATAAAAGATATTTTACAATTGCTATTAAAGTTATTTATGATTTACAGTTGCAAGTTTTGTATTTGAATACGTGCATGTGCTCATATATGAATTCTCTTATTTAAGTTGATATTTCAGAGATTTAAGTTTGAAATGCTTTAGAAACAAAGAGTAGTTTTCAAACGTTTTTAGAGGAAGACGTTTTAAAAAGCAGATTTTCAAAGAAACGAAATATTATCACTCACTGAGCTTCTAGCTCATTATTTTTCTGTTTTATATAAAAACCTCCTCAGGTACTCTCAGCAGGTAGCCGATCAGTAGCATTACCTCCAACGGGCGAGCCAGCGCGACACGACATCATTGATTAGCTCATTTTGTTTCAGCAGTTATATTTTCATGTAAATATCTTTTGAAATGTATAAGTAATTTGAAAGTTGCAATTATTCATTTATAACTGTTTTTAAATTGCTTTTGATTTAAATGAGATTTATTAAATATTGTTTGAATTTATTTAAGTTGATTTAGAAATCAAATGCATGATTGAGGCCTACGGGCAACCAGAAGTTGGGTTGGTGATAAATTTTAGTCGAAGTGTTGTTTTTCTGTAAACAGGTTTTTCGGGAACGTTAAAAATATAGCTGTTATGCTGCCGAAATTTTGTTAGAAAAATGAGTTGCGAAAATGAATTTAAATTCAAAAATAAAAATTTTTCCTACGCGTTTTTAGTTTTTAAAGAAAACCCAACCCAACAATGTTTCAGAAAGTATGAAAGAGTTTAGGGTTCGCTCCACGGGTTTCGCTTAGCCCGACGAGTCGGGTCTGGGAGGGATCCGTTGGGGTGCCCGGCGTGACCGACCGAATCAGAGTTAGAGGTATCCGGGTTGGGTCGCGTTACTCTCTAAATAACTTTTCTACGTTCGCCACTGATCTCAAGCATCATTAAACACTTAGACCAACCTTTGTGTTGATTAGAATAGCTTATTTTGACTTGTGTGAATTCGAGTGAGTAAGCTCAAGTTTTGCATCTTTGATGAAAAGTGCATTTGATTTAGAAAATTTCTAGTTAGGTTTTGTGATACGAGAAGTGTAAGCTCATGCCAAGAGAAGTGTGATCTTAAAAGCGGCTTGAGGATATACACCTAATCACCTAGTAGATATGTCATATATTTATAATAGATTACCTAGTTTTTGTGATGAATTCTCTAGTAAATTACATTAATTAATTAATATTTTTAGTTATTTTATTCAGGTAAACTATGGAAGATGTTGATAAGAAAATTTGCAAATTTTCAAGGCAAAATCATGGGCCGAATCCATTGCAAGAAATTATGTCAAGACCTTTGACTACATGTTATTAATAAAATCTCATGCATTGATTACATTAACCTTTAACTATTTTAATTACATGCTTGTCTATATTTGAATTATTAAAATCCATGAAATTGCATGACATGTGCCTTTAATTATTTTGATCCATACAAATTGAATGTTTGTCTTCATTTAATTACTAACTCTAATACGTGAGAATGGTATGTTTAATTGTCTTAGAATATTTTAATCTAAGCAATTGTGCATTTGGTTGCTTTTAAAATAATGCTAAACCAAGTTGAACTTTTCTAGAATTGAAATCTAAGTGCAGGTCACGGATTGCAATGTGGCAAGAGGCAATTCACAAAGTGAGCATGATCATGCATCTCATGCTATGTGTCAAGAGACCATGCATCCATCGTAGGACATGTGTGAGTAGCCCATGCAACAAGCCATGTAGACCAACAAGCTCATATAGCTCATGCAAAGGAGAAGCCTCAAATCTTGACACGTCCAGCCCATGTATGAAGCACAAGGAGCATGTTCAGGCCATGCAACACAAAAACAATGCAGCCCATTTCATCACCAGCACGCAACCAGGCGTTCAACTTGCTGAACCAGCCTCCAATGTAGCGCATCACGCCCCTTGCCAGCATCCAGGGGCGCCTAGCTGTGTGTAGGGATGCACCTAGCTTGCCTTGAACTCAGGAGGGACATGTGCCCCCCGAAATTTTTCAAAAATTAATTAAATTTGCTATATTGGTTATTGGATATTTAAATATTAAATAAAATGTCACACTTTATCTGGAATGCTGATCGGCGCCGGTGGTTAATGCGTCCTTTCTCTTTCCAAAAGACACCAGGATTCGAATACGCTTTTATCGAAAAAATAATGCTTGCTTTTTCTCGTTCTTTTTTGCACTAAATATTATATATATTGAAATATAAATTGAATGCTACAAGATATAACAAACCATGAAAGGTGCTAGTGGTTGAAACTTGTCCTCCTTTCTTGAATCAAGCAGGTTCGAGCCAATTTAAAGGCGCTTTTTTTATTATTATTTTTTTATTGAAAAGAGCTGATTTTTTTTTTTTTTTTTTTACTTTTTTTACGGCTGATTTTTTTTTCTCCATCGAAAAATGTGTTTTGTAGCCATTAACTATATTGTGTAAATAAAATGCTACATACTTTTTCTCATATTTTCTTCCATTACGGTTTAATCTCTTCTTCTATCAAACAAGTTGTTTGTTTGTTTTTTTTTTCTTTTTTTGCATTTTTTTCCCATTATTACAAACCGATCTTTAAATTTAAAAATTTTGACTTCACAAATTGTTATGCTTATTTTGAATTATTTTTCTTATCACAAACTATATAATGTTACATGAACTAGAAAATAAAACATACAATATTGTTTAATCTTAATAGGTCTTGGTTTACTTATAATTATTGGCATGAATTACATCTCTTACTAGTTATGTATTTTAACTATTTTTATTTTATATAACATCATTCTAACAATTGAAGGAAACATTGTGAACAAAATTTCATATAGCTTAGTTTAATGATGTTATAATTACTATATAAAAGTGTCTCACCTCATATAGATTTCTAGGTCCGCCATTAGCTATACGCACACCAACCAGACAGCACAGCAGCCAACCCGTCACACCCGGCCAACAATCTTGTTCCAGGTGAGTTACAGCACATGCATATGCATTAGCCAGCCTCTCAACTAGTGTGCATACACCGGTCTTCTTGCACCAATGCACTACCTTGTGCGCTTATATACCAAACAATGCACGAAGTAGCGCCACACATTGCCAAGCGCGGAAAAGAACTTCAACAAGGGTTGCTTTATCATTTCACCATCCAAGTTATGCCCTAACCTCTTGAGGACTATGAATAGGTCCTTAAAGGCTGTAAGAAAGAAGTTTTAGTGAGGAAGGAGTAGCCCCTAGGGCTCTAACAACAAAGTTCCACCATTTCCAAGCTAAGGGAGGAAAATCATTCCATCTTTACACCATCCAACAAAGAGAAGAGGTAGGAAGGAAATTTTATCTTGATAGGGAAGAAAAGACACTCTTAGAAAGAAGCAAGCTTCACACCAACCCTATAAGCTTTACTTTCTCTCTTTTATTTGTGTTTATTCTTGAAATATGTTGATAGTGTATTGTATGTTAGTTTTTCTCTTATATTTATGAACTAATTTATTGTCTAGGGTTGTAATGTAGCTAAACTTTGTAGCTGGACATATTATTTGTCTTTGAAGCTTGATTCTCAATTTTAATCTTTTACTTTAATTGTGTTTAATGTTGCAAAATTAATTGATTGCTAATTAGAAGATTTAGTAATCATATTGAACTTGAAAAAGGAATGTATGTGTTAAAACCCCAATTAAAGTGACATGAGTAGCATGTGATAAGAATATACTAATGTTGCTTATGCAATCACCATTGAGTAATCTAAACTTAATGAACTCGACTTAGTTGATCCACATAGGAATATAGTGGCTTACATGAGTTTGAGCATGTCCACTAGACTATCGGAAGAGGCGTGTGGATAAATTAGGCATTACTCCATTGAGGATTAGATGAAGATAGAGTGAAAATGATGGATGATTAGGTTGGGTGAATTAATGAGGTGAAGTTGCAATCCTAGAGCTCCTACCCAGCTACCCTATTAGTTTAGTTCTTTATTTTTAGTTGTTAATTTAGTTTAGTGTTTGTAAGTTCATTTCTCATTTTTGATAGTTTGGATAGGGTTAGAATTGATACAAGTTTAGTATTTAGCAAGTTGGCCACAATCCTTATAGGAACGATACTTTACTTTATCAATGTATTACTTATAGACCGTGTATACTTGCATGGGTTTCTCGTGTGTTGTCTTGTTAACTCATCATGCACTCAGAAATTAGCCATCATTAGTCATTAGGGAAAAGGTTTGCGGGTAGACTAGATGGGATAGTCTTAGAGGAGTGCGTGCCTTTTGTATCAACTTGAAGGTGTGCTACATTTAACACTCATGAATTATCCATTAAGTGACCAAGAGTGGTCCCCTGATTTTTACCCATGTTGAATGGGTTTTCCATGCTAAAAATACTTGTGTCATTATTGTTTATTTCTTCTCGTGATCTACCTAGCCCAAATCAGCATGGACACTTACAGACTACAATTTGGCCACTTGGAATTCGAAAGGTTTGAATGCAATTTTCTGTGGGGTTAGTAACAGTAAATATAAACACATTTAGAAATGTGAGACAACAAAGGAAGTCTAGGATAGTCTTGAAGTCACTCCTGAGGGAACTTTAGCAATCAAGAGATCCAAGCTTCAAACGTTGACATCATAGTTTGAAAGCTTGCACATGAAGGAAAATGAGACATTTGCAGACTTTGAAGCCAAGCTCACTGACATCACTAATAAGAGCTACACGTTGGGTGAGGTGCATTCAAGTACAAAAATAATGAGAAAAATTTTGAGATTTTGCTAGAGAGGTTTCAAGGAAAGGTCACGACTATTAAAGAGAGCAAAGATGTTGACTCCATGAGGGTTGAGGAACTTGTTAGGTCCTTGAGAACATTTGAAAAGGGTTTGAAGCCTATTAAGAAGCATGAGAGTCTAGCTCTTAAAGCCATTAAGGAAGCGTTTGACTTAGATGGGGACAATGATTTGAATGAAGCAGAAATCGCCATGTTTGCCAAGGGTTTCAAGAAATTTCTCAAGGCAAACAACAAAAGAGGAGAGAATTCCTTAAAGAATAAAGAAGCTAAAAAGTCATTTCCAAGAATCTTGATGTACCCAAAAATAAATAAATAAATAACATAAAAGAGGTTTAATGCTATGAATGTGGTGGCTATGGACACATCTCCATGAAGTTTGCCAACAAATTGAAGAAAGCTAAGAAAGGAAAGACCATGTAGGTGTCATGGAGTGATAATGATGAAGCAGAAGATGATACAAACTATACAAGCTCACAAGAATTTGTGAGCAACTATACCGCCTTTGTTGCAAGCCACCACAACATCGAAAAGGAAGTTAGTGGGAGTGAGAACAATGAGAGTGAAGACTCGGATACTGAGGGTCTTAAGAATACTTTCAATAAATTGTTTGTAGAGAGCCTCAAAATAAAGAAAGAGAATGTTTGTCTCATGGTCAAACTTAAGAATCTTGAAAATGAGAAGCAAGATGTCATTTCAAAAGCTCAAAGTGTAGAAGAAACCATTCTTGATTTTTTGAAAGCTTAAAAGGACAATGAACAAAGAATCATTTTTAACGCTTACTTGGATGACAATGGGTTTGGAATGGGGGATTTTGTTTATTTAATCAAAGAATAGGCGGGATTTTGGAGATTTTGCAAACTAGTGAAGGATTTTGGCTATTATGTCAAACTACACGAGGAAAATTAAATAAGGGCAATTTGGTCTTTTGTATCACTATGTTTGTCAGAATGCCCTTTTCTATAATAGATACAATGGAATTTTGAAAAAATAAATGGGGAAATTAGTGATTATGTCAAATTATAAGGGGATATTGGGAATAACCCTGAATTAAACTAAAAGCCAATTATTATTATTATTATATCTAAAAGCCAATTTTGTCCTCGGCAAGCATGCTTGTTCTAAGAAATATATGGCTAAGTCGATGCACGGTTTACAGAAAGCAATGTCATTTTTACTTATCTAGGTTTCTTTATAGAAATATGTCTTATTACAATCGGAGACCACTTTTGTTTTTTGTAACAATGATCTCCTATATGCTAATAGTTTGACTACGTTGACTGTTTGAAATGACTGAAAAATGATAAAAAAGAGAAAAAAGACAAGAATACCTCTGACTAACTAATTTGTGGCCTTACTTTTGTGAGAAAAAAAATTAAGCTTTTAAAAAATCTCAACCGTCCATCTCAAAAATAAACAATTGAGATCTAGTAAAAAAAAACCTTAAATTCTAGAAATAATTAAAAAATTAAAATAATTTTTAAATTATAAATAATTAAAATTTAAAAAAGGAAAAATAAAAAAATGAGATATGCATCGTTCATCATGTTGATGGATAGTGGTGATTAATTTTAGAAAACCAAAATTAAAAAAAAAAAAAAAAATCTTTTATATTTAAAAAAAAAAAAAAAACATAAAGAAAAATGGATGGAGATCTAGATTGGATCTTCACCATCCATCTAATGAGATAAATGATGGAGATCGAATCTGAAGAGATTGGATCTCCATTTATAAAGCCAACCACACCCAACCTATGGCTTTTATCTTCTTCTTCCCCTAATCAGTCATCGTCTCTCTACCTTCTCTCTCTCTCTTTCTTCTTCTTCTTCTTATTCTTTTCTCTCTTCTCTTCTTTTTCTTCGCCTTCTTCACCAGTCAACAAGATGGTTAGTTGCCCAGATGCGTAGATCGATGTCTAGGTACCGCATCCGGGTTTCCAAATGCGAAACCCAAACTTCTATCTGGGTTTCCAGTCGACGTCTAGGTTACAATTTGGAAACCCAAACGCTGATCCGTCGGTCTGGTTCCAAGATAGAGCTAGACCATTGCCTATCAGCGATGGCCTGGTTCCAACTTGGAACAGATTTGGTTAAGTAACCAAATCAACAACGATCTGGTATTGTCGCCAATTTGGTATCCTTCATCTTCATTCCCTCTCTTTGCTCTTACCAGGACTAGGTTGTTAAGTGTACATTTGATTGATAATGATGACAGTGGTTTTTTATGAAGATGACATTTGGTTTTTGTTTATGTTGATGATTATAATGATGATGGACTCCTGTTTGTGTTGATAAACCATTTGTTTGTGTTGATGAAGGATGAAGATGAAAGTGACTTTTGTTTGTTGATGATTGATGATAGATCCCTATTTATGTTGAACCATTTGCGTTGATGATGTTCATCAACAGATATTGAAGATGATAGTGTTGAACGAATCCAGGTTTTCATTGCCATTGCCATTTTCAAATTTTTTTTTTAATTTTTTTCTATTTTTTTCAGATTGATCATGACCATCCATCTCAAAAGATGGATGACTTAGATCCATTTGAAAAAATTTTAATTATTTTTTATAATTAAAATTTATTTTTTAAAATTTTAAATTATTTAATTTTTAAAGTAGTTTTAAGTTTCAAAATTTTAAATTCTTCCAAATAATTTATTAATTAATATAATTTTAAAAGAAAAATAAAAATCAGAGAAAATAACCAAAACGCTTTTACTATAGTTAACTCTCACAGTTAACTATGGTCAAACCGTTAGTACAGGTGATGTCGTTTTTACAAAAAGCAAAAATGGTTTCATTTATTATTTGTAGAGGTTTTTCAGAAATTCTCTTATCTTTAAAAACTAGAATGAATGCTTTTTATGTTTTAGTGGGATTCACTTATTATTTGAGAGTGCTAACTTTAGGATAGAAGAGTCTGACTCTTGAAATATAATTTAGAAAACGATAGCATAAGATCTCATTAGATGAAAACAAAAAATTAATTTATAGCTATTATGTCAATTTTATTACATGATAAATGATCTTGACAAATAACACAGTACACAGGGTTGTAACAATCACATAAAAAACTCAATGAAAAAATAAAAAAATAAAAAATAAAAATAAAAAGTCACATAAGAGAGTTTGAAGCTTTAATTCCTTCTTCCTTGGCGCCTGTTGTTTGGCCTTCTCACCATGCTATGGTGTTCTTTTTTCCACAAATCTTACAAGCCATTTAGGCTTTCCAGTTGAAAATACAATATATCCCATTGACAGTCCAGGCACCATTCCACATCCATAACCCATCAACACAACTTTCCAACCAAATCGAAATTCAGACTCTCCCTCATCTTCCGGTATTGGAGATGGTTCTGGTGTTTCATCTCTTTGACAATCATTCGACAGTGGGAATCCGCATAATCCCAAGTTGTCCCTGTATGAATCATTGCCAAAAGTATCTAGGTGTCTGTCTCTAGGTATAGGTCCTGAGAGTTGATTTCGTGACAGGTTTAGCATTCCTAGAAAATTCAGTCTTGCTAATTCCCCTGGAATGTCGCCTACAAGCCTGTTTGAAGAGAGGTCCAAAGATTCAAGTGCTGTCAAATTTCCTATGGATGAAGGAATGTGACCTATTAGACTGTTTCGTGAAAGGTTAAGTAGTTGAAGTGATCGTAGCTTTCCAATTGATTCTGGAATTTTTCCTTGAAAGTTATTGCTCGACAAATCTATAGTGGTGAAAGTTGTAAGAATTTTCTCGAGTTGAATGTCAGCCCCTTTTACCGTCACCATCACAGAATCAAGATAATACATCCCTTGTCTCATCACTTCTCCTTTAGCTTTATCAACATTCGTCATAGCTTCCAAATTTTCAGTAAGACTCGTTGGAAAAGGACCAGTAAAACTGTTGTTTGAGATATCAAGTATTTTCAACCTAAAGAACGAAAACATGGCGTGAGCCCTTTTTACATGACCGTGAAGTTTATTGGAACGAAGAACAAGAACTTGCAGGAATTGTAGATCTCCCAACCAATATGGAAAGGCACCATTTAACTTGTTGTTTCCAAGATCTAGAACAAGAAGATTTGTACAACTGGCCAATGACCGTGGAACTGGCCCTTCGAAACTATTGTTGTTTAAGTTTATGGTCTTCAAACTATTTTTCTCTGCAAATGTGTCAGGAATGCTGCCACCAAACCTATTACTCCGCATATCCAAAACCACAAGACTTCTGCTAAAGCTCCCCATGCATTCTGGAATTGTGCCACTCAACCTATTAGAAGAAAGAGTAAGAATTTGGATGTTATTTGCATTGCATATGGAATGAGGAAGCTGTGTCAGTTGATTGTTTGAGATTAAAATAATCTCAATGTAGGTGGTGGAACTGGAACTGATCCTTGAAGCAAGTTGGAACTTAGATCAAGATATTCTAGAGATGTCCAGGAAAGTTTATCAATTCCTCCAATCAACAAGTTGTGGGAGAGATTAAGATAGACCAAACTATCTTTTCCCAAATGCCACATCCAATTAGGCATTTGGCTGTGGATTTTGTTGTTAGAAAGGTCCAAGACCCCTAATTTATTTTGAATTCTTAGAATGGATTCGAAGGAAGAGTTGCCTTTGATTGTGTCTCTCAACGATAAATTGTTATGAGAAAGATCTAGCCATTCGAGGTTTTTGAGCTTTGTAAACTTGTCAAGCTCCAAACTGCCACTTAATTTGTTTGAAGAAAGTATGAACTTGGTGAGATTGACAAGTTCAAACAGTGAATTTGGAATTGAGCCATGCAGCCTATTATTGCTTAAATCGATGCTATTCAATGAATATTTGTGAAATTCATCAATTTGACCTGTTAGATAGTTATTGCTGAGGTCCATCTCCTCCAATAATGGTAGATTGAGTAGCATAGATGGTATTGTCCCGCTAAGTGAGTTATCATTTAAATAGATAGCAGCTAAATTTTGAAGCCCACCAACCTGAGAAAAAATTGGACCGGCTGATCCATTCACTGAAACATGTTGTGTAAAGTTAACAAAAATGTTTGGAATCTTACCGGTGAAATTATTGTATGAAAGATCTAAGATGTGCAGATTTCTAAGACTTAAAAGAGATGATGGAATGTTACCACTAAAATTGTTATGAGAAAGGTCTAAGATGTATAGATTTCTAAGACTTAAAGGAGATGATGGAATGTTGCCTGTAAAACTGTTATGAGATAGGCGTAAAATGAGCAAATTTTTAAGACTTAAAAGAGATGATGGAATGTTACCACTAAAATTGTTATGAGAGAGGTCCAAGATGTTCAGATTTTTAAAATTAAAAAGAGACGATGGAATGTTACGACTAAAATTGTTATCAGAGAGATCCAAGTAAACGAGATGAGTAAGTTTACCAAGTGATGTAGGAACTGACTCATTGAATGCGCATGCTCGCAGACTTAAATATGTCAAGGACATTAAATTGCTGATCGAATCAAGTAGAACTTGTCCTGAGAAACCTGTAGAAGAGACATCCAAAGTTGTGAGAGGATTGCTCCAGTTCAGCTTTGCAAAAGCACATGTCAGTTCGAAATTTTCAGATAAATGGAGCACTTGTAGATTTGGCAGCTGAAAGATGCTTTCAGGGAAGTTCCCATTTAATCCACAAAAACTGAGACTCAGGTATGTCAAGGAAGAAGACAGATTTGTCAAGGAAGCAGGTACTATCGCAGACATGTCTGCGTCATCAAGAATAAGTACTTTCAACTCAGTTAGATTTTGAACTAGACCTTCCATAACTGATGCTTGAACTTCCAGTTGCCCAATCCCATCATATTTAGAGGAAAGATCAAGTGCAACTAATCCAGACAAGTAAGAGATCTCAGTTGGAACTTCACCAGTAAAGTGCGAGTTAGAGAGGTTAAGGTGTGTCAAACTTGAGAGTAGGGCAAAATCAGAAGAAATTTGAGAGAGTATGAAGTCATTGAAAGCAAGATTGAGTGTTTGCAGGTGAGAAAGGAGCAACAAGGTACTGTTAGAAGGGATGCTGCCATAAAGCCAGCTGCAAGAAAGGTCAAGGCCGATGACATGACCATTAACGGTATTACATGTGACACCATCCCATGAGCAGCAATCAGTACCCTCTTTCCAATACTCCATTTTTGGGTAGGAATGAACTCCAATGCAACCATAAGAAGCAGATTCAACAAAGGAAAAGAGTTGCTTAAACTGAAGCAATGCAAAACTTTGGTCATAAGAACACAAGTTTGCATAAGTAAGAGAATGCAAGAGGAAATGATGGAGGAAGAGAAGTTGGCAAGACCCTGTTAAGAAACCCATGTTTTTGTGAGACACTACATGAAGAGGTCTACGATTATAAATAGATGAGAAAAGCTGAGATATCTGTTTCTATCTGAGTCTTGCGTTTCTTTTACTTCGTGTTAAAGAAACCCATGTTCTATTACAAAAACAAGATAAAATAAAATAAAATAAAAACTATGTCCTTACTTCATATTTTTCTCCTAACGTTTCTTTTACGTTTTCCATTATTGGGCAAATTCCACTAACTACCTCATTTTATCTATAATTGCATTTAACCTTGAACAATTTATGTCATTGCATTCACATCTCCTTGACCCATTGTCTAACCATTGACCACAATTAGTGAGAGTGGGTTAAGGGCAAACTGGTCTTTTAGATTAAATTAATTAATCACAAAAATTGAAATAAATAAGAATTACAAAAAAATTATATAGAAAATATTCTTACATATATCCCAGATCATCTTTTTTTTTTTTTTTGGCCAGGTTCTAGATATATTTTTTTAGATTTTTTTTTTTTTTTTGAAAAAAAGGGAGCAATATATAAATTGGAATACTCATATGGAAAAACTAGATCAAGATGGTCTTTTCAAGTTTTGACTTTGATACTCAAACAATCTTCATCTCTAGATTACCTTCCATAACGATCCCAATTTCTACCTCTCTTGATTTTATTTTAAGAATGCAATATGGACTTACTGAAAAAAAAAAAAAAAAAAATTGAGCATCTTAATTAAAAAGCAAATCGAGCACCTAAGAAAACCAGATTATGCTTGGACAACCATATCAAAACAAACTATGGGACTAATCCTCTACAATCTACAAAAAGATCAAATCGTGGAGGAGTTGGACACTAAAAAGAAAAAAAACATTTTTCCACAACACCCGATACTCAAACAATCTAACCAAGCTCATTTTGGAAACTAATAAGAGAGAGACAGACGAAGATAAAGGAGAGAGAAAAGTGGGGAAAAAGTTGAGTTGAAGGGACGTTGAGAGAGAAGAGAGAAAGGGCTGTAGATAAAGCATTTTTATATAAATATTTTATTTATTGATTAAAAATAAATAAAATAAAGAGCAAAATACACTTAACCTACATGATATTGGATTAATTATAGGTAGGGGTGGGCAAAATAACTGGGACTGATCCGATCCAAAAATATCAATTTTCATTTATACTTTGGGTTAGGTCGATTTTGAGTGTAGAAAGTCGATTGATTTTGGTTTTGGGTCAAAAAATCGACCCGAACTGAAAACCAACCTTCATTTTAAAAAAATTGAAAATATACCCGATGCTCAATCTCTCAGAGTGAGAATCGAATTGAGAAAAGTTGAGAGCACTGCAGCCTTCAACTTCCGACAAAAGGGCCATTGTAAGGCAAATCGGTCGCACGATCTGCCTCACTTTCCACGCTTGTGCCATTGATCTCGATCAAAGAAGCAATCTCCTTCAGATATGCAAAAAAAAGTTTGAAAAATGAAAAAAGATTCGATTGTTCTAGTTTAATCAAAATGAAAGTGGATCATGTAATGGAGAGTAGAAGGAGTGGAGGTGGAAGGAAGGATTGATTTAATAAAAGCTAGAGAGAGAGAAAGAGAGAAAGAGTCAAACCTTGAGGTGAGGTCAGAGAGAGAGAGAGAGAGTGAAACGGTGAGAAAGAGTGGCAATGGTGTGGACAATTGTACTTATGGGACGGAATCACCCATTTGCCATTTCTTTCTAACGAATCGGTCAACTTATGGATGGAAATTACCAACCCATTAACGTCTAGGACATTTTGGATAATATTTTTAAAATTAGGGATGATTTCACAGTATTTTTCGTACTAGAAGTTTGATAATATCCATTTTTTGATTAACTGATTTTAACTAAGAAAAAATACAAAACAAATCTTAAAAATATAAGCAGAAAAATTTGACGTTTGCATAAGCTTACAACATTATTATGTTTTTTCCAGAAATCCCCTTTCACAATTACACAAATTATAATAATAATTTATTAAAAGTTAAAATAAAATTCCCCTTGTTATAGTCAAAAGCAGGCTGGTCGGCCAATGGGCTCTTTCCACCCTCTCCTTTAAACTCCATTATTTTCTAATTAAAACATTTCAACTGTGTTGAGTGACTTGAGGGAAAAACGACGAAGGAAAGAAGCATCATTACAATTTCTTAACTCAATTAGGTACTGTAGTTTCGACTTCACGAGCTTGTTGCTTTTTGCGTGTGGAAAATAGTATTGAAACATAAAGTCTTGTTCTCCAAAGACTTTCTAGTTAATCCAAACGCCGTAAAGTACCTATACAGAGTCTACCATTGAATAGAGTAAATTTTTAGTATGGACTGATTTGATGAAGAAAATCTGTCATATATTTTCTGTTTACATATAGAACCATATAGAATTAAGAAATAGCATTAATGCCTGAAGTAATTAGACTGGACATATACATATTCCTTAATTCTGAAAACAGGCAGTAATAGAAAATGCTTCCATTTTGTAGACGTAAAATTTGAACAAGAAAATGCAAGCTTCGCTCCATTTCCAACTTGAACCCAAATTTTGTCAATATCAAATTAATAGAAAGTTGAAAATATGATGAAATCTGTGTACTCTGCAGAGCTTCACGAACAGGCTTATAATGTCTTGACAAATTTTTCCCATCGAACTTTATGATCCAACCGGCAAGCTAATCACCAGTTCACATTCCTAACCCTTTGTCATAATTTTCCAATCAAACCATTCTTGAACCCATGGGCAAGCCGATCTCCAGTCCACATCAATGACACATTATGGTGATTTCCAATCAAACTTCCTGATCCAACGAACAAGCCAATTAGCAGTCCACATCCCTGACCTTTTATGCTAATTTCTATGATTTAATTTCCAATCCAACTTCCTAATTGATGTTCTAGTATATAAATCGTACACTAAAAACACATGCAAGTATACACGGTCCATAAATAATACGGTGATAAATAGAGTATCTTTCATACGAGAATTGTTCAAATTATATATGTAAAATTGATCAAGACAAACCTTATTCAAACTATTAAAGCTATTAATTAAAATAAATTCTAAGAACAAAGAAAATAATAAGAACAATTAATAGAATAAATTACAACTAATGGAGAATTAAGTCTAGGATTAGAACTTCACCCTACCATATTACACATCCCATATTTCTACCATTATTAATTCATTCTCACCATATGCTTAATCAAGCACTAAATTATCCACAAACCTCTTTCGAACGGTCAAGTGAGTTTACCTAAATCAGTTAACTGACGATATGTCTATGATGATTAACCAACCTAAACAGATTAAGTATTCAATCACTCACAATGACCATACAAACCAAATAGGTATATGTCTATGATAGTAATATAAATTTCTTAAAAATAACATTTTGAATACAACATACAAGTATAAAAATAAAAGCATATCAATTGTGAGTTGATTATGCACTAGCTCTTTCCCTCTTAGTGAGAGAAGTTCGAATTTCATATTGTTAAAAAAAAAAAAAATTTATTTGGGGATATGTGTCCTTTATGATGGGAATTGCAATTCAAATTGTAAATAAATATATGTAATTAAGCTACATACATTTATTATGAAAGTTAATAATCAAGCTACACTTGTAGTCTTTTATCTAATAAATGTATGTGGATTTATTAACAAAGTGAAATAAAATAAAAATTAAAGCTAAAAACAATTATAGTTTATATGAGTTTTTTATTTATGAATTTATCATATAAAATAGTTTATGTAAAAGAAAAATAATTCACACACCAATAATCATGAGTAAGTCAAGACTTATTAAAATTAAACAATATTATATGTTTTATTCTCAATAATCATGTAAATATAATATAGTTTACGATTAAAAAAAAGAAGTTCGAAATGAATATAATAATTAGCAAAATGAGTAAAAAGAAAAAAAGGAAAAAAAAAAGCATGGGAAGGGATTGAAAAACAAATGAGAAAAAGGAAGAGATTGAGAAAGAAAGAACCAAAGAAAAAAGGCATGAGAAGGGAATGAAAAACTAATGAGAAGAAGTAAGGAAAGGAGGAAAATGAGAAGAAGTAAGGAAATGAGGCAAAGCAGGAGATTGAACTAGGGACAAAGATGAAGAGAAGGCAAGACTTAAGCCATCATTGTCTTGCTATTTTTGTGATAGAGTGCAGCATTCCATCTATATATTTATATACTTGACAACTTAAAAAAATGAGTGAAAAAATGATGTTTTGATGGAAATTGAACTGTGGTTGTGTGGTGGGTAGCAACTAAATAGACAAGCCCCTCTCCATCGGCACCATCATAGGAAAACAAAATAGCTTTGCTTTTTCTTTATACATTTAAACATCTAATGACTAATACATAAATTTAATCAATTTTCAAAAAAATTTAGGAGGGGGTGGGGGGTGGGCGGGTGGGGCGGGCGGGCATGTACCCCTCTTGGCCCTAAGCTATGTCTGCCCCTATATCTATCCTATGTAATTCATGTCATCCTATTTCAAATCTAAACACGTGAATACCTTTGTCAAGTCTTTTCATAGTTATCAAATCATCTAAACTAGTGATCAATTAATTTACAAGCATTAAGAGCAAAATAAAACATAACACAATAATGTGAATTTTAATTAAAAATGTTATTAAATAGGTGAGTTCATAGTTTTAGGGCTACATTGTAACCCTAGATCATAGATCTAGCTTATCATCATCAAATTACAAAATAATAATATCAAGAAATAATCAAACAACATCAATTAAAATAATAAAGTTGAAGAATAAAAGAAATTCTCAAAAAACGGAGTGATTCCCTTCGTTCCTGAGGCCAGATTCGACTACACTAACTTGAATCTCCCTTTCTTCTCTGTTATCCCGAAGATGATCTATGATGATGTTGAAGTATTCCTTCAAATTATTGATGATAAATTGTTGTTGGCTCCTCAAAAGTGTCTCCAATGGCTGTTACGAATTCGTGGTTGAAGCTACTAGAACTAGGTTAAGAGGCTATCAAAAATCTAAACTAAGCTATCTCTCTAAGCCCTCTCAACCCTCACATTCCACTCTTTGTAAAACCCTCTAAAACTATGTTTACGGTTGGTTTCCTCCTCTCTATCTCTCTAGCAATTCATGCTACAAAGATGTCCAATTTATAGGCTGAGAATGGAGAGATTTTTTTTTGTAATTAATGTGCCAAACCACGAGATTCTCTATTGAATTAATGCTTAGAATCGTGACATTTTATGGTTATGGCACAAAAATTATGCCTCGCGAGATTCTTTGGATCACAATGATAGGCCACATCGTGACTTAGTGTCTTGACTCTCTCCCTCGCGATTCATGCTCACATTGCCTTTTTCTCATGTCATGACTTGGTGTTGTGACCCACACTTGTGACTAGTTGCAAGCCACTAGCACGACTACCTTCCACACTTCAACTTAGCGCCTCAACTTTTTCCCTCATGGAAGGAATCGAATATCAACATGTCAAGCATTGTCTACTTCAAAAAAATAGTTCAACTTCTCAAGAGTTCAACTAGGTAATTTTGTCAGGTTCAAACGAAGCCAAAGGGTGAATGGTTTAAAAAAAAGAAAAGAATAAGTAGTTTATCAAATGAACTTAGGATCACATATTGAGAGCTCTAAGAATTTAATTATTTAGGCATTAAACTTCTCTAACTGTTTCATCCCCCTTAAGTTTCTTCTCTTTTTTCATATTTTCAAGTACTTCTTTTATTTGCACATTTTCTTCCCTTTTCACTTTCCTTCTTTCTTTGTTTATTTTGTTTATCAAAATTTTAATTAATTATGTTTGTACTCACACATTCAAAACTTTTCATTCATAATAGTTATAAGCACACACAAGACATTTTTCATTCACCATATCTTCGATTTTCAGCATATATACTTTTTTTTCTTCTCACCCCACCTTCTTTTGCCTAAATCTTAGTCTCCATATATGAATCCAAGCTCTAAAAGGGTAAGGCTAAATTATTTCAGGTTTGGACATGGAATTTTGTAGGTTAAGAATAAAAACATTTGGGCAAATTATGTGTTTGGTTTCAAATTTGGCTAATGGAGCACAAACACAAAGGTAGGGAAAAATGTTTTGGCCTTTTACTGGTTTAAGCAAATAGTGTAACACTCAATTTGACATAAAAACCACTATAATAAAATGTTCAATCAATTATTTAAATCTTCAAAACTAAAACTTAATTACAGAAAAATTTCATAAAGTATTTAATTCAATAACGTAAATTTATCTCAACATCTCAATAAAAGCCTTAAACAACTTAAACTCATGATCATTAAAAATCAATCATTGCATTTAAGTCCTAACAAATGAAATAAACTTAAATGATTCTTTAATAATAACAAGAGATATAACCACAATAATAGAACTGAAATGCTCCTCCAAGTGATACCAATAACTCCAAGTCGTCCCTTAAGACAAATAAAGCCTACTAATCTGTAAAAATAATAGAGACAATGTGTGAGTCGTTAACTCAATATATAAATATTATACATTACAATGTAGTGTATAATCAGAAAGATATATTTTAATCTTATAAAGTAATTTTATAGTAGGAAAACCTTCATTTTAGTCCTTGAGGTTTCGAAAAATATTAAAATTTTAAACATCTTTTGGAAACAGCTCTTTTAGTTCCTAACTTTTTCAAAACTCTTCAAAATAATTCAAACCGTTAGTCAACTAACGATCAAACTAAACAGAAAAATTAAAAAGACTTAATTACCTCTCACAACTTAAAATGAATGTTTTACCCCTAATAAAACCAGAATATTACATATTATTTGACCATTAAAAAATTAACACGTGTACAATAATAATGACTTTTTTTTTTGAAAAAATTTGATTATTTTCTTTTGTTTAAATTAAACAATAATTTAAAAAAATTAGAATAAAAAATCAATTTAGGAAAAAAAATCTAGCCATTGTTTTTATCCATGCTCCATCCAACCATTAAAAATATTGATTTAAAAAACAAAACAAGTTTTTTTTGAACAAAAAGTAAAAATTAAACAAGTTAATTTTTATTATTTTCTTTGATCTGGGAGAATCCAGATCAATGTCATTTCCTCCCTCTTTTTTCCCTCTCATTCTTCTTCTTCGTTCTTCTCCTTCTCTTCCATCTCCTCCATCTACCTGCATCTCTTTCTCCTTTGTCTCTTCTCCTTCTTCCTCAGTCTCTTCTGGCCACCATCTACTCCACCTCAAATGAAGCATCTCATCTCCATCGGAAATGGAGCCGATCTAGGTTTACTCGAACCCAGACCCAGAGTTGAACCCAGATAGGTGAAGAGACTCTCTTCATCTGGGTTCGATCGAACCCAGATGAAGAGTTTCTGGGTTCGGTCGAACCCAGACCTGGACTCAGAAACTATTCATTAGTTCTATTGTTTTGAATTTTATTATTATTATTTTTTTATAAACAGTTTTATTTTTTTTCTTAATGTTGTTATTGATGTTATTGTTGTAGGAGATGATACTATTAATGATGCTGTGAGTTGTTGATGATGTTGAAAACTGTGGGGTTGTTGATAATGTTGATGAAGTGGGTTGTTGATGATGTTAGTGAAAGGGTTTAATGAACAATCAAACCATGTGTTTGAATCTAGATTTTTTATAAAAAAAAAATTAAGATTTTTTTTTTCAGTTTTTTAAATTTTTTTCATAATTAATTTTTTAATTTTTAAATTATTTTAAATTTTTTATAGGTTTAAAATCTCAGTCATCCATGTGTCACAATCTTAACCTCTTATATGAAAAGACTATCTTACCCTTTCTGTCACCGTTGACCGTTTGTTGACTAACGGTTTGGACTATTTTGAAGAGTTTTGAAAAAGTTAGGGACTAAAAGAGTTGTTTTCAAAAGATGTTTAAAATTTTAATATTTTTCGAAACCTCAAAGACTAAAATGAAGTTTTCCCTAAAAAGGAGGTCACAATTTGATGGTAATTAAAATAATTGTAAACATATTAAAGCCAATAAAATGTTTAATAATACGATATGAAAAACATTCAGTATTTAAAACTAGAGTAAAAAATAATGATTAACGTTCCATATACAAGTTTAAATAAAAATAGAAGTGGTTTCTATCATATAATATCATTCATAATTCCGGTAACCTGAACAATATGATCCAATCATAACACTTGTAATCTCGGTGCAAGGCTAATACAATTAGCACTTGTAATCTCGCTGAGGGGTCAATACAATTAACACCTATAGAGCCGGCACGGGGTCAATTCAATTAATATTATGTAACAAAAAATATTCCAGGTGGACCAATACAATACAAATATGATACCTATAATCCTAGTGCCTAGGCTAATACAATTAAATGAACTATGGACAGATGAGTCAACACGTTTTTATTCCAATTACAATTACAATACATATTAAACTTTTCAAATAAGAAGATAATATTTTTCATACAATTCGATCAATGTGCAAAATACATATATTTGAGAATGCAAAATTATTTAAATCAAATATAATAAAAAACGATATTGAAAAACCAAAAGTTTAATTTGATTGTTTAAAAAGTCAATCAAGATATTTTTGGAGTTGAACACATAATATATGAAGGTAATGTATAAGGTTTACTTACCTCTTCCGCTTATCTCAATAGAGAAAATAACTTTACAAATTAATCCCACTTATCAATCTAAAATCACATCATGAAACTCATTTACATAAATTTATAGAAAATTATAACTTACTAAATTATTATAATTCCAAATACCATTAAAATTCACTACTATTCAACATTGTCTCTACTGATGCAATCTAATTTCTCAATTTTTAATAAATTGTGTATAAAACCAATTGTTCCAAAAATGCATATACATATATATATATATATATATATATTCTCTAAACACCCAAAATTTTCCAGTGTTAAATATCTCTAACCTATCAACTAATCCAAACCAAGGTTGTACCGAAATCAATTTCGAAACTGAACAGCCCTTGATATCTTAATTATTAAAATTAAACCGCTTTATAAAAATCCTTAAAATTTTAAGGGCTTAAAGAAGACTCATAATTGTTCATAAGAAAATTTAATGAGACCAATAACATCAATTGCATATTCAAAAAATTCGAGATTCAATATAGTTCAGTGCAGTCCAGATTTTTATATCACTGAGTCAGAAGCAAACAAAAATTTGTAAATAATTGTATACATATCATATGACCACGAAAATTTTCAGATTATAATCTAACATTCTAAGCATCATTCATACCAAATTTCATAATTTTATACCTTCATTTGCCTATTCAAACAATTAAACAGTTTACTGGTAAGCAAAATTTCAAGCAGCCTTTATTTCTTTAAAAAGAAAAAAAAAAATCCAAAAGATTCTAATCTTATTTTGAAATAACTCCAAACATAAACAATATGATATTATAAATCTATCATACCATAAGCTCTTAATATTAATAATAAAAATATGAAAAAAAGGGAAGAAACGTACTTGATTCACAATCAACATTGATCTCCAAATCTTGTTATGGTTTAGAGTTTAACTTTGGTAATGAAAATGTGAATTTTGAATGACATATGAGATATGGCTGCTATGAATAGAAGAACAAAGTTTTATATGAGTGGTTTCAAACTCTAATAGTGATTGGGAGAAAAAAATTATGTTATATATATATATATATCTATATATATTTGCTAATTTTTTTTCCTTCAATCCTTCCTTCAAATTGATAGGAAAAATATATGTTTTTCCATCAATTACCCCTTAATTGGCAGCCTATAAATTTAATTAATTACTTATTGAAAAATTTTACAAACTTTCCATTACACACAGAGCCTAGTATCACTTCGCAAAAGTTGTTAGACTTCTTATTGAAAGCAAATGGTTTATTGAATGCAAAACATGTTATTTTCTTCCAGTACAAAACCTATAGAGATTAATCTATTCAATTGAAAAATAAACGAAGAGTGTTTAAGAATAACAAGAAAAATTTCCTCAGAAATAAAATGCTAATGGCTCAAATAACCCACATGGGAAATCTCCACTACAAATCTTGTACTACTCAAACATGCATTCTATTCACTACAATGTCAAGAATGTGGATGTGATTGTGCATAAATGAGATGACATAAATCTTCAAAGCATTCAAATAAAATCAGCTTATTGAAATTTGCATGCTTATCATCATCGATCAAACATCCAATTCTCAACTCAAGATATTCCATAAACTGCAAAGAAAATTAAACTAATCCTAAAAACATAAAAACTAACATCCTAACACAAAATAAAGTAGGTGTATTTCCAAACCTAAGTTCTATAGTATTATCAATGTAAAACAAATAAAAAGTGAAGTTATGAAACTTCCTTAGCACTCTCAGGCTTGGTGTAGATATAATCTTGACTTTGGAATACTCTCTTTTCTTCTAGGTACCCCTATAAGACACAAACAAACACAACAATTAACAAGTAAAAGAAAACAAAATAAATAGACTAAATATACACTAAACAAAAAGAAATTTAAAACTCTTGAATTGCCTCCAAACAATGCTTAGTTTATAGTTGGTAGCTTGACTTTTGCAACCATTTCTATCAGCCTGGTTACCACAGATAAGTTTTTTTGCACATAAATGACCTTGACCCTCTATGTTTGAATTTGCTCCAAGAGATTTTATCTTAAGCATGGAAGATGCGCTTTTGTTGGCATGAAGTAGGGTGAACTTCCAAAAGTTTGTGCCCATTCCACCTTCTGAGTCTCTTCTTATAATGTCTCCCTCTCTCATATGGATGAAATAAGGATTTCTGTTTTCCATTAAAGAGCTTTTATTGATGGTAGTTCTTTTATCCATAAGTTTTTTACTTGGTCAATCTCTATATCGACCTCACAACAACCCTTCTTTATTTGTAGCATTTCAGTGGCCTTAAGTACCTTGAAAATCACCTCTTCATCATAAGCCCTCATTGTGAATTTACAATGTTACTCACCCACCACCTCCTCAATGGATTCTTTCTACCAATTAAGGGTCCTATCCATCAATTGGTGAGTGATTGAGGTAGGATCGCCCTCAAACTAAATCTCTTAGACATGGATAGTGGTGAAACATATGGTGTACTCTTAGCTTGAGGCGACTTCATGGGTTCTTTTTCTTGACTTAGGGTCTTCTAAACTTTGGTTATCTTTTATTCTTCTTCCACCCCCTCGTCAATAAAAGGATTAAATGCTCCTCCTATTTAACTATTCACCACTGCTCAAGATGATCTTATGACACTAGTCCTCCTCTTCCATCTATGGGTTGATTTCTAATGCACTAAAGAGTGTTTGTTGGCTTTTATAGCATGTGCTATTCAATTGATCCAGCTGAACTTGTAAAGCCTGTTAGCGTAGAATTGAAGTCTGTTGTTCTTGCACTATAGCGTCATTTTAGGACAAGTACTGTATCAATATCTTTTCAAATGAAGGCTTCTCCTCTTGTGGAGGAATATAGCTTCTGATGTTGTTCTTGCAGTAAAATATCACATTTCTCCTTGAATTGGTCCATCCTTTCAATGGACTACATAAGCAATTGCCTAAGCTTCCCTTTTGATGACGATTTATCTTCTTGAAAAGGGATATCAAACTGCTCAAAATTTGGAGAACTATAAGGCTGTTGAAATTGATCTTGAAAATTCAGTGGATATGATGGCCACAAATATGAGTCTTGTTCTTGCTCTTCACTCCATGTCAAACTTGGTTAACCACTCCACCCTAGGTTGTAAAAGTTTGGATTAGGATGATAGTATTGCCTATCATAATCAAACATATAGTGGTTTGATGCAGGATTACCCCGACAACGATCACTCCACTCGTTACCAAATCACTCATCATTGCTCATGAATTGACTTTGAAATTCATTTATCCCATTATCATTAAACCACTCGTAGCTCATGTAGGCCATTCCTTAAAAATTACATAAAAACAAAAACAAAAATTATAATAGAATATTGTTTGAAGTAAGGAACTTGCAACTGGTATTAATAATAACAATAACTATGCACAATTCGTGGCAACGGCAACAAAAACTTGATGGACTAATTTCTGGTATATAAATCTCATACTAAAAACATGTGCAAGCATCACGGTCTATAAGTAATGCAGTGATTAATAGATTATTGTTCAGGCAAGGATGGTTCAAATTATATATGTTAAGTGTCAAAATTGATCAAGACTAACCTTATTCAAACTATTAAATCTATGAATTAAAATAAATTCTAAAAACAAAGAAAATAATAAAAACAATTAATAAAATAACAACCAATGGAGAATTAAGTCTATGATTACAACTTCACCCTACTAATTTGCTCATCCCATATTTCTACCATAATTACCATTATTAATTCATTCTCATCATATACTTGATCGAACATTAAATTATCCATAGGTCTCCTTCGAACGGTTGAGTGAACTTATTTAAATCAGTTAACTGACTATATGACCATGACGATTAACCAACCTAAGCACATTAAGCATTCAATCACTCATAATAACCACACAAACCACACAGATATATGTTTATCTTATGCAATTCATGTCATCCTATTGCATATTTAAACACAAGAATACCTTTGTCATGTGCATTAACGGTTATCAAATCTTCTAAACTAGTAATTAGAACTGAGTTGAGTGGCTATCAAAAATCTACACTAAGTTATTTCTCTAAGCCCTCTCAACCCTCACGTTCCAGTTTCTGTAAAACTCTCTAAAAATATGTTTGCAATTAGTCTCCTCCTCTCTATCAATTCACACTGCAAAGATGTCCAATTTATAGGCTGAGAATGGCAAGATTCTCTTGTAATTAATGTGCCAAATCACAAGATTCTCTACTGAATTAACACTGATGGTAAACTTCCCATTCGCTGCAACTCTGAGAATCCTCTCTCCTTTCCTGTAAACTTCCTTGCGATAGGAACAATGACCCGGTCATAGATAGGGACCCAGAAAATAACACTGATGGTATCAAATGTCGAAAGAGAGGCTGGAGGAACGGTGAAAGAACCAATTGATGTGTCCATCATTGTTCCTTGCTCCACAAACATGGTAGACATCTGGGCATATACAGCAGAAAAGACAATACCAGTAGCCAAGATGGGAAACATCCGGATCAAAATTTTCAATTCCTCCACTTCCGTCACAGTGCAAAGTTTCCATGGATTGGAGAAATCCCCACTTTTAGTCTCAGCATCTGAAAGTACAGCAGCTTTATCGAGGCACCCGCAGCAAAGTGAGATTAGATTTTTCTTCTCTTTTTATAAAGGAAAAAAGTTACAATGCTTTTAAGCAATTCAAGAAAATGTAAATCACATTTTCCATGGAAGCATTGTATCGTACCATGACGTCAATAAAAAAGATTACAATTCAAATCTACAAAAAAAAAAAAAAACAATAATTGTTATTATACTGTGATATCAAACAGAGGTGATGTAGTTCCCATGAACCATGATTGCTTAGCAAAAACTGAAGCCAATACTCATTAAACTATAGAAGATTTCAAAAGCTTCCAATCATGGTTCTTCCAATCATAAATTTGGAAGCAAACAAAATAAAACAAAAATATACATTCATCAGAAGCCTGTGCTTCTTATACCTGGAGTATGTTAGTAATAAGCTTAAGCAACATTACGACTACCTTCCTCAAAGGTCTTTCACGAGTCGTGCTTATGGTCAAGCCTCACCGCCCACGGCGAGCATCTAACGCGAGCTTGGTCCTCTCCTTCTATGCTTGCTGCCTAATTGCACTTTAGTCCCTGAACTTCTTTAAAATCTCAACTTTAGTTGACAAGTTACCACTTTGATCCTTTTCATCCACTTCTTGCTCACCAGCATCTTTCATGTCTCACCTACAAATATTCACTACATAACTATTAAAAACATCCATAATTACTCTAGTTTTCATCACAAAAACTAGGAAAATGAATATCAAATAATGATATATTTTGGCATGGTCATTGATCCAACAGGGAAGCCAATTACTAGTTAACATCCGTAATCCTTTGTCATAATTTTCCAATCAAACCATTCTTGAACCCATGGACAAGCTAATCACCAAACCATATTGATGACCCATTATGGTGATTTCCAATCAAACTTCTTGATCCAATGAATAAGCCAATCAACTGTCTACATCCTTGACCTTTTATGCTAATTTTCCAATCAAACCATTCTTGATCTCATGGACAAGGTTATAGGTATATATTCTGAATTATGTTTATTGCGTATATCAAATAATGAGAATTGTTCTCAATAATGATCTTATTCTATATTTTAGGCTAGGTTTTAATGAATTTTCATAGGAAATTCTTAAATTTTGGTTGTGTTTGTGTAGGAAATGTTCTTTATTTATTTACTTATTTATTTTTTTGTATGAATCTATTGTTTGGATTAGTTTTTTGGATTGCATAGTTGGGTTGTTTTTGAAGCATCAAATATACAGGTAATGGGTTAGTTGACCAATATGAAACATTCTAGACTTTAACCAAAACAAAGTGAAATAAGTTAGGACTCAAATGTGAAATAGCATGAACAAATAGACTGACTTGAAAAAGGTTTTTGATACACAAAAATAATAAGTAGATGTTAAAAATAATTTAATTTTGCCTGCATGATTTTATCATGTGCCACACTCTAAGCTTTCTACCTATAACATATGTAATACAAATTGTTGTGGGAATTAGTCAACAGTCACTAGCTTGGTGCATTGGTTAGATAGGATTCTATTGTCAACACTTTACATCTAAGTAATTCAACTATTAAACTTGTTTTAATCTCTTCGCGTACTTCTCTTGCTCTATAAATTGTGATATTATTACTTACGTGATTTTTAAGTGAATTCTCAAATTCTGTAACATGTAGAGTATTTTTAAGCTGATGTTGTTATGGGTAATAAATTTTTCTTTTTACCTTTTTGGGGTTCTTATTTCTTGGTTTGTGTCTATAAATTCCTTTTTTCGACCTTTTTTCTTTTAAACAATAGTTTCAATTCTTTTTATTTATTAATTTGATGAATGATTCATGTGCTTTTGTGGCTTGTATATTCTAGTATGGGAATGTTGAAAAATTAAATTCAGCTTCTGTTATTTGGCATGACATGTGCTAGCCTTTCTTTCAAATTTACTGTCCTATTTTTTGCTCTTGCTCTCTGGATTTTTAATTCCACTACTTTGTCAGATCTCCTGACAAAGTAAACCAGGGTGTTGTCTAAAAACCAGAGTGTTGTCTAAAAGGTGGGAAAGCGCATGGCGTACATACTTGGTTATGGAAGTCGGTAGACGTATTAAGTTATGCTTATCATTCGCCTAATGATTGCTCTTATGATGGAAGAGCAATTGTGGATCTTGAAATGAGAATATTAAAAGGTCATTCAATGGTGTGGAATAAATTTAGAGAAATCTCTATTGTAGGGAGTAATATAAATAAGAAGTTCACATTCGGAATGGTTCATTTGATAATCCATAATTCATATCACTGGTAAACAGATGTGTTGGCTACGTAATTAATTAAAAGTAGTAGGGAAGAGTTGGAACTTAAATGTAAGGCTCGAACCCTAATGGATCCAGAAGATTAATTGAAATTCAAATTTTAAGTGGGTCGAAATTAATTTAAGAGAGTCCAATAGAAGAAGAACAAGAAGAAGAAGAAAAAGTTTATGGGCCGAACCAAGCAAGCCTAATTAAATGGGCTGTTATTAAGCCAAATTGAATGGGCTGTAACCAAGCAATCAAACCAAAAGCTTTGTTTGAAAACTTAAATTGAAAGAGACAAGTGGGTGGCCAAATGAAAGAAGATAGTGGAACTTTTTTAAAAGAAAAGTAAGAGACCGGTGTTGATCATTGATCATGCATTGCATGATAAGGCATGAAGCATATTTGAAAAGGAAATAAACATGACACAGGCATAAATTGAGGCGGTCACACACACACACACACATATATATATATGTATAATTGAGAGATTGAAGCAGCTTTTATACATATATATATATATATATATATATAATTGAGAGAGTGAAGCAGCAGCCTGGTATATATATGCAAATTCATATTTAATTAGAAATTAGAACAAAACAAACACAGAGAACAGAACACGAGTTGGCAGCAGAAAGCCGTGAGGAGGAAGAAGAAACTAGGAAAAAAATTCTGGATGGGTAAATGAAATATTTGGGTACCGAATTTATCTAGATAAATTAATTTATATTTCATTGTGATTTGAAATCCATAAAACTTGTTAATTTTTCCATAAATTCTAACTTGAGTTTTATGTGATTTTAGGGCGTATCCAAACTTATGAGAAATTAGATGGGAACTCATTTTAGACCCAGATTTGAGCAAAAGAGTCATGTGAGTGTATAGTTTTGTTTTCATTAAATTTATTATATTATGTTTATTTATATTTTAGCTTTTATTATTTGCTGGAAATGAAAATAGTTTCAGAAATGATATGATATTATTTGTAAAGCAGATAAAGAATAAATTATTATTTTGATTGGGAGGAGACCGAGGATTCACACACGTGTATAAGAGTCATAAGTCCGTGGACAAGGATCCAATAAAGGCTTAAAGCGTGATGGTCCAAACCAGCAAAGCTTGTGCAGTTAATCGAAAGAGATTTTAGAAAAGATTTACAGTTATAAAGATTGTTCATATAGATATTATAGTTTTATTATGATATAAGAATTAATTATTCTTACCGGTTATATATTATGGTTTATTTAAAAATATTTTTATGAAAAGTTATATTCATTCACTGGATATTAGCGCTCACTCTTTTATAAAATCCATTTTTTAAGTATTTATTGCAGGTTCATGTATATCATTACATATAATGAGAAAGCCACATGGTGATGACAAAATACATTAAAATTATTTTCAAGTAGAAAAATTTTTATATCAGTGTATATTATTTTTATTTAATCAGATTTCGTAAATGTGTTTTAAAAAGAGTTTTACAGATAAAATATCTTTTTCAGATATTTTATGAATATTTATATATTTAGTACATGGATCCAACACGAGAATTGTGAAGATTTTCGGGTTGTTCAAATCATATTTACAAAGTGATAATAAGATTTACGAAGATTTTTCTAAAATATTTTTAATAAATTCATATTTCAATTAGAAAGACCATAGTTTTTATGACATCCTTCTGAGCTCAAGATAGGAGTCAAGATGGGTTCCGTCAATTTTTATATGATTCTCCTGGACTTGAGAAGGGAGTCGGGATGGGTCCCGTCATTATAGTATGAAAACTTGTACCATCTCCCTTAAGTGGTTCTAATAGCAAAATCACTCAAATAAAGTTGTTAAATTTGTGTGGCAACAAGCTAGATTTATCAAGAAGTAATATTTACACTCTTTTAAAATGTTGTGCTTGTGCCAAGATCATGTGACTGAACCTTTCTTTGATGGTTTTCCTTAGTTTGTCTATTGACTGCTTTAATTGCTCCATGGACATAGCCACTCCATCCATCATCTTTTGTTTTGTTTTGTTTTGTTTTCTTTTTTTTTTTCTTTTTTAAATCTCCCAACGTTTTTTCTTTTCAAAAACTCTCAATAAACACTTTCAACAATTTTTCCCAACAAGATTATCGCCGAAGAACTCTCAACTCTCAATAAAATTTCCTAACAAGATTAATGTCAAAACACTCTTAATGAAAGTACCAAATTATTGAAGACCTAACTTTAGATCTAATAATAAGCTTTAATCACCCAAAAATCACACCGTGAATAGGATAAATTTTGAATCAATCAATCCATAGAATTGGGCAAATAAATCCTTTAGAGTCAAATCATATAATTGACTTGAATCTAGTCCAAATGATTTTAAGTATTGCTACCTAGAAAAGCCAAAAAACAAAAGATAATTATTTCATCAAGAAGTGAGATTTTATTAATTTATTAAAATCCAAAGACATAACAATCCCTGACTTTTAAAGTTCTATTTATACTAAAACAATCCTACTTTTCCTAGGAAACAAACCTACGTAGGAAATAGAATCCTGATACTTAAGGAAATAAAACCTAAATGGAAATAGTCTAATTAATAAATGTAAATACATCGAATAAAATAAGAAGTAAAATAAAAGTCCTAAATTAACAAAAAAGGTATATTAGACAAAATGGAAAAATATAACTTATTAAAACTTAATTGAAGTCCTAATTCCAATAAAAGTTGACCGGCTCTTGATCTGCGCCTGATAGTCACCATCGCGACTCGTGATTGTGAGTTGCAACTTGCGTTTTCATCTCGTGATACACTTTACTTGAATATCGCAACTTATGGTCACAGGTTGATGCTCGCGACACACACTCATGATTGATTCCATGGTTCCACAAGATGCTAGCCACACACTTCTCATTCTTTTCCTCGCCGATTGATAGAGGTTCTCATCATATATATTCTTCGAATTTATCACTTGTGTTATTTGATCAATTGAGGTGTATAAATGTGTTAATATAGTTGTGTTGCCTAGCAATTTTATTAAAACATTTGCAAAAGCTAGATAATTATTTATGGCTAGGTTTTTGTAATAAAAAGTGGATTGGATCTTTAGTAAAAGATTTAGTTGCATGCTTTTCAATCCAATCCATGCTCATTTTTAAAAATATGTTCATCCCCCCTCTATTTTTATGTAAAAGTCTCTAACGAACACAATAACTAACTTAGACGAGAGGTGAATAGGTTCATTAAAAATTCTTTTATCTTGTTAAAATATACGCTACGGAAAAACAAAAGAACAAAGAATAAAATAAAGGTAGAGAAAAAGAGAAGCTATATTTACAATTTTTACATGAAAACCTAAACTAGAAAAACTATGGCACTAGAACCCTCTCTATTCGCTTTCAAACGAAACTCTACTATTATTAAACGGATTATAAATTCTTTCCACAAAACCCCTAGCCAAGAAATCTAATCCTCTCTATCTAATATCAATCGCTAATCTCGTTCTTTACGAACCTATAACGAAAACTTTGTTTGTCTTCTAAATCAACCACATTCTTCTTCAACCCTCCTTTTTATCTAGTCATACAAGCTTGATGAATCCTCCCTTTTCTTCTCTCTAAGAGACAAGGCCGGAAGTTGCTCTTGAACCAATCATTCAATGCATACATTCTAATGAGAACCTTTATCAATCAATAAGGAAAATGAGGAGGAGTATACGTCTGGCAGTTTGTGGAACAACAAAATTGATCCCAAGTATGTGTCACAAGATGCATCCAATGATTGCAAGTTGTGATGAGTGGCTCGAGAGAGTTGCGAGAGTGGATCGCGAGTCGCAACTTGCAATCGCAAGTCGCTATGGAGACTGTCAGGCACAAATTAAGAGCTGGTCAACTTTGCTTCGAATTAGGATGTCAATTAAGTTTTAATTAATTATATTTTCTCATTTTATATGGTATACCTTTTTTGTTAATTTTAGGATTTTTATTTAATTTCTTATTTTAGTTTATGTATTTCCTTTTATTATTAATTAGGCCAATTTTTTTTAGAGATTCTATTTCCTTAAGTTATTTAGTTTATTTCCTTTGGGATTCTACTTCCTAAGGAAGGTTTGTTTCCTTTTATTAATTAGGCTAATTCTTTTTAGATATTCTATTTCCTTAAGTTGTTTAGTTTATTTTCTTTTAGTATTCTAGTTCCTAAGGAAGGTTTGTTTCCTAGAAAAATTAGAATTGTCCTAGTATAAATAGATGATTATTGTTAGGTTTATTATGTATGTTTTTGGCTCGTGAGAAATTAATAAATTATCACTTCTTGTTGAGGCAATTATCTTTTGCTTTTTGGCTTTTCTAGGTAGCTACTTGGAATCGTTTGAGCTAGGTTCAAGTCAATTCCATGATTTGATTCTAGAGGATTAATTTGTCCAATTCTATGAATTGATTGATTCAAAATCTATCATATTCTCAGTGATTTTTTGGGGTGATTAGGGTTTGTTGTTAGATCTAAAGTTAGATCCTCAATAAAATATCACATTTAATGCTTAACAATACAAGTGACATATACAGTTTAAGAACAAGTTATTAAGTAATTGATACAATTAAGAAGATTAGGGGAGGAAAGTTTAACACAATAATTTTTACATTGGAAACCCTAACAAGAATGTTGACCAAGTTTCAACAATCCACTATTTCATAAATATAGACGCCTAGCTTGATACACTATTCACTCCTATTGGGCTATCCTGCCTTAGTCTACCGTCGCTTCATTTTTTAATAATCTCATAAGACTTATTAGGCAACTAAATGTATACCCTCATGTTATTCTTGAGATCAACGTTACCCTTGACATGAGTCATGTCCGTTTACTTGCAAGTATGTAATAGTGATCAAGAGACACATCAAGACCTAATTATCAATCTCCACACTAGATATATAGTTAGAAATGATATCTTCACAAAGACTAGTCCAAAGTGATGAATGATATGTTACAATGCAATCCATGTATGATCTATAACTATTCATAAAATACAAATATCAAACATGGTAAGTTATGAAAATTCCAAATGGATTCAATTAACATGCATACAAAAAAAATAGATATCGAATTAACCAACATGCATTCAATCAAATAACATATAGATCAACAATGCCAATCCCAAAAAACTAAGCTATAGACTATATTCCAAGGCATAGATGGATCCATAAAGAAGGAAATTTAAAATCAATATTAACACAAACAAAATAGGTTTTAACTCTTTACCTTGCATAGAATCTCTTCAATGAAGAAACCTAAGCTCTAATTGGAAGAATTAAGCACAAGGGATGGACTCCAAGGGATTTAAAGAACAAAAGAAAATGAATTTGAGAGAATTTAGCTTAGTGATTCCTTTAGGGTTATATCCTTTTTACTAATTACTGAAGACTCACTAAATCGTCAAAGATGAGGTATTTATATGGCACATAGGTTAACTTGGAATTGATCAAATGAGTATTTTTACCTTTAGACATTATCTCATAAATTTTAGGATGATCAAATAGGACTCAAGTACATATCACACCTTGATGATGAACACATTTTTTACTATATTTCAGGCCCCTAAGTCCTACACTTTACTTATGTTTCTTGGGAGTTTTAATAGTTTAATGAAGTGTTTCAAGTTATTTTTGGTTGCTAAGTGTTTAAGATCAAAAACGGCAAATTCAAGCGTAATTGGAGGGGAATTAGACAAGTTTCAAAAACTGATAAATGTTACGGTCAACCATCATCATATGAAGTCAAATGAAGTCAAAGCAAGTCAAAGTAGGTCACTAGGGACCAAAAACAAAGGCTTGGCAATTGTGCTAAGTGATAGTCATCACCATCACTAACCACTATCACCAACTTGATGATGGTGAAAACAAGGCAGGGGCGTTGGTGTTCCTCATCGCCAACTTCTCAATTGTGGAGTTAAAAAGCAGATTCGGCAATGGTGGCTAGTAAGGGTGCCCACCGTCACCGCTCATCCTCACTAGGGAGTTGTTCGTGCCCTACACGATCAACACACTATCGTTTTGTGTTTTTAGGGTTAAGCATCCTATAAAGCATAATTAACTCATGATTTTCAGAAGTTTTGGCCAAGTTTTGGCAGAGGCAGTGACTCTCTTCCTCCCCATAACAACTCACGATATGCACTGGTTTTAACTACCATTTGCTTCAAAAATTCCTCTTTGCTTGCCATTTGATCACACTAAGGGGTCGTTTGTTTTTTTGTCTGAAGACTGAAGACTGAATAGTGACTGAAACCTGAAATCTGAATAATATATTTATTTTTTTTCTCTTACATCTGAATGTATAGTAATCTGTTTATTTTTTAAAGTTAAAATTGTCTGAAAATTAGTTAGTTGACATTTATATCCTTTTAATATTAGTTGTTATGTAACTTTATTTAATATAATACAAACAATATAATAAATTATTTAGCAAAAACTAAAACACTTTTATGTATATATTAATAATATTTTTATTTATAATTAAAATATAATTAATTATTATAGTAAAGTATTTTTTTAAAAAAAATTATATATACATAAATAAATTATTATAGTAAAGTAAATTAAATAAAAATAAATAAAATGGTATTGAGCTGAAAAACTATTGTTATATATTTAAATAAAAATAATATTGAAAGAAATATTATTAAAATGAATATGTATAATGTAAAATTAGGTCAAATTTGAAAATATGTTTGTTAAAGTATTAAAAGAAATTTTTATAATGTAAAACTAGAACAAACTTCGAAATTTGTTGTTTTGGAGAGGATAAAATTGGAATAATAAATTTATAAAATTATCAAGTGATTTGGTATTCAGTGAAAAGTTAAAAAATGTAGCTTTTTATTTTCAGTGGTTTTTGGGTGATTTTAAGTGGTTTAACCACTTAAAAAAAAAAAAAAAAAACAAGAATCACTTAATTGGTCTAATTCAGCACCATTAAGTGTTAAGTGTAAAAAATAAACGACCCCTAACACTCATCAATTGCACAAAATGCTAAATAAACATATCAAAACAATCATAATTCACTTGATTCTTCATCACAAAAACTAAATAATCAAGTGTAAAATCACGATATATTGTAGTATGATCAAGCAGCAGCCACACACTTAGAACAACCTTAGACACCAATTTTCTCTGAAGAAAAACCATTAAACTTCATAGTTTTCAGATCGAATCAAGCCTAGTTCGGAGCAGCAATCCTTCGAGAAGAATCAAGGGAGTTCATGACTTCGTTTGGATTCTTTATACCTTGTTTTTATCCTGTTTTTGTAATCAAATAGATGTGCAACTAAACTATGTGTTAAAATTCCAATGTTATGATTTCATAAAAAAAAAATTCCAATGTTACGACTGTTTGATATACTATTTATTGCAATTCCAGTTACCATTTATTCGATGCTTAATTCTTATTTGATATTATGATTATTTGCTTTATCTCTTTCATGTTTATTGAATATTGGATGGTTGATAGTATTGGGATTATTTATGACATTATTAATTAGATTCCAAACAAACGGATTCAATCAACTATCACATGACCATTGCTAGTTAGGTTGAATTACACTTTCTTGATTTTTGCATGATCATTGCTGGTTGGGTTAGTGTTTAATTAATAGGTTTCTCCTTTTAGCATCATAGGATAGTAGTGGATGTTCGGCTCCCAGCTGATCCTTGTGTTAGTGAGGATTTAGAGGAACATTCAACACGTAATTAGTATACACTATATATTAATTAAGTAATCAGGTTTCTTATTGAGTTACGATATAAATTTAATTGCATTCTCTTACGATAACTCACATATTTACTTTATCATCATCATATTATAAGAACTCACATGTTTACTTTATTACCATCATATTGTAGACATTTTATTATGTATACCATGGCCCACTAATTTTAATCTTCCGGTTCCGCCCTTGCATGATACATTATTTACACCAGAGATTTTACCACTTGGATGATCATTCGCAGTTGGCTACATATGGATGTGGTGCTCATGTTTGTTTTCCTCACATGTACATTAGATCTTCCGATATAAAAACTTCCTTATGAATTTACCATAATCATAAACAAAAAGCGAAGATGGATTCCCTTCCCTATGAAGTTGAAAAATGCTTCCACCTCCTAAAGCAATACAATGATTTATACGTATCTCTATATTTGGCTCTAAAATATGAAACACTACAGTACAACTCACACAACAGTCCTTCCTTTCAGTGAAGAACACAACTTTTTTTTCCTTACCGACATAACACATCCTTATCTTCAATAAAATTACTTTATATTCTCTTCCACTTTCAGGGTGCATTATTCAGCAAGAAATTCTCAAGAACTAGAAAGGAAGATAGAGTATATACATTTCTTAAATATATGAATTAATAATTTCATAAGATGGCACTAATATATAGTTGAATTTGAAAAATTGCACCAAATGATTTAAATTAGCTTTAATAGCACCTAAGAGTGTGAATTACTAAGTTTACCCTTCATTATTTTCCTTGCTGGAGTTCGCTCTAATGAAAAATAAAGCTCGAGTAAAAACTGCACCACAATTCTTATGAACATAGATAGTTCGCCTAGAACAAACAGTTCATGCAAACAGTTCACCCATAAGGCCATTACATAGTTCACTTAAAACAGTTCAATTAAACAATTTGCATGACAGTTTGCCCAAAACAAACAGTCAACCAGAAAAAATAATTTGCTCAAAATAAGTAGTTTATCTAGAACAGATGCTTCACGTGAATTGTCGCACGAATGAGGCAATTTTGTCTTTGACAAAGTTTAAATTATTTTAGTGCTATTAAAACTCATTTAAAAAATTTGATGTCATTTTTCAAACTCTTCAATACTTTAGTGCCATATAGAAAAAGAACCCTTAATAAGAATAAATGAAGAAAAGATACATATATTTGCAACAAAAACCTGTATACATGCACGTACGTACATTAAGTTGTTTCTTATAATATAAACTATAATTATTTTTTAAATTGTTTGTAACATATTAATGTTACTGTTTGGAAGGGCTAAAAACACTCAAGAAAGGCTTCTCTCAACAACTATAAGGATTTGAAAGGAATAACAACTGAAATTGTAAGACTAAGGCAATCATTTGCTAAAAATTACTTGACAGTTGACAATGTTTCAACATATAGAAGCTTTTATATATGCATTACAGTTAAAACATGACCAACAAATTAAGACCCATGACCACTAAAATATGCCACTGACTTCAACAAAAACACATGACCCACTATGCTTACTTACCCACAATCACACCACTAAGTTAGAATTATACGACCATAATATCCACTATACCAACAAACTAGTTAGTGCAGATAACTTAATTGACTCAAACTATGAGCACTATGACTCTAGCACCACACACAAAAATTTCTGCTTTAGTTTTTTATGTGCAGTAAGTGTTGGACTAAGAATAGTTTTATCCCTCGTTTGGTATAGTTTGGAATTGAACTAAAAACCATTAGTTTAATAAGTTGGTTAATATAAAATTTGCATTAAATTAATTTTTGAACAAAATAATATTTTTCAAAAATTAATTTTAAAAAAAATGAAATAATTTTAATACAATTTATTTTGAAATTTTCTTAAAATTGATTTTATTTATTTTCTAAGACATTTAAATTATTTTTAAAACTAAATAATATTATTTATAATTAATGCTAAATAAAATATTATTTAATTTTTAATTGATATTATAAATTTTGAATTTTAAACATATTTAATAAAATTTATTTTAGATAAATTTATTTATTATTTTACTTATAAAAATAAATTGAAAACAGAAAAAGAGAAGACAAGTAAAAAAAAAAAAATGTCTCACAACATAGGACTAAAAAAATAAATAAATCTCATTTACGTCACCAGATATACAAACATATATACATACATATATATATAAACAAAAAGATCATTATAGAAAAGAATCTAAATCCTTGGTCCCACGAATAAAAAATAATAATAATAATAAATTAGTCTTATAGTGTTGGACTATGGAAATAAATAAATATTGATCGTTTATTATATATATGTCAATAAATTTAATAAATTTATATGGATCCATAAAACAATCAGTATAAAATTTAAAAATAAAAATAAAAATAAAAAATCTAAACCCTTAATCCCATATGTAGCATAAGAATTCTAAACCCTTAATCCCACTATTAATATGGGACTAAAAGAGAGACATGACTGCAGTTTATCTAGTCCTCTCTCTCTACCGAGCACCAGATTATGCACCAAACAGCACCTTCCTTCCACTCATAATTTTGCAAGGCGTTAGCACTGAATGTTGCACTGTGATACTTCATTATTTTAAAACAAAAACTTGCATATGATAAATCTGAATATGCGATTTGCATTTTCAAATAGAGCTTGCAAAACCCATATTCATTATGGCTTATAATTCTCATCAGCCTCTCTGAAACTGTTCGGATTGTCCTTGTATAAGGTTTACGTCATTTTAGGATGGCTAGATCAAATTTATTATAATTTGTTCTTTCATTTCAATTGGCTCTCCCACCTGCAATATGTTGGAATTATTTTCAAAATAAATATAACATATGTTGTATGTTATAATGTAGTAATAAGTTTCTAGAAGAATTGATCAAGCTTCTAGAAAGATTTATCAAAAGTTGTGACTTTTATCTAAGGGTGTAACTCTTATAGAGAAGTATGATTTGAATGGTCAGATTAAAAGTAATGATTGCAAGATAAATGCTATGATTTGGATTTAAAACAATGGTCAAAAATGAAAAGTCATAATAAATGGTTGAACTTTCCATGAAATGATGCAAAACGTATTATAAATAAACCACTCATTCAATTCATTTCCTACAGAATTTGACCAACTTATGGAGTCTGTTTAAAGTATTATCACCTTTGTAAATAGTGTCCTAAGGAAAGTGACAATTGTAGCATTCGTTGACGACACAAAAGTAGCACTACAGTAATTTTTATTTTGTAGGTTTTCCATTATATGTAAATGGTAGTATGACAAAGATTTCGGTTCAACTCTGCAACTCTCAATACTAGTTATACAAATTCTTGAATTTTCTCAAATCAATGTTCAACTTCTTTATTAACACTGTTCCGTGGGGCATGATATTGATTAGATTGTTGGTGAACTGTGATATATAATTGATGTGATGAACATGATTGGCTGTGGGCACAATCATATGATTGGTGATAGTAGTACAGGAAACTGTTCTAGAGCTATGCTATTAATTTACTTAAATTCTATAGTGGCTGCTATGCAATTATGACAATCTCGAATTTGTAGCTGGTGGCTTTCGTAGGTTTGGGAATACATCTTTGTCACGGTTTTTATGCCCTGTGTGTAATCCCCACATTAAGCAAATAATAGCAGAGTTGATGTAAAGACGAGACAAGGAAATTGAATCTCAAATTTGACTTTACACGCAAATTTAGCTCCCCAAAAGATCAACTAGGTCTTTCATATGGGTCGTAACGAGGCTAATGGTGAATGGTCTAATTAAAGAAAGGACAGAAAAGGAATCCAAGTGGAGCCTTGGATCATAATAAGAGATTACTTTGAAGTATTCGATAGGACACAGATCCCTTTTTCTTCATTTCTCCTCCACTAGGCAGACATCTTATTCACTTTATTGCATTTTTTTAATGACTTTCTTTTTGTTTTCTACTTTGTCACGCATGATTCTTTTACATTTTTGCATTTGCAAAATCACTTTGATTTCTCTTTACTTTCACTTTTGCAATTTTGCATTACATTCACCACAACTCATGCACATTCTCTACCAACTTTTTACTTAACTTTTTGTCTCAATTATGAACCTCAAACTCAAAAAGGGTAACGTTACTTTATGAAATGGCTAGGATTTATAAATTTTGCAAGACAAAAAGAAAAATTACGCTTAATTATGATTTTGGCTTCAAATTGGTTGTTGGAGCACACACATAAGAGTAGAAAAATGTTTGGCCTTTTTGCTAAGTTTAAGCACACAAAACCTAGTATGATGTCTTAAGATTCGTCAAAATTGCAAGTGAAGATAAACAATAAGTTTCACGCATCATATGTTCATTATTATCCAAGGCAATACCTAGTGAGATCAATCTACTTAGTTTTAAACATATGAAGAGTGTTTAAGACTAAAAAGAAAACAACCCTCTAGATTGAAACACTAAGCCCCAAATGCTCACTCGAGTAGTCTTCTCTATTAATCAAGGCACTTCTATCATGTTATTGTGACCAAAACATCAAAAGCCTAGTTGAACTCATAAACATGGACATGCAAAGTCCCTTTAAAACAACATTCAGCTACAACCCATAAGCTTAGCAAATAGAAAATCAAATGTTTGGAGTTGAGGTACAATAGTAACATATTTGCATATAAAATATCCTAAAACTAATTAAAGTTACTCAAAAACAACAACAACAACAAAGGAACGAAAAGCAGTTTTAAATTAACCTAAAAATTTGAAAACAAACTAAAAACAAGACGAAACAACCTAAAAAAAAATAATAATAACTTTAACCACCTCAAAAGTCGAAACCCCATACCACCATACCTAAACCTAACATTGTCTTCAATGTTAGAGACAAAAGGTCAAGAAGAGAGAATAAGAGTTTACAACCCATGCAAGAACAAGGCAAAACCAACAATAATGTTAGTTACTATTAAACCTAAAAGTTTAAGTTTATAAGACAGAGCTGAACTATAATATTTAAGACTCAAGGTTAACATGTAGTACGTCTCCTCGCGTACAATATAGCCAAATGATAAATGTCAAATATATGCTAAATGTTTTCTATTGTATAACATGTGTAACGAGAATATTTTCAAATAAAAAGAGAAAAGATGGTTTGAACTAGAAACCTTCAAGCTTTGATACCATGTTAGTTACCAACAGATCCGAAAGTTTAAGCTGATAGAAAAGAGCTGAACTATAGTATTTAAGACCTAAGGTTGACACGTGACAAATAATATCATTGATTGAAATCTTTAGACAATTTCTAATGTTCTCTTTTTATTTTAACTTTTTTTTTTTCTACATAATTTGTTTTCTAGGATAGTTAAAGGAATTAAATTTGTCTATGACACAAAAACATTAAAAGCTAAATATTTATGCATGATTCTAATTTTGATTTTTCAGATGAAACTCTAACACACATTAGTTTGATATTTTTATTAATTGTAACTTTGAGTTACGATTTAAAGTTAATTTGTTCTCTTATAAGAACTCACACAGTTATTTATTATTATCATATTATGAGAATTCACATATTTACTTTATTATCATCATATTGTAGGCATTTTATTATATATATCATGGCCCCCCAATTTTAATCTTATGGTTCCGCCCTTGCATGATACATTATTTACACCCGAGCTTTTACCACTTCGATGATGATTGGTAGTTGGCTACATATGGATGTGGTGTTCATGTTCGTTCTCCTCACATGTACATTGTATCTTCCATTGACCATCTTTTGATATAAAAACTTTCCTATGAATCTACCATAATGACAAACAGATGGCAGAGATGGATTCCCTTCCCTATGAAGTTGAAAAATGCTTCCACCTCCAAAAGCAATACAAAGATTTATTGTACCTCTATATTTGGCTCTAAAAGTATGATACACTACAATAAAACTCCGCTGCTCAATGACACGATAGTCCTTCATTTCAGTGAAGAGCACAACCTTTATTTTTTTCTTACCGACAAAAAACATCCTTATCCTCAATAAAATTACTTCATATTCTCTTCCACTTTCAGGGTGCATTATTAAGCAAGAAATTATCAAGAACTAGAAAGGAAGATAGAATATATTCATTTCTTAAATATATGAATTAAAAATTCCATAAGATGGCACTAATTTATAGTTGAATTCGGAAAATTGCCCTAAACGATTCAAATTAATTTTAATGGCACCAAAGACTGTGAATTCCGAAGTTTGCCATTATTCTTCTTGTTGAAGTTCGCTCAAATGAAAAATAGAGCTCGAACAAAAAATGCGCAACAATTCTCACGAACATAGATAATTCGTCCAGAACAAACAGTTCACATGAACAGTTAATCCATAACATAGTTCACTTAGAACAACTGGATTAGAGAGTTCGCATGACAGTTCATCCAAAACAAATAGTGCACCCATAGCAAATAATACACCCAAAATAAATAGTTTGTCTAGAACATATAGTTCACATGACCAGTCACATGATTAAGACAATTTTGTCTTTGAAAAAGTTTAAAGTGTTTTAATACTATTAAAACTCATTTCAAAATTCTAATATCATTTTTCAAACTCTTCGATACTTCAGTGCCATATAGAAAAAGAACCCTAAATAAGAATATATGAAGAAATATATATATATATATATATATATATTTAACAAAAACTCTATATACATTCTTTTCCAAAAAAAATAAAAAAACAAAACAAAAACCTATAGACATTAAGTTGTTTCTTATAACGTAAACTATAGTTATTTTTTAAATTGTTTGTAGAATATTACTGTTACTATTTGGAAGGGCTAAAAACACCAAGTAATTGAAAGGAATAACAAATAAAATTGTAAGACTAAGGCAATAATTGGCTAAAAATTACTTGACATTATTTCAACATAAAGAAGCCTTTTTAAAACATAACCAACAAATTATGACCCATGACCACTAAAATATGCCACTAATTTCAACAAAACACATGACCCACTATGCTTACTTACCCACAATCACACCACTAACTTAGAATTATACGACCATAACTTTAATATCCACTGTACCAACAAACCAGTTAGTGGAGATAACTTATTTGACTCAAAACTATGAGTACTATGACTCTAACACCACTCACACATAAATTTCTGCATTAGTTTTTAATATTCAGGACCTATTAATTTGGTATGTGTGATTGAATTGAAATATTTTAATGAATGAAAATGAACATGATTAAATAAAATTGTGTTATGAACTTATGATATGTTTAGTGCAATATAAGATTAGACTAAAAATAGTTCTATCTCCCGTTTGGTATAGTTTGGAAGTGGCCTAAAAAACATTATATTTTTAGATTAATAAATTGGTTAGTATAACATTATATTAAATTAATTTTTGAACAAAATAATATCTTTTAAAAATTAATTTAAAAAGGTAATAATTTAAAAAAAAAAAAAATTTTGAAATTTTCTTAAAATTAATTTTGTTTATTTTCTGAGACATTTAAACTATTTTTAAAAACAAATAATAATATTTATAATTAATGATAATAAATATTATTCTATTTTTAATTGATAATAAAAATTTTAAAATTTAACCATATTTAATAAATTATATTTTAATTAAATTAGTTATTATTTTACATATAAAAAGAAATTAAAAACAGAAAATGAGAAGATAAACAAAAAATTAGTCTCACAACTTTGGAGTAAAAAAATAAATAAATCTCAATTTTGCCACTAAATATATATAGATCAACAAAAAATATCACAATAAAAAAGAATCTAAATCCTTAGCCCCACCAAAAAAAAAAAATACTTTTTGTCAAAAGAAGTAACTTTTTATCTAAAGGTGTAACTCGTATAAAGATGTATGATTTGAGCCGTCAGATTAAAAGTGACTGTTGCAACATGGATCCTATAGTTTGGATTTAAAGCAATTCAAAAATGAACAATCATAATGAATGGTTGATACATTTCATGAAATGATGCAAAACATTTTATAAATAAGCTACTCATTTAATTCATTTTCTACACCAGAATTTGACCAATTTAAAGAGTAAATATAAAGTGTTATCCCCTTTACAAATAGTGTGTTGAGGAAAGAAACAATTGTAACATTCCTTGAAGCCACAAAACTGGCACTACAGTAATTTTTATTATGTAGGTTTTCCATTATATGCAAATCATAATATGACAAAGATTTTGATTCAACTCGGCAACTCTCAATACTAGTTACACAAATTCTTGAATTTTCTCAACTCAATGTTCAACTTCTTTATTAACACTGTTCCGTGGGGCATGATATTGATTAAATTGTTGTTGAACTGTGATATATAATTGATGTGATGAACATGATTGGTTGTGGGCACAATCATATGATTGGTGATAGTATTACGAGAAACTGTTCTAGAGCTATGCTATGAATTTACTTAAATTCTGTAGTGGCTGCTTTGCAATTTTGACAATCTCTAATTTGCGGCTGGTGGCTTTCCTAAGTCTGGGAATACAACTTTGTCACAGTTTTTGGGTGTCATCCCCACATTAAGCAAATAATTGCAGAGTTGAGGTGAAAGACGAGACAAGGAAATTGAATCTCAAATGCTAGCCGTTTAATGTAATTAGAACATCTCCTATTACACTCCAACCATCATTTCTATTTTACCTAAACATTTATATTAAAATAATAGAGAGAAAAAAAGTTTGACTAAAATTTTCAAATTACTTTATTTCCAATTAAATATTAAAATAATAGAAAGAGAAGTTGACTATGATTTTCTTGTTCTCTATATTTAGACAGAGTGATTCAACTTTTACAAAATAGTTAACAATATAAAGAATGATGGGACTATGATTTTCTTGTTCTCTATATTTGGACAGAGTGATTCGATTTTTACAAAATAGTTAACAATAAAAAGAATGATGGGAGTTCATAAAATGTTACATCACTAATTTATTTAGTTAAAAACAATTAATAGCTAACATGGTTGGACATGTTTGATCGGAGAAGCTTGTATATGAGATGGTCTTAATGTGTGCTTGGCGAATTAAAACATCTTGTTACTTTAATATATATGTTAATATTTTTTTAAAGCATGATACATTTTATAAAATGTTCAAGATAAAGAGATAAAGAGCATATCATGGATCGTTCAATTTTCTACGCAAGTTTAACTCCTCAAAAGATCAATTAGGTCTTTCATATGGGTTGTAACGGGGCCAATGGTGAATGGTCTAAAGAAAGAAAGAAAAAAGGAATCCAAGTAGAGCCTTGGATCATGATAAGAGATTACTTGAAGTATTTGATAAGGCACACATCCCTTTTACTTCATTTCTCCTCCACTAGGCAGACATCTTATTCACTTTATTGCATTTTTTTTTAATGACTTTCTTTTTGTTTTCTACTTTGACACGCATGATTCTTTTACCTTTTTGCATTTGCAAAATCACTTTTGATTTCTCTTTACTTTCACTTTTGCAATTTTGCATTACATCACCACAACTCATGCACTTTCTCTATCGACTTTTTGCTTAACTTTTTGTCTCAATTATGAACCTCAAACTCAAAAAGGGTGAGGTTACTTTATGAAATGGCTAGGATTTATAAGTTTTGCAGGACAAAATGAAAAATTATGCTCAATTGTGATTTTGGCTTCAAATTGATTGTTGGAGCACACACATTAGGATAGTGTTTGGCCTTTTTGCTAAGTTTAAGTGCATAAAGCCTGGTATCATTTCTTAAGATTTGTCAAACTTGCAAGCGAAGACAAACAATGAGTTTCATGCATCATATGTTCATTATTATCCAATGCAATACCTAGTGAGATCAATCTATTCAATTTTAAACATGTGAAGAGTGTTTAAGACTAAAAGGAAAACAACCATCTAGATTGAACACTATGCCTCAAATGCTCGCTTAGGTAGTCTTCTCTATTAATCAAGGTCCTTCTAGCATGTTATTGTCACCAAAACATCAAAAGCCTAGTTGAACTCACAAACATGGACATGCAAAGTCCCTTTAAAACAACATTAAGCTACAACCCATGAGCTTAGCAAACACAATATCAAATGTTTGGAGTTGAGGTACAATGCATCAAGTAAGGTATTTGCATATAAAATTTCCTAAAACTAGTTAAAAACTACTAAAAAACAACCTAAAAAAAGCATTTTTTATTTAAATTTACCTAAAAATTTGAAAACAAACTAAAACCAAGACGAAACAACCTAAAAAAAAATCAATTAACCACCTCAAAATTCGAAACCCCATACCCTCAAACCTAAACCTAACATCTTCTTTAATGTTTAAGTCAAATGGTCAAGAAGAGAGAATAAGAGTTTACAACCCATGCAAGAATATAACAAGGCAAAGCCAACAATAATATCATTTATTGAAATCTTTCGACAATTTCTAATGTAATTTCCCTCTTTTTGTTTCAACTTTTTTTCTCTACATGATTTGTTTTCTAGGATAGTTACAGGACTTAAATTTGTCTGTGACACAAAAACATCAAAAAGCTTAATATTTATTTATGACTCTAATTTTGATTTTTCATATAAAACTCTAACACACGTTAATTTGATATTTTTATTAATTGTAACTTTCGGTTACGATATAAATTTAATTTGTTCTTTTATAAGAACTCTCATGTTTACTTTATTAATTATCATCATATTATGAGAACTCAGTTACTTTATTATCATCATATTGTAGGCATATTATTATATATACCATGGCCCCCCAATTTTAATCTTCTGGTTTCGTCCTTGCGTGATGCATTATTTACACCCGAGATTTTACCACTTCGATGATGATTGGTAGTTGGCTACATATGGATAGAGTGTTCATGTTCGTTCTCCTTACATTTACATTATATATATCTTCCATTGACCATATTTTGACATAAAAACTTTCCTATGAATCTACCATAATGACAAACAGAAAGCGGGGATGGATTCCCTTCCCTATGAAATTGAAAAATGCTTCCATCTCCTAAAGCAATACAACGATTTATATTTACCTCTATATTTGGCTCTAAAAGTATGATAAACTACAGTAAAACTCCGCTGCTCTGTGACACAATTACAGTCCTTCCTTTCAGTGAAGAACGCAACCTTTGTTTTTTCCAACCGACATAACACATGTTTATCCTCAATAAAATTACTTTATATTATCTTCCACTTTAATTTCTTAAATATATGAATTAATAATTCCATAAGATGGCACTAATTTATAGTTGAATTTGAACAATTGCACCAAACGATTCAAATTAGTTTTAACGGTACGTAAGAGTGTAAATTACTAAGTTTACCATTATTCGCCTTGTTGAAGTTCACTCAAATGAAAAATCGAGCTTGAATAAAAAATGCGCAACAATTCTAACGAATATAAATAGTTCGCCTAGAATAAATAGTTCGCATGAACAAATCATCCATAATATAGTTCACTTAACAAAGTTCGAATAAACAGTTTGCATCACAGTTCACCCAAAATAAATAATTCACCTTGAAAAAATAGTCAATCAGAACTTTAGAACAAATAGTTCACGTGAACCGTCATGCAAATAAGACAGTTTTATCTTTGAAAAAGTTTATTAATGTATTTTAATGCTATTAAAATTCATTTCAAAAATTTATTGTCATTTTTTAAACTCTTCGATACTTTAGTGCCATATGTAAAAAGGGCCCTGAATAAGAAAATATGAAGGAAAGATACATATATTTGTAACAAAAATCCATATACATTAAATTGTTTCTTATAACATAAAGTACAATTATTTTTTAAATTGCTTGTAACGTATTACTGTTACTGTTTGGAAGGGCTAAAAACACTCAACAAAGGCTTCTCTCATCAACTATGAGGTTTTGCAAGAATAATAAATGAAATTGTAAGCCTAAGGCAATCATTGGCTGAAAATTACTTGACATTATTTCAACATAAAGAAGTCTATATATGCATTACATTTAAAACATGACCAACAAATTAAGACCCATGACCACTCAAATATGCCACTAACTTCAACAAAAACACATGACACACTATGGTTATTTACCCACAATCACACCACTAATTTAGAATTATACGACCATATAACTTTAATATCGACTGTACCAACAAACTAGTTGGTGGAGATAACTTAATTGACTCAAAACTATGAGTAATATGACTCTAGCACCACTCACACATAAATTTCTGCATTAGTTTTTAATATTCATGGCCTATTAATTTGGTATGTGTTATTAACTTGAACTATTTTAATAGATGAAAATGGATTGGATAGGATTAAACAAAGTTATGTTATGAACTCATGATATATTTAATGCAATACAGGATTGGACTAAAAATAGTTTTTATCTCTCGTTTGATATAGTTTAGTGTTGGACTAAAAAACATTATATTTTTAGATTTATAAGGTGGTTAGTATAACATTATTTTAAATTAATTTTTGAACAAAATAACATCTTTTAAAAATTAATTTTAAAAAATGAAATAATTTTAATAAAATTTATTTTGAAATTTTCTCAAAATTAATTTTATTTATTTTCTTAGACATTTAAATTAATTTTAAAAGTGAATACTATTATTTATAATTAATGCACAATAAAATGTTATTTTATTTTTAATTGATATTAAAAATTTTAAATTTCTACCATATTTAATAAAATATATTTTAAATAAATTTATTTATTATTTTACATATAAAATAAATTAAAAGTAGAAAAAGAGAGAATAAGAAAAAAAGAATAGTCTCACAAGATGGGACCAAAAAAATAAATAAATCTCAATTATGTTTATATATATAAACAAAAAGATCGCTATAGAAAAGAATCTAAATCCTTGGTTGAAAAAAAAAAAAAAAAAAAAAAAAAAAAAAAGAAGTCTTACAGCACATAGCGTAGGGCTAACGAAATAAATAAATATTGATTATCGAAATATATGTCAATAAATTTGTGTAGATCAATAAATGGATCAATAGAGATAAAAACAATCTAAACCCTTAAAAGTGAATGTTGTAAGATGGATCTAAGGGTATAACTCTTATATACAGTTATAATTTGAGTTGTAAGATTAAAACTGAGTGCTGTAAGATGGATTCTATGGTTTGGATTTAAAATAATTCAAAAATGAGAAGTCATAATGAATGGTTGTAACTTTTCATGAAATGAGGCAAAATTTATTATAAAGAGTTATTATCATTTTCCCTCTTAACGATTGATGAATTATCATTTTTCCCTTAATGATTTTAAAAATGTCAAAAAAGACCCCCTTAAATAGTATTAATTCAAGTCAAATGAATTGGTAAAATGATATTTTTTAAATCAATAAGGGAGAAAATAACGATTTATTAATTTTCAGAAGGAAAAATGATAATAACTCTATTATAAATGAGCCACATGTTTAATTCATTTCCTACACCAGTTGACCAATTTAAAGAGTTTGATTAAAATGTTATCTCCTTCACAAATAGTGTCATAAGGAAAATGACAATTTTAACATTGTATTTTTCAGATTAATAAGTTGGTTAGTATAACATTAGATTAAATTAATTGTTGAACCAAATAATATCTTTTAAAATTTAATTTTAAAAAAAAATAATTTTAATAAAATTTATTTTGAAATTTTCTTAAAGTTAATTTTATTTATTTTCTAAGACATTTAAATTATTTTTAAAAGTAAATACTATTATTTATAATTAATGCTAATAAAATGTTATTTTATTTTTAATTGATATTAAAATTTTGAATTTTAACCATATTTAATAAAAATATATTTTAAATAAATTTATTTATTATTTTACCCATAAAAATAATTTTAAAAAAAGAAAAAAAAAAAGAGGATAAGTAAAAAAATAAAAAATAAAAAATATAGTCTCACAGCATGGGACCAAAAAATAAATAAATCTCAGTTCTGTCACTATATATATATATATATATATATATATATCAACAAAAAGATCACTATAGAAAAGAAACTAAATCCTTAATCCCCCAAATAAAAACAAAAAAACCAAAAAAACAAAAAACAAAAACAAAAAAACACAAAACGAAATCAAACAAAAAAAGGCTTTCCAGTGTGGTACTAATGAAATAAATAAATATTGATTATTGATTATACATGTCAATAAATTTACATAGATCATCAAACGATCAGTATAAAAAAATAAAATAATAAATAATAAATCTAAATCCTTAATCCCACAATTAATGTGGGACTAAAAGATAGACATGACTGCATTATTTCTAGTCCTCTCTCTCTACCAAACAGCACGATTATGCAACAAACAGCACCACGATTATTATGAGTCTAAGGACTAGAAACACCACGATTTTTTCTAGTCCTTAGACTCATAATTTTGCAAGGCGGTACCACTGAATGTTGCATTGTGGTAATTCATTACTTTAAAACAAAAAGTTGCATATGATAAATCTGAATTTGTGATTTGCATTTTCAAATAGAGCTTGCAAAAACCATATTCATTATGGCTTATAATTCTCATCAGCCTCTCTGAAACTGTTGGGATTGTCCTTGTATAAGGTTTATGCATTTTTGGGATGGCTAGATCAAATTTATTATACCAATTTGTTTTTTTCAATTCAATTTGCTCTCCCACGTGCGATGTGCTGGAAATTTAGAATTATTTTCAAAATAAATATAACATATGTTGTATGTTATAATGTAAGTTCTAGAAAAATTGATCAAACTTCTGAAAAGATTGATTAAAAGTTATGATTTTTTATCAGAAGAGATATAATTTGAACTGTCAAATTAAAAGCGAAAGTTTCAAGATTGATTTTATTGTTTGAATTTAAAACAATTCAAAAATGAAAAGTTATAATGAATACTTGCTACTTTTCATAAAATAATGTAAAACTTATTATAAATAAGCCACACATTTCATTCATTTTCTATACCATAATTTGACCAACTTAAAAGATTTAATTGGTTAAAGAGCCATAATCGTCGTAAATAGTATCTTAAGGAAAGTGACGATGGTAACACTCCAGTCATTTTTATTTTGTAGCGCTTCCATTATATATAAATGAAAATACAATAAAGAATAAATTATAATTTAATTATCTAATTTAAAAATAATTACAGATAGAATCAAGTTCCAAGTTTTATTACAATAGACTTCTCTATTGTTAACCCATTTCCTGTTAGAGTTAACATATTGAAAGATAAAATTATCGTTGAATCATATTTTTAATTTTTTTTTAAAATAAAATTGAAAACTTTAAAATAAATTAAATATTTTTTTTAATAAGATCTGTTTCCCCATAATCAACATCCTCAAATCAAAACCCAGTTCACTCAGTTCATCTTTCCCCATCAAAACCCCATCTTGAAATCACTCTTCCCCACTTCATCTCCCACCAAAAACGCTCAGATCACTCTTCCAATCTTCTGGTAAAAACACAACCAAAAACGGACCTGAACCCAGATGAACATCTTCGTTTGGGTTCGACATGAAGCAACCCCTCAACCACTTCGTCTGGGTTTTAATGGAGGCTGAGACAGGGGAGAGAGAGGTAACAGAGAGGCGAGCGACAGAGGGCTGAAGGAAACAGAGAGAGATAGACAGACGGTGACTGGGATCAAAAACCCAGAATCAAACTCGCCCATCGCCTGTGATCTCCTTCCCCAGCGACCTCCTCTTTTTCGCACCATCCCTTCGCCAACCGTCGGTCCCTCCCAAACCTCTGAGAAGGCACCAAAACAATAACCAGTGATGACGGCGACCGTGTTTAGGGAGTCCATCGCTGCGTCCTCGCTCTCCGAGTCCCCTCACCTCACCTCCTCGCAAATTGCCACCACTGGCCTCTCCACCTCTTCAGTCCTCTCTCTCTCTCTCTCTCTCTCTCTTCAAGTGTTTGATTGTTGGTGCCAGAAAAATTGGATCTTTTTTCGTTTTTAGGGATTTTATTGTATAAACAAGATGGGCTTTGTGTGATATGAGGAAGATGATGGATCTGGGTTGGTTCATTTGGTGGTGAAATTTCACATTGTGTGATGTGAGGTAGATGAAGACGATAGTTTTGGTTGTGATGATAGAAGATAATTTTTGTTTTTTTTTTTTTTTCTGGAATTAATCTCACCGTTGAAGATAGGTGATGATCTGATGAATTTTTTTAATTTTGAATTATTTTCAAATTTATTTTTTCATATATTTAATTTTTTAACTTTTTTCGAATTAATCTCTTCTGAACGGTTGAGATGTAATAAAAAAATTATTTAATTTTGAAATTTTTAATTATTTTTAAATTTCATTTTGAAAAATAATTAAATGATTAAGATATTTTGGTCTTTTTCATGATGAACTCTAACATATTTATTGTAATAAATTCAAAACTTGATTCCACCTATAATTATTTTCAAGTCGGATAACTATGTTATGATGTACTAATAGGTTCTAGAAGAACTGATCAAACTTCTAAAAAGATTAATCAAAACCTATGATTTTTTGATAAAAAGGTATGATTTGATCCATCAAATTAAAAGTAAAGGTTATAGGATTCATGTCATAATTTGAATTTAAAACAATTTAAAAATGAAAAGCCATAATGAATGGTTGTTACTTTTCATGAAATGATGTAAAACTTATTATAAATAAACCACTCATTTAATTCATTTCCTGTACCAGAATTTGACCATTTTAAAAGGTTTAACTAATTAAAGTGTTATATCCTTCATAAATAGTGTCTTAAAGAAAGTGACAATTGTAACATCGCTTGAAGCCATAAAACTAACACTACAGTAATTTTTATTTTGTAGGGTTTCCATTATATATAATGATAGTATGACAAAGATTTCGATTCAACTCGGCAACTCTGATACGCAAGTTACACAAATTCTTGAATTTTTTCCAACTTAGTGTTTGACTTCTTTATTAAAACTGTTCCGTGGGGCATGATATTGATTACATATTTGTCGATGAACTGTGATATATTATTGATGTGATGAACATGATTGGTTGTGGGCACAACCATATGATTGGTGATAGTAGTACATGAAACTGTTCTAGAGCTATGCTATGAATTTACTTAGATTCTATGGTGGCTGCTATGCAATTTCGACAATCTCTAATGTGTGTCGGGCGGCTTTCATAAGTTTGGGAATACATCTTTGTCACAGATTTTATGCTGTGTGTGTCATCCCCACATCAAGCAAATAATTGCAGAGTTGATGTGTGAAAGACGAGACAAGGAAATCGAATCTCAAATGCTAGCCGTTCAATGTAATTAGAATATCTTTGACTATTGTTTCTAAATTTTAACTAAAATAACAAAAAACCTATTTTAGGTAACCATCTTCTCTATTTTAACTAAATATTAATAATAAAATAATAACAAAGAGGGTTTCTCTTTATTTTAGTTAAGTATTAATATTAAAATAATAAGAAATAGAGCTTAGCTAAAATTTTCAAATTTCTTTATTTCAAATAAAATGTTAAGGAGATGGAATTTGGTTATGATTTTCTTACTTTCAATATTTAGATTGATTCCGTTTTTACAAAATAGCTAATAATACGAAGAATGGTTCGAGTCCGTAAAAAATCATATTACTAATTATTTTTAGTTAAAGACAATGGATACATAAAATAGTTGAAGATGTTAGACCAGAGAAAAGCTTGTTTATGAGATGGTCTTATTGTGCCTGGCGAATTAAAACATTATGTTACTTTAATATATATGTTAATATTTTTTTATCGCATGATATATTTTAACTAATGTCTAATGGCTTACGACTGACACAGTAAGATCATGGCAAGTGAAATTTTCTCGACTATGGAACCAGTCCAACCAATGGATAAAATAACCAAAACCAACAAAAGAAATTACGGTGAATTTCATTTAAGTTCCAATCTTTTTAGAAATTACAAATATTTTAATGATGACTTTAAAAACGATCAAATCTTTGCTAAAATTTCATAAATATATCAATCTAGTCTCTCATACTAAGAAGTTAACACTCAAACACAAAAATATAGAAAGTTCATTTTACCTTTGTCACCAGTTAATTCTAAAATTATCATTTTGCCATGATTTATCAATCAATAAGAATTCAAGATGTGTTACCTAAAATTCAAAATAATATGAAAATAAATTATTTTAAACCAATAACAAAGTAAAATTTCATCATTTCATAAATGAAAATAAGTAAAAATAAATAATAAATAATAAATAAAAAACCTCTATCTAGTGGCGATCCATCTTCTCCATCAACATGAAGGTTTGTTGGTCAAACGCTATCGCTTAGTGGACTAATCCGTTTCTAAAGACCTTATCGCTCAATGACGGAAGTGTTGCAGGACCCTAATTGCAACAATGAAGGTCTGCTAGTGGACCATCAATGCGATAGAGGTCCATTTCCAAAGACCTTCATTGCTCAATAATAAGGGTCTTGTTGGACCTTTGTTACCCAGCAAACCTCTATCATAATGATGGAGGTCTATTAGTGGAGGAGGTCTGCACTATCGCTTAATTTTTTAAGCAATAGGTGTTTAGAAAACTAGATGATGGAGATTAAATCTAGATTCTCACTAACCTTTTTTTCAATTTTTTATTTTTATCTATATTAATTACTTTTATCTTCATCGTTCATCTTTGAGATGAACGGTAGAAATTCATAGTTTTATTTTAATTAAATTTTATTTATTAATTTTATTTTAATAAAAATTAAAATAACCCTATTGAAATGATGAAATTGTCCTTGTCTTCATTAGCTTTAACACACGGTTGACTAATATAAGAAACTAATTTGATGTATTTTTAAAACATAAGGAAACATTTGACCTTTTTAATTCATAGTTGAAAATTTTGTAATTTTCTAAGATATAGGGTTAAATGAAGTTTTTCTAAGAAATTAATAGTAATAACTTCTTCTTCTTCTTCTTTTTTTTTTTTTTTTTTTTTTTTTTTTTGGCCTTAAAATTGTTGGCAAAGCCAACTTATTATTAAAAACAAAAGAGAAGAATACTAAAAAAGAGAAAGGCGGAAAGCCAATACGAAAAAAGAAACAATCAAAGAAGGAAAAAACCGACCAAGTGAAGAGAAAGATAACAAAAAATTTAGCTGAAACGAAAACTTTGCATATCAATCTCTAAAGTATATCTCATTAAAAAACCTTATCGGAAAAACCCTATAAGAAAAACCCTACAAAGGAAAAAGAGCGTCCACCCCCAAAGTCAAAACTAATAAAACAGATAATGACATTTTTTAAGGAGATCATCAAAAATAAAAGGACCTAAAAAGCCAAAGACCATCTACCACCGGTTGAAACAAACTAAAGAAAGGGAACAAGAAGTTAGTGCATCCACCACACAATTTCCCTTATGATAAATATATGTCACCATGAAATCCATATCTTGCAAATGATGAAGACATCTCTCCAAAGCTGGTCGTCAATGCTAAAAAACTTTAGAAGAACGAGCAAGAAAAAGAAAAACCACATAAGTAAAGTCACTTTTCAACTAAAGCTTCTTCCAATGATAATTCCAAACATACTCAATGGTATGAATAGCCACTACTAACTCTGCCTCAAAAGCAAAACTCATTCCTAATGAAATAGCAAATGCACTTTTAAAGAACCCTCGAGAAGTCCAAAAAATTCCTACATAACTAGCTAAACTAGGAGATCCAAAAGCAAAACCGTTAGTATTGACCTTGATCCAACTTGGAGCAGAGGAAGACCAAACTATCTTTATAATACAGAGAGCTTTAGAAGGACAGACGGAAACATGAAGCTTACCCAAAGCTAATAAATCATCTATAAAATTTCGCATAACCCCAGAACTAAAGGAATCTGCCTCTCGAATGGAATATCAGATAAAAGAAAGAGATATATGAAAAGAAAGACACTTACCTTCAAAGGTGGTAGCTAGCCACAAGTTTGTAATAGTCCCCAATAAAGAGATGGAATGACCAAAAACAGAAGATAAGAGATGCCAAAGACCAACTGCAAAAGGGCATTTGAGAAACAAATGCTCTAGGCCCTTCTCTGCAACCTAGCACAAATGACAATATGAAGGCAAAATAAACTCACAATATTGCAAAGACAAATCAATGTGTAATCTATTATGCATAATTCTTCACACTAGCATAGATCTTGAAGGAGCGATGAAAGCAACCTAAATATATCTTGCCCAATGAAGTTGAGGATCATTAGAGATAACAAATTATAAGCACCAATAGCAGTTACTTTCCCATCAAGAGAAAGGGTCCAGACTCGCAAATCAGAAGAATTATCAATAACTATCTGCTCAATGTCATGAATTAAATTTGGGTACGTTTGACATACCATTGGAGGAAAATGCCAATTATCATCATAATAGACATCAGCAATACAAGTTGAGATAGGTAGTTCTGAAAGGGGTAAAATCAAAATCCTATCCTTAAGAGATCCATCAATCTATTTAGTTATCTAACTAAGGATAGACTTTTGAATGATAACCCACCAACCAAGTGGACTCAAGCACCAAAGAAAGGTAATAAATTTTCATACCAAGCCAAATAGAGGAAGAAATGTACCTTGTCCTAGGAAGAAGCATAGGAGAAAGGCATCTAGCATGAAGAAACTTGAAAACTACAGAATCCTTAATCATGAATCTCTAAGTAAATTTTTTAAGTAAAAAATTGTTGAGGACTCGCAAGTCATATAAACCCAAACCCCTCTCAAGTTAGACTGACAACAAACTTTCTAGAATATCCGAACCGATTTTCTTATATCAATAAATACTATCCAATAGAAATTTCTTATTAAAGAGGTGAGAGAATGTAATAAAGACGAAGGTCAATGATAAATCTTAAATGAGTAAAGAAACGAACCATAGATGATTGCCTAAATAAGATAAAGTCTTCCTGCCATAGAAAGAGTAGATCAAGCCCAAGATTGAAGCTTCAAATGAATTTTATCAAAGAAAGACAAGAACCACCATCTGTAGAGGGCACCACGAAAAAGAGGGACACCAAGATAAGTCATAGAAGAAACCCCTCTTTTCACAGCACTAAACAAAAGGAAGTCTTCTACGAAGGAAGGGCGAAGTCCATCACCAAAGTGGATACAAGATTTTTTCCAATTAACCCGTTCACCAGACAAACCCCCATGAATTTTAAAAGCCTTAATGACAACCTTAGTATTTGAAATAACAGAACAAAAGGATATCATCTACATATAAGAAATGAGAAGGAGGCTAAATACCTCATGAGCCAGAAATACCAAGAAGCAATCTAGAAGAAACCAAATGGGCAAAATATTTGCTTAAAAAATTTTCAGCAAGACAAAAGAGTAAATGAAAGAGAAGATCTCCCTATTGAGCACCAAGAGAACAAGGAAAATATCCTTCCAAAAAACCATCAATGAGGATCAAGATTCTTACAGACTTAAAAATAAGATAAACCCAATTAATGAAACTATAAAAGAACCCAAAGCATTTCAATACTTCTAATAAAAACGGCCAACTAATTGATAGAAAAGCCTTGCGAATGTCAAACTTCAAAGCCATTTGACCCCCACAACTGATATTGGAAAAAACATTAAAACATTCAGAGGCCCCTATAATACAATCTCCGATTTGTCGACCAAAGATAAAACTATATTGATTTTGGGAGATTGTGTGAGCACAAATCAGACTCAGACGATATGTCCAAATTCGAGTAATAACCTTGAAGATGAAATTACCTAGAGCAATTGGATGATATTGATCCATCGAGATAGCCTCAGGTGTTCTGGGAATCATAACAATGAAATTCGAATTAACACTAGGAAAGAGGATACCACTAGGAAAGAGTATAGCAAAAATTATGAACAACATCAACCACATCTTTCCTAATAATGTTCCAACAATGCATATAGAATCTACCTATAAAACCATCCGACCCATGTGCACTCAACGGATCCATATTAAATACAGTGTCTCTCACTTCCTGAGCAAAAGGAACACGAGTAAGAGTGGAATTTTCCTTTGTTGAAACAAGCGAAGGAACACATTACTGAATCAGAGACAGATCAGTACTTAAATCATCAACTTGATGGAAATGATTTTAATAGTAGAGAACAACATGATCAGCAATGCGGCTACGATCAGAAACTATACTATCCCCAATATGAAAAACTTTTTAAAAGAGAATGAAAGTAATTGGTGTTGCGATCCCCATCCCGTAACCACTTGACATGACTTTTGTCATGAAGAAAGGTATCTTGCTGTTTCAAAGCTACATCTATCTCAGATAAAGCATCAGTCTCCATACGAAAAAAGGAATAAAAAAGAACAAAAAAAAAAACCCTCCAAACCAAGCCATTTTGAATACACATAACTCTATTTGTGGCCTGAGAGATACAAAGAGAGAGATCCCTAAAAACCATCCAATTCCACCACTTTAAAGTAGACTTAACAAATTATGTTTACAAACAACGATACTCATAGACAAACCCAGTAAAGAAACATTCCAAGTATCCTTAATCAAATTCAAAAAAGTATAATGTGACGTCCACATACTCTGAAATCTGAAAGGGCAAGGTTTCGGAGAATTAGAACCATTACAAACAATCAAGATAGGATAATGGTCTAAATGTAATCTAGGAAGCATCATGCTAGAAACACTTGTCCAGGAGTCAATGAAAAAATAAAAACGAACAAAAGGATCTATCCAACTTCGAGAGCAAAATACCACAAGAAGAAGGGCCAACTCTAGTGAAAAAAGCACCCTTGCTTTGAATTTTTTGAAGATCACAAGCTATAATAGTAGCTAAAAAATTCACTAAAGAGCATTTATTGAATATCTCTATGGTCTTATGATGACCCATGACAACATTAAAATCCTCAACTACCACCCAAGGATAACCAACATCAACCATGTCAATCAAAGAGGCCTACAAGGAGCGACATTTAACATAATTAACACTACCATAAACAAAGGTGAAAAAATGTGGAGACCTATTAAAAGTAGCTAAAACCATGACTTGCTAATCTAAGATCATACAAATAGTAGTGTCCAAAATCTTAGGAGAAGCAAACACCCATATATTCAGCGAGGAATGATTATTCATACTAAGAAAAGTAAGCCCCAAAGAAGCCGAATATCAAGAAGGAACACCATCCAAAGAACTAAAATGCTCAACTAAACAAAGAAAATTCGGCTTACGACGAATGCAAAAAATCACCTAAGGCCCATTGAGTATCTCTGTTGGAGATACCTCTACAATTCTAATACAAAGCTCTTTCATTTAACAATGGCCTTCTTACTGCCACGATTGTTCATTTTTCTAGAGAATCATCATTCTGGTCATCGATCGAATTCTAAGGCAGAGTACGTGCCGGCTGAGCCAAAGGCATGACTGATGAATTATTGTTATCTATATGAGGAGGATTATCCTTATCAGTACCCGTAGACTTATTTGCTTCAATCTCCACTGAACCAACTTTTGGGAATAGATAACTTATTTTCTCTCAAATTAAATAAATAAGTAAAGTAGTTATTGAAATAAGTACTCGTAGACTTATTTGCTTCAATCTCCACTGAACCAACTTTTGGGAATGTACAACTTGTTTTCTCTCAAATTAAATAAATAAGTAAAGTAGTTATTGAAATAAGTACCCGTAGACTTATTTGCTTAAATCTCCACTGAACCAACTTTTGGGAATATATAAATTGTTTTCTCTCAAATTAAATAAATAAACAAAGTAGTTATTGAAATAAGTCACGCGACATATATATAGTGCTTTATAAGTTTATACAAAATAGTAAGTGGAGAAATATTGGCGTAATGCCAACTTGATCGTACCTGTCTAGTTAGTGTTATATGCATTTTTCCTTTAATATATATATATATATGAGGTGGGGTTTCAGGTTGAAAATTGGTGGTAGAGGTCGAAGAATGATAACAGTGATTGTGAACTGAATCATAAATATGGTTGTGGATTCAGATGAGGTGTATAAGGAAAAGAAGTGGCAAGTGTCAGCAACTAGCATATTTGAAGTCTAGATGATTCTCAGTGACTTTTGGTAGGATTTGCAAGCGGTGGGGGCTACTATTCACTTAATTGCATAATGCTATTCAGATTCATCACCAACGCATTACCCACAGAGTCGAAATGGATTCATTCACCTCTATAAGCAAACTACAATTTTAATTCTTTAATCATTTGTCATGCTTTTTTTAAAATGGTCATGGAAGACAAAATTTGAGAATTAATTTACACATAGTACCTGTCTCAATCCAAGTCGAAGACCTATTTTTAGTATGCAATCACCTGCATGGTGAGATAAAGCAATTGCACCATCTTATCGTCTCCATCCACTAAACTAAGTGGGTTCTCTTTTTCTTTTAAGCTTTGGGAATTAGCTAGCTAGCATGTCAACTTTTACCAAAAATATCAAAAGAATTATCAGCAAGTCTCTGTCCTTAAGAGCCCCATTTGTTACGTATCTGACCCTTGTTTATTAGCTTCATCAACTAAGTTGGTTCTGCTCATCATCTGGTGTATACGTGTTTTCCTAGTTTGTAGGACTAGAAGACTGGCACAATGAAGATTCTGGCCATCTTTATTGCTTCCTTTAATCCAGCTTTAAAGGTACTCCTACTCACTGCTCTTGGCTTATTTCTTGCATTGGACCGTGTCGATATTTTGGGAGCTGAGGCACGCAACCATTTGAACAATGTAAGTTTTATTTAATAGCATTCAAATTATTATCACCTTTACATAAATTATTATATGAAAAATTTACAATCTAGAGTAAGTAACGTTACTTTCAATAACAACCCTCGATATTCTTCGATATTTGCTTTTATAATCAATTCAAAGATTGTTAGATATAGATAATCTTACTTCATTAGTAAAGTAATCAAACCCAAGAATTAGCATATAATTGTTAAAGTGAAGGTCTCATCTGACTACTTCGGATTTTAAACAGGTATCTTTTTACGTCTTCAGTCCAGCTCTTATTGGTAGCAACTTAGCAAGTAACATGACAGTTAAAAGCATCGGAATGTCGTGAGTTTTTATTGATTCTATATATATATATATAATTGATCAGCTTTTAAGTTTCTGACTGTTTATCATTTGTGCAAAAACTGTACAGGTGGTTTATGCCATTTAATATCCTCTTCACGTTCATTATTGGATCAGCTCTTGGCTGGGTACTTTCAAAAATGACTAGAGCTCCTCGTGATTTGTGGGGTCTTGTCATAGGATGTTGTGCTGCAGGTAGTGTTATTTCTCCCCTCCTTTGTGTGCTAGCCTCAACTTAGGTGTTGAGCCAAATTCAAATAATAATCAAATATTGAACTTCTACCATATATGACAAATATAACTCTTGGTTCAATCTGAGTATGCCAATTGCCTAACATGCATGCATCTGTACACATCCACTAAACATCTAAACACGTCCTTGCAAACTAAATTTATTACAACATTTACATATACTAAATCATATGTTCCCTGAGTTCGTTTTTTATTTAAAAGAAAGATTTATATAATGAAAGAATTGCATAAATAAGTTAAGTGGAAGTCTATGAGAATGACACTAAATATTGTTGAGTTCAGAAAATGACATTAAATTATTAAAATGAATTTTAATAACACTTAAGGTGTGAATTACCAAGTTTACCCTTCATTACTATTCTCATTAAAGTTCGTACGTTTGAACGAAAAACTTGGAATAATATGTGCATGGAGACAGTTCCAACGAACAAACAATTAACAAAAACAATTTGTGTAGATAGTTCGCATGAACTAACCCAGTCAAATAAATAATTTGTGTAAATAGTTTGTATAGATAGTTCGTGCAAGCAGTTCACATGAACTAATACAATTTGTTTTATAAAAAAGGTGTTTTAGTGCTATTAAAACTAATTTTAATAGTTTAATACAAATTTTCAAACTACTCAATATTTTACTATCAGAGAAGAAAACGGGCCCATAAGTTAATTACTTGACTGCACAACAGGTAAAATCCGAAACCCACAAATGAATAGAATCAATTAATCTATTATGTCTTTGTTTTGCTTGGTCTGTGGGTAAAACTAATAACCTTTTAAAAGTTTCTTTTTCTTTTTTTTTTTTTTTTTGACCCAACCTTTTAAAAGGTTTTAAAATAATAATGACAAAGTTAAAGTTAAATCAGGCCAATCAAAACTTAATCGATTAAATTCTTCAATATATTAATCATAGTGCCGGGAGCTTGGCGTATTATAAGGTCACTACAATATAATAATCTCAACTTTTTTAAGGAAAAAAGAAATCTAACAGAGTTTGTACTTCGAAACAAAAGACAAGAATTCAAACTTCGAGAGAAAACGAAGATTTGAAAATCAAGAAATTAAATTCAAAGAACTTATGGGATCTCTATTGTACAATCCCACAATCCAATATCTGTCTCTGATAAATTATATAAATGGTTGTTGGGTATTGGAATCATTGAAACATGATCTCGATTTCTCTTCTGCACAATTTAAATTATATTCATGATGACATACAAGCAAATTCTTATGTAAGTAGTAGTTAATTAGTGATGAAATTTTTTGTTTGTGAGGCATAAAAAATTCTTTGCTACTTGCTAGGCAGGGGCCCAATGGTCCTCAAGGCCTAAGGTTGTCATCAGGTGAAATCAAGTTGGTTTGTTGAGCAGATGTTTACGTTAACTGCAGTATGTGTCTAGCTCCTCTTTGCATGCATGTCCTTTTTTTTATTGTAATTCATTATTGGATTTTTTTTTCATATTAAATCTCCTATATACTTGATTCTTGTCTTGCATGAAGTTTTTAATTTCTTGGAATGGATATGTGAACAGGCAACTTGGGGAACATGCTCCTCATTATAATTCCAGCAATTTGTAAGGAACGGGGCAGTCCATTTGGCGATGCTCGAGTCTGCTACAACCAAGGAATGGCATATATTTCTCTTGCTATAGCAGTATGAACATTGCCCAACTCATCATAACTTTCAAATAATGAAAAATCTACTTACAAGTTGCCTAGAGCTAGAATGAATTATTATTATTTAGTTTAAAACATCATATCACTTATTTTGGTGTGTTTTTGACTTTTCATGTCATCGCATTTTAGATTGGAACCATCTACACGTGGTCATATGTGTATAATATTGTGCGAATATATTCAAGTCAGAAATCTGAAATAACCAAAGATGATGCAAATCGTATCAATCGTGTTGGAGAAATACCTGAAAGTCTTCCAAATTCTCGCACGGGACCAGTACTGCTTCCTGATCGCTCACCAAAGGAAGGTGGCCTTGATCAAATTGAAATCGAGTGCCCTTTATCTGAGGGGAAGACCGAGGTAGGCCAAATATTAATATTGAAAACGATGACGAAATATAAGCAAGCATATTGTCCTCAGCTCCTCTTGGGTCTCTTTTCCAAATCAATGATAAGATGAATATTAATGTGTCATAACTTCAAATTTTAAATACTATAATTTAACCATTTTTTATTAATTTAAGTTTTTAAATCTAATAATAAGTAACATAGTATTAGAACTTGTTGGTCTCTAATTCAAACTTTTTCTCCTTCCTTTATCTCGAATTTTTATTATAGATGTTATAACGGTAAGAAACGTTTGGTATGTATCTGTCATTTATTATTTGTCCACGTTACATGTGAGAAGGTATGTCAATTGTTATAACCTCAAATTTTAAATATTATAGTTGAACATTTTTCCTATTTGTCTAAGCTATAAGTTTTTAGATTTGATGATGATTAACAATCAATAATTGCATGCAGTGTGGGAAGGACCTTAACACATTATAAAAGCTTTCATTTCACTTCATTCGTTCATCTAGACAGGATGCTCTAAAAGCAATCATTATCTTATACCTTTGCCGGTGTTTCTTGGCAGGTGCCATTATCTAGAAGACTTAAACATTGTCTCAGAACCTTTGCAACAAAGGTCAACATGAGGAAGATCTTGGCACCTTCAACTATTGGAGCGGTATGCTTGTTGTTATATTTAATAATATTCGTTGTAGGAATCCTTTCATCACGATTTTGGAATGCAATTTATGGCGAGGGAAGTAGAAATCTATTCCTCATATATAAACAAAGAAAATTTAGTAAAAGGTGGAGTGTATATATTGCTATTACAGACAGTGTTAACTCATAAAGAGATTATTATAGACAATAAATTTTTTTATGCGTGATTTCATTATTAAGATCTTGAAAATGGCTACATTCAATATATACCTATAGAGCATAAGCTATGCAATATCCATCTTGCGGAGTTTAATGTGATTTGATGAATTTTTTCATCAAACTGCATTGAATTTTTTGTTTTTCTTCATGATATAGAATCTAGTCAAATTAAATTGCATTAACTTTTTTTCTTTTTTTTTTTCTTTTATTTATTTTTTCAATATATTAATATTAAAGTGTGTATAAAATACAATTATTTTCTATTGTATAGATCGTTGGGATCATAGTTGGTGTTATCCCTCAGTTACGAATGGTGCTAATTGGTGACAGTGCTCCTCTTCGTGTGGTTCAAGACACTGCGTTCTTGCTGGGGTATCTTATTTTTCTCCTATATATATAGCTCTTGATGTAGATTTGTTTGTTTTGTGGATTGTTCAATACTAGTTATTTTCATAATTTGATTTACAGTGAGGCATCAATTCCAACACTCAGCTTAATTGTGGGGGCAAATCTTCTTGAAGGTTGCACTTTATATAAATACATACATACATACATATATATATATATATATCTTATCTTCTCATTCTTATTTTAGTTTTGGTTAATTATAATTAGCGAAATGATTTTATTTAGGTTTGAGAAGGTCACGGTTACATTTATCAGTAACTATTGGGATCATAGTAATTCGCTACATTATTCTACCAATATCGGGGATAGGTATTGTTAAAGTTGCCATCCATTATGGGTTGGTGAATTCAAATAAACTGTATCAGTTTAATCTTCTACTGCAGTTCGCACTTCCCCCTGCTACTACTCTAGGTAGGACTTGTACAAAATTTTTGTAATTTCTATTGTACTATGCGTAGTTTGTAGTATGCTCACATCAATTATTGAAATGTAATGTTAATGCAGGTACGATGACCCAATTGCATGGAGCTGGAGAGAGTGAATGTTCAGTGATAATGTTGTGGACTTACGCAGTGGCCCCAGTTGCCCTTACATTTTGGTCAACATTCTATATGTGGCTGGTGGGGTGACATGTCTTGCAATGCCTTTCTAGTGCCTCACCAGCAATATCCACAACCTTGTTGAGCCGTTACTAGGTTATTCTGCCATATATTAATATTCAAATGTACCAAATACGGGTTATTATTACATTATAACTTCAATTTATCGTTTTAATGATGCATGTGCCAACAACTTGTCCATCATGAAATCATTTATTAAACAATGTTGTTTTCATTTGAAAGCATGGATTCATTGAGAATGTATCGTTTTATTAATGAAACCCCTAATGCATGTCTCTCAGTTTGCTGATCCATAAATCTTATTCTAAGCAGCGTTGTTTACATTGAAGAAAAGATATCATTTTTAATAGGGATATATTCATGAAAATTTTCCATGAACATTAAACTAATCCTAATTAAACCCCGGTACTTTCCGGGGGTTTCATATTATTCCTTATGTTTTTTGGGAAGTATAATATACATTCGTTATTAGGTTTTATGTCTCATTATATATGTTTACCAACGCCTATATAGTCCTTCAGGATTAGTTATTATTATTATTATTATTATTATTAAGCAACCTTAGAGATGATTTTGTTTCGAGGGTTACACATGGGAATGGAACAGTTTTATGATGGTCAATTCTTATGCTCCTCGCATGTCCTAGTCACTACCTTGGCTGTGGTTTTTGGGTCATAGCCCAGGGTAAGCCTGTTGCCCAGGCGCAAATGGCTGCGGTTTGTGGGTCATAGACTCGACGCCTTCGAACTTCTGGGCCTAAAATTTGTCCATTCAACACACTACCTTGGATCCCATTTTATGGCCCATGCATTGGGCAATAGCATTCTGTAGTGTGGAAATGGAACGTCAGAGTCATTGGACAACAGATGTGAGAGGACTGGACCCATCAGACATTAACAAAGAAAATCCTTAAATCAGATGTATTTTACACTTAAAACTCATATTTTAATAATATAATTTCTTACTTAAGAATATATATATATATATATAATATCTACATGTGTCGCACATGGAATAAAAGATATATTAAGAGAGTATATTAGGAGAATGTATTTAGCGTTTCCCTAATTGTAATTCTAAAATTCTCATGAAAAATTAACTTCAAATGGTACAAAATTAAATATTTTCATTTAAATTTATAAAAAAAAAAAAAGAAAGAAAAGAAAAGTGCTAGGTTAAAATTATATACAACAATTCATTTTTTTATTATTAAGAATAGAAATTTATAATAAGATATATCATTAAGAAAATATTAGAAATGTATAAATATTAGGATTTTAAAATAAAAAATATTTTAAATATAATAAAGTTATTAGTGTTAATTTGAAGTTTTGACTTTTATTTATATAGTTACTTTTTTAGTATTATTTAGGTTGTTTGACTGCTTGAGAAGAATAAATAAATGTAAATAAATAAGTTTAAATCAAATTATTAGATCATAAATGGAAAAATAAAAATAAAAAGTAAAAACAGATGACTCTTTTTTATGTGTTTGTTTATTTAAAACAAAAATGCCAATCCTATTTCTGGTTTGAATGACATGTACTTTGGGTTTCTTAAGAAGAATTTAAAATAATTCATATTGAATTTATTTGTCATGCGGATACATGGCCATCTGATTTTTTGTCATGCCTACATAAAATAAAATCCTTTAAAAACAACTATCCAAATATCCAATAAATTCAGCTCAAGAAAAGTTAAGGTGTACCTATAATATTTGAAGTCATTGTGCGGCTAGTGGTCAATGAAAAAAATTCCTGCTTTTAGTCTCAAAATATTTCTCTTCAAAGAAAGATATGTGTATATATATATATGCATATATATATATATATATAAAAGAGAACCACAATTTCATTCTATTGTACCTTAGTAACATTAATACTAATACAAAAAGCACAATTTCAATTTCTTCATTAAGAAAACAGAATACAAAAATCTAAAAGTTAAATCACATAAAAATTAGGAAAAAAAAAAAATTAAACAAATCGAAGTTGAGGAACTGGAACTCCACAGCCTGTAATCAACTTGAACACCTTCTTGCCGTAACCAAACCTAAGAGAAGCAAGATCCTCTTCTTTTAGCTTCATTACAATTCTCTGATAAAGAAACCAATCCACTCTCATTGCTTCTTTCAATGCCGTTTGAATCACATAATTCCCGTATCTATTGCTGGCAACCTCTAAAATTCGATCACTGTATAGAAAATCATGAACAACATATTCAATCAAATTCGAATATTTCAAGATTAATTCCACAATGTAACTTCCATCTTTCCTCATCGAAAGATCCACGAAATGCCCTTTAAGGGCGATGCATATTAATCCGGCGAATTCCGGGTTGTGTAGTCCAAGAATGTGTTGAACGATGAAATTCCCATACGGATCCTTCGAAAGAGCGGCGGAATTTATGCAGATTAGATACAGAAGTTGTTTTCTTCTTGGACCATTCATATCGTCTATGAAATTCTTCATGTTGACACAACCGTATTTGTGACAAGAAACCTTATCGAAATGCTTCAAGGCCGCTGAATATATATTGTCATTCTGATGATTTTTAAGGGTTTCCAGACAATATGATATGATTGAAGATCCTGATTTGGCGATCATCATCTGCTCGAATAGTCTTTTCAAAGCTGATGTGATGAGATCAAGCAATGGTGATCCTGATACAACTCTGATTAGCTGTTTGATCGAGTTTGAACCATGTTTGTTCGCTGATACCTTGAGAAACAAGTCATCCTGAGAGATTACTTGCAGGGTAATCAATCGAAGTTGATGACAGCAGCAAGATTCAACTAGCTTTGCAAACACATGATGTCCGAATCTGTCACACATGACCTCGATAATGTACCCGAAAAGAGCATCAAAAATCCTGTCGACGATCCTGGAGTCCCCTAGAGACATTGATTGCTGAAGATATTGGGAGCCAATCTCATCCTCTGCTAGAAACACAATTTCAATCGGTCCAAGTTTGAGATTCTCAAAAGCAGCAATTCTTCTTTCAATAACGTTTGAGCTGAGAGAAAGATTTCCTCCATTGTTGAGCTGGAGACCGCTGAACGAGAGCGATAGGTTTTCGACAGAATCGGAGGTGGGAGTAGCCTCAGAAACAGAAAAATTTGACTCCTCCATTAGAGCAAATCCTGTAACAAGAATTGGGTATTAACAAAACCTAAGAATACAATTGTAAGAAATCATTGGGTATATATATATATAATAATTTGTGATGTTGAATCCAAATAGGAATCGGAATCCGTGTGAGAGTTGAAGATTGGTTGTTTCTAAAAAGGAGTTGATTAGGAATCCGCTCACAGTTAGGAATTCTTTATAAATCTTGTAAGGATTTTTATTAATTTTTTTTTACCGTTATTTGTATGGGTAGTTTGAAATTTTGGTGAGTTTGACCGCTCAAAAGAGGTCAACTATCTCAAGCGCGCCAACTGTTCGATCAAATGCCTAACAGAAACACAGTCTCCACGAACACGATGATTTCAGGCAAGCTGCTGAGTCGTGAATAGTTCTGATTGGAGGTTAGTGATCAATTTAGAGAAGCCTTGAAGCTTTTCGTAGACATGCGTGTCTTATTCTGTTTCTGTCACCTTTGCAACGAAGTGATTCAAGTCCATGCTAGTGTTGTCAAGTTTGGTACCCTTAATAGTTTACAATTCTGTAGGGAATTCTTATTGCAAGATTCGTCGAATTGACTTAGCTTGCCAGCTCTTTATAGGGAGGGATTCTGTTACTTTCAATGCATTGATAACAGGGTATGCTAAATGAAGAAGCTATAAAGCTATTCATGGAGATGCAACATTTGGGTTTCAGATTTTACTTTCGCGGCTGCTTTGTGTGCTGGTATTATTAGATTGAATGATATTGGGTCAGGGTCAACTGATTCATTCTCTTGTGTTGAAGAACAATTTTGTTTGTTGGGAATGTGTTTATGATTTTTACTCAAAACATGATTGTGTAGAAATTATTTTTGATGAAATGACGGAGGTTAATGGTGTTTCTTATAACATGATGATCACTTGCAATGCGTGGATATAAAGAATCATTGAAGCTTTTTGGGGGATTACTGTTGACTAGATTTGATAGAGGGCAGTTCCCTTTTCAACCTTGTTGAGCATTGCCGTGAATACACATAGCTTGCAAGTTGGTCGGCAAATACATTCCCAAAAGATATTTGCAAGTCCAAGCTGTAGAAGCACAGTGGCATGGACAGCAAAGATTTCAGGTTATGTCCAAACAGGGAATGTTGAAGAGGGACTAAAACTATTCAATGAGATGCGTAGAGCTAACGTAAGTGCTGATCAGTCCACTTTTGCTAGCATCTTAAAAGCTTCTGCAAATATGGCTTCATTGTCACTGGTTTGTAATTAGATCAGGTTTAATGTCAAATATGTTTTCAGGCAGTGCACTCCTGGATATAGTCACTTGGAATGCATTGATATCAGGTTATGCCCAAAACGGGGATGGTGAAGCGACTCTTAGATCATTCGAAGAGATGATTCGGTCAAGCAGATCCCGTTAGCTTCCTCAGTCTGTTGTCCGCTTGCAGCCATTCTGGAAGGATTACACTACTTCAATTCCATGACTGGAAAATACAAACTCATTCCAAAGAAAGAACACTATACACCGATGATCGATATGTTTTGTTAAAGAGGAGGCGCAGACAAGTTGATGGCAGAAATGACATTTGAGGCTGATGAGATTATCTGGTTATCAGTTCTAAACTCATGTAGGATTCATAAGAGCTAAGAATTGGCCAAGAAAGCAGCAGACCAACTATTCAACATGGAGAAGCTAAGAGATGCTGCTTCTTTTGTCAACTTGTCAAACATCCCCATGCATTTGCACTTATCAGTACACCAGAAGGGTCACCAACATTAATCATGAAGAATATAAGAGCTTGTACAGACTGCCACGCCGCTATCAGGCTGGTCTCTAATATAGTCAAAAGAGAAATCACAGTAAGACATTCAAGCAGATTCCACCACTTCAAAGATTGATTCTGCTCTTGTAATGATTACTGGTGACAATCGAATTATTTCATTTTATAAAAAAAAAAAAAGAAAGAGTTTCTATTTCGATTTATATTTTCTTAAGAACAATTTATGTTTAACACAATGTGATTAAGTGAAAAAAAAAAAACAATTTATGTTTAACTTCAAAATTTTCCTATATTCTATGTTTTTAGTGATGTTTAAATTTGAACAATTTTTAAGGGAGAGTGAGCATGTAGCCCACTGTAGAAGAAGGGAGGTTGAGTATTGACCAAAGGACCACACGTCTAACACAGAGGCAAGCCCCTCATGGGCGTGTTGGCCCAAAAAAAAATCATTTTGGTTTCCCATTTTGTGTATGAAAAAAATAATTTTAATCTAATAATAATTTTTTTAAGAAATTATACATAAATTTGAATCCTAAAACCTAAAAATAGCTATAGTCTGACTTAGTTTGATGATAGAGCATCTTTATTCAATTTGATAATGTTCCATGTTTGAATGACCACTACTAGGAGAGAGGGGATATTTAAAAAGATTTTTTTTAAAAAAAAATGAAAGTCCCAAACGAGATATCTAAATAGTATCATAAACTTAGTTGATGACTTAGTTGATCAGAAATAAAATTTCTACCGATGTCATTTGAACTTTCAACATAAGTTCTCTTCAACTGATTTGTTTATTTGTCCAACTTCAACTAAAAACTAATGAGAGAATTACCCAAAACTCTCTGGGTATATATCTTATCAGAAATGGAAATTGCTTTTGTTTTTTATAATAATGTCTTCTTCTACGATAACAATTTAACCATAGTTGATTGTTTGAGTTAACTGTAATAAGGGTATTTCAAATATTTTTATTTATTTTTTATTTTTTTAAAATTATATTATTTAATAAGTTATTTGAATCTTCACCATCCATTTAGATGGTGGAGATCCCTTTAAAACAACTTAAATTTTAAAAATTATAAAATAAATTAAAAATTAAATGATTTTGAATTTTTTTTAAAAAAATAAAACATAATTTTAAATGTAAAGAAAATAATTTTTAACATTTTTTTTAAATAAAAATAATGGATCTCCTCCATCCATCTAAAATGGACAGTGGAGAATAGAGATAAAACATTAAAAAAAAAAAATCAAAACAATTGGAAAAAAAAAATTATGAAATTAGATCTTCTTCTTCACAAGTTGTGTCTTCTTCTTCCCTATCCATCACAAACCCAGTTTTTCATCTTCCTCACACCATCCATCATCATCAGACCCAGTTCATCATCATACTGACATCAAGAAATCATAACAATTGACAAAAAAAAAAAAAAAAAAAGAATAAGAAATTACATGTTCTTCATCTAATTAAACATCTCAAACTTCTATCTTCTTCTTCTCTAACATCACGTCTTCTTCTTCTCAGAAACATCACAAATCCAGAACTGTTTTTTTCACAAATCTGTCGGATCTTCTTTCACAAACCCAAAACTACTTCTCTCATAAACCCGTCGGAGATGGAGCTGATGCCAAAATCACTCATCACTGTGGCATCTAGCAAACCCTAATGGCACCGATTAACCTTTCCGGTAGCTCGTCTTTTGTTTGCGACTCAATCAAAAATCCCATGTCAATAGTCACATAGCTGAGAGCAAGGTGGAGGATGATGTTGGTAATAGCAAAGACGGCGAGGTTGATGATGTTGATTTTTTTTTTTTTTTTTTTTTGGTTTTTGAAACTGGTTGATAATGTTGAGTTTTCTAGGTTTGAGTTTTGTTAATGATGTTGAATTTGATTGGTTTTGAGTTTGATTAGAGGGTGAGCTTGATTATGAGCGCTTTGGCTTTGAATATGGAGGTGAAGGTATCCAAATCTTTGTTACTATGATGAAAATAGTGATGAAGATTTGGAGAACCGCAGAGATCAAAATGGGTCTCTTCCGGTGGTGATTGAAATGGGTTAGGTATGATTTGGGTTTGAACTTCGATGGAGATTTGGTTCAGATGAAATAAAAGAAAAAATAAAATAAAATTTATCTTTTTGTGGTGATTTAAGATTATGATGAATTGAAGATGAATGTTGTTGGTGTTGGATATGAATAGAGTGAATGTTGAAAATAGGTGGAGAACCAACCCAGATTTGATCTCCACCATTCATCAATTGATGACATCTTCACCCATTTTGTTTTTATTTTGTTTTTTTTTTTTAAATTGTTCAATTTTTTTATCTTTTCTTTTTTTTTTTTTTTCGAACTAATCTCAATCGTCTATCTTTGAGATGGACAGTTTAGATCCATTTGAAAAAATATATATATTTTTACATTTAAAATATTTTATATAATTAAAATTTAATTATTTTTAAATTGTAAAATCAAATTAAATTTTTCTATCTTTTAAAAATTGATATTGACCATCCATCTTTTTAGAAGGATGACTTAGATCCATTTAAAAAAAATATTTATATATTTAAAATGATTTTTATAGTTAAAATTTAATTATTTTTAAATTTTAAAAATAAATTTAAATTTTCTATTTTTTCCAAATCAATCTTGACTGTCCATCTTTGAGATGGACGGATTAGATCCATTTAAAAAAAAATATTTTTTATATTTTGAATTTAATAAATCTCAACCATTCATTTTTTAGATGAATAATTGAGATTTTTTTAAGTTTTTAAAATTTTTTTCCTAAACAAATAGGAGTAACTATATCATTTTAGCCAAAAATTAGTTAGTATAGGGTAATATCGTCTTTCTGTAGCATTTTGTCAACCTTCAGTTATGTCAAACGATCAACCATGATTTAACTATTAGTGTAGGGGAGGACGTTGTTATAAAAAATAAAAATAGTTTCCGTTGTAATAAGGCAAATGTTCAAAGTGTTTTGGGTAATTCTCTCAAAAACTAATTATTTTTTAGGGATAATCCTAAAAAACCCTTTGACCTTTAATAGATTATCTATTTTTTCTCATATGGTTTCGTTTTTATCCAAAATACCACCTGACTTTCAATTAAACATCCAAAATACCCCCTGAAACCATATAAAAGGACAATAATATCCCTAACGGTAACAGATTCCGTTAGGATGATAAAATTGACCGTTTGACTCAAGGGGTAAAAAAGGAAATTCAACGAAAATATCAATAAAAATTAAAAATAAAATAAATAATATTAAAATACCTATTAAAATAAGATATTTTTATTAAAAAATAAAAAATAAAAATAATATTTATGAGTTTTTTTTTCTCTCCATTTCTCTTTATCTCTCTAGCTCTCTCTCTTTCTCTTCTCTTTTCCTCTTTCTCTCTCCATCTCCAACCGGATCTGTGGGTTGGTTGGACGGCGACGGCGCTTGGTTGGACGGTGACGACATGGTGGAGACTCGGTTCTAGGACTAGGTCTCCACGACGATCGAAGACCCAAAATTTGGGTCTCCACGATTAGACGTGGAGAACCAGATTTTTGGTCTCCACGATCGGAGACCCAATTCAATTGGGTCTCCGATCGTGGAGACCCAGTTCGATAGGTCTCCAACGATGGAGACCAGTGGTTTTTTTTTTTTTTTCTCTCTCTCTCTATTAATTGGTTTTTTCTATTTTTTGATGCTTGGTGATGATTGTTGGAGGTTGATGATTATGGAGACTGAATGATGAGAAAGGCTAGGAAACCCAGAAATGGAGAGAGAGAAGAGAGAGCGAATCAGAAAGTTTTTTTTTTTTTTTTTTTTTTTTTTTTTTTTTTTTTTTTTTTTTTCTGTTGATCGGTTTTTTTCATGGCTGTAGAGATCCAAATTGGATCTCCACCGTCCATCTTAATTGGACGGATGATAGAGATCCAATCTGAATCTCCATTTTTTATTTGTTTTTATTTTTTAATTTAGTGTGTTCTTTTTTAAAAAAAAAAAAAAAATCGTATCAGGGTAAATTTTTAGATTGGATCTTCACCGTCCATCCAATACGATGGAGATTGGATGGAGGGTGGAGATCCAATCTGGATATCTATTTTTTAATTTTATTTATTTATTATTTTAGTGTGTTTTAAAAAAAAAATCATATCAAGGGTAATTTAGTCTTTTTATACTCTGCACATGTCAGTATCATTTTATTGTTATCAAAGTGACGGAATGGGGGAAAATGGATAAAAATAAAACTGCATGGGAGAAAATGAGTAATCTATTAAAAGTGAGACTGTTTTTTAGGATTTTCCCTATTTTTTATTAAGCAAATTACACATTACCAACTTAAGGTTTGCCCTTTTACAATCGAATCAAAGGTTTTCATTAAATAATGTATTACCCAATCTATTAGTCAAAATCAATATTGATTTTTAACTGTTAATATTATAGACAATACCTAAAATACCTCTAAATATTTAAATGGTTATTATCAATTTACCCCCTAGAATTGAAAATAATGTCAAACCACCACTAGTTTTCAAAACATTAGCTAAAAATGTCTAACCGTCAATTAGAATAGTAACTCGATCAACAAATAACGGTTTTATGAAATCTGAGGGTAAAAAGGTAATTGAGGCTTGAATTTATAAATGGATTCCAACTAGGCCACTTAGAATGTGCCACATGTGGCATTAAAAATTTAAAAAAATATAAAAAGAATCATAAAAAAATTGAAAAACTAAATAAAAAAAAAAAAATCATCAATCAACCACCACCACTTTCTCTCTCCTTCTCTCTCTCTTTTCTTCGAACCCAAATCTGGGTTTGTCACTTTTTCTCTCTCTTCTTATTCTTCTTTAGTCTCCCAAATTGAAGTCGAAGTCAGACCTTCAGTTGTCACTCTCACACACTCTACTACCTCAGCTCCGCCGCCACTCTTCCTACCGATGTTCTGGCATCGTTGCCAGTTTGATCGCCAATTAGACCCGCATCTCCCTACCGCCACTCTCCCTCTCCATTCCATGCCAACCCTCCCTCTCCACTCCCACTTATTCCTGGTAAAGAATGAGAGATCACTAGCCAGGTGAGGCGACGATAGGAGTCTGTGGTCGTTCTTAGTGTTCTTAGTGGTGGTGTTCTATTGCTAATCTCAGTGGCGACGGTGGCGGTGTTCTTCATCAAGCGCTCTCGGTGGCTTCTTCATATTTCATTGTCGATGGAGGTAGGTTTTGCTTCTGGGTTCGGTGGCTACTTCTCTCTAGATTTGCTTCTGGGTTTTTCTTCTATGTTTGACGACTACTTCTCTACAGATCTACTTCTTTCCAATTTCCTCCTTTTTGTTAATCTACTTTTGGGTTTTGTTGTGTCGGATTGGTGAGGTATTAGTTTTTGGTGTTGATATGTTGTTTTGAATCATTTCTAGTTTGTTTTGGTTATATTATGTTATGTGTGATCTGGGTATTTGAGTTTGTGCTCAAAAGATTGAATTTTGAAGAAGAGGAGATGTCGAGGAATCGATCGAAGGAGGAAGCCGGCGATGATAGACCAGTGTAGAGTTTTTTGGTTTGACAATGGACTGTTTATGGTATATTTTGGTTTGTATTAGGTTTGATTTGTTGGTTTTGTTTGGATTTTTTAATTGACAATGGACTGTTTACGGTGATTTTTTTGTTTATATTGGATTTTTAGTTTGTGACAATGGACTGTCTGGGTTTGATTTGAATTTTTTTCTGCATTTACTATTTATGGTATTGATTCTGTATTTTTATTTTTAATTTGTCAATTTTTTTATAAAAAAGATTTTTTAATTAATTAATAATAATAATTTTAATTTAGAAATTAGCTTCATTGAACTCAATTTAACAAATAATAAAATTTAATAAAAATTTTTATTTTTTATTAATTTATTTTATTTTGGTTATGAAAAGATAGTTTGGTAATTGATTAATTTGTTTTGTTTTTTATTTTTTAATTTTCCAATATAATAAGGGTATTTTGGTGTTTTGATGTTTTTTTATCACAAAACCACTAAAATTTGGATGGAAACCGCTTTTGGTTTCTAGTAGGAGGTTTCTTTGGCTAATATTTTCAAAGGGGGAGGGCAAATTGGCATTATTTTCATTCTCAGAGGGTTTTTAAGATTTTTTACATATTAAAATGATTAATTTGAATAAAAAATATAATTAAAATTAAAATTTTTTTCAAAAAGAAAAATTAAAAAAAACAATTTCTCAAAAAAAATTACAAAATGAGTAAAAAACTAAAAAATTAAAGGTGGAGATTGGATCTCCATTATTGGAAGTTGGAACCCTATAGAGTTCATCATCGGCTTTCTTCTTCCTTCATCAATCATCGTACTTTCCTTCTTTTTAGGATAATTCTAATCCCTATATGTTGTTTTATATAATCGCTAATTACCCCTTATCGTTTTCCACAAATTCAAAATACCCCTTTTTATTAGTTTTTGCTAGAAAATAGCATATGGTAAAAAAATGACCCTTTTACCCTCAATATATTTAATATAATAATATTAAAAACTATTAACATATGTAAAATCAAAAATCAAAAGAAAAAAAAATAAATTATTCAAAATTGTTCTTTATCATCTGTTCTTCAGCGATGAAGGACAGAACACAAAGAACATATGTTCTTCATCACAAAAAAGAAAAAGAATTAAGAAAACGAAAAAAAAAAAAATTGTTTATGAATGAACCCAGATCTTCAAAGATTTGAGTTCAAATATCACATTAATCTGGGTTCAATTGAACCTAGTTATTGAACAAGAAGTAGATGTTCTGGATTCGATTGAACCTAGAACATCAACTCTTAGGTCATGTTCTGAGTTCGATTGAACCCAGGACCAAAAGTACAACTAGCCACAAAGATTGAACCTAAAACAAAGAAGCACAACTAGCCACAAACCCAGAAACCATATCCAATTCGAAACCCACAAACCCAAAAGCAAAGGCCCTTGTCAGTGGAGAATCAAAGAAAAGAGAGAGAAGAGAGATAAGGGAGAGAAAGTGGTGTTGAGAAAAAGATGGAGAAGAGAGAGGATAGAGGTGGATGACGATGATAATAGGCCTAGTTTTTTAGAGAGAGAGAAGAGAAAGTATGGTTTGGCTTGGTGATAATGGGTGGATATTTATGGGTTAGGGATGATGATGGGTGGATGATGAAAACAAGCAATTAAAAGAATTTTAATTCATTTTTTAAAATTTTGTTGGTTTTTTAAAAATGATCTCCACCATCCATCAACATGATGGACGATGAAGATTTCACAATAATTTTTTTTAAAATTATTAATATTTTTAATTAAATTTTAAATTTATTTTTATTAAATTTTATTAAATTTAATTTTAATCTTCATTATCTATATTAGACATGGATGGTGGAGATTTATTTTTTTCATTTTTTTTAAATATTAAAAATATTTCTTCCTTAAATATTAATTTTTTAAAATTTTATTTTATCCACATGGCGTGCACGAGTGTCACCGATCGGTTTCATCATTTTTTTTTTTTATTTATCTTCTAATGGAATGTCGATTTTATTCTCCTATATTAACAATCAAATATTGACTTTTAATATCCAAGTTGATGGTAGAGTGTTTTTTTTAGCTATTTTTCTCAATTAAAGAGGGTATTTTATCTACAACATAAGTTATGAAGGGTGTTCTTAGCGATTTCTTTATGTATTGAGTTTTTTTGTCTATTATGCCAAACTATAGGGGAACATTAGAATTGTCCCATCTTTTTTTTTTTTTTTTTTTTTTTTTTTTTTTTTATCTCTTTCTTTCTTTTCCTTCTTCCACTTCTTTCTCGTTACTTTTCTTCTTTAACAATTAAAGTCATCACCCTTCTTTCTTTAATATCAACACCTATTCATCAACATCACCAAAGCACACAATCCAAATCATCTAAAAATAATCAATCCATTTAAAAAAATAGGAAAAAAAAAAGGAGATAAATGAAGAACCACATAACCTGGTATTTGATGTAGTAGGACTAAAGGTCTCCATTGCGTGGAGATCATAACTGGTCTCTATCATATTGAGACCAATTCGAGTCTCTATGTGATGGAGACACCCTTAATCGTCTCCATTAAGGGTGTCTCCATTGCGCGATAGAGACCCATATTTTTCCATTGTTGACCTCGACGATAGAGACCTATACCTTTATTTCCATCATCGAAGTTGGTGATGGAGAACTGGTGGGAGATCCATCTTTGGGCTGTTTAACTATTGGAGATCCATCTCTAGAATGTTTAACTTTTATTTATTTATTTATATTTCATTTATACTTTACATCCTAAAAGAAAGACGGTGAAGAATGACTAGGTTTTTTTTTTTTTTTTTTTATTCTTTAATAGCTTTTTATCTTTTCAAATTTTTAATTAAATTAATTTTTAAAGTTATTGAGGGGCATTTTGATCATTTAACTAAAATAAACAGTTAAATGTTAAAGTTGACCAATTTTGACTAATGGAGAGGGGATAAAATGTTATTTAAAGGTAAAATAAAATCCACTTGTAAGAAGACAAGTCCCAAGCACGTAATTTACAATTTGCTCTTTTCGATTACACTTACAATATTCCTTATATAACATCATAATTAAAAAATTATATAATAAAATAAATTATAGAAAAAAGTGTTTAACTACTGAGTGATACCTTATTTTAAGACTTTCTTTTATTTAATAAATAATAAATTCAATTTATACAACCAAAAGAAACTGAAAGAACCTCTTTTTTTGTTCGATATTTGACAAATGTAAGAAAAACTTATTGCTCTATAAAACGCCGAGTGGCATCGAGCTATTCTTAGCTTTCACTACCAGTTGAATTTAACGAAGGACCCAACCGTACTATTGTTTTTATTTTTATTTAGTATAACATTACATTACATTTTCTTTCTCTTATTTGGGTTAGATGCTTGCACTCTATTTTTAATAAAAAAAGTCCTACTAATGATCACAAATATGTTTCTTAAAACCTGTCTTGAAAACTTTAGGGATAATACTTTTAACATAAAGTATCAACTCAAAATAAATATTGACTGTTAGAATGATATGTTTCAACATGATTAATTTAAATGGATTTTGTTTTAGTTGACCTAATTAAACTTAAACAACTTGTATTCAGGGACATGCATATTAATCAATAATGAAAATCAGAGGGGATTAAGTTTCACGGAGAAGGAAATCAAGGCAAGGGGCTTAAGTGCTTGGGTGAAAGGGAGGAATCATGTTTCCTTATTAAGAAAAATTTAATTCTTTATTTAAGTGTAGGCTCTACATAATTTAATTTTTAATAGATCTAATAAACAATTGAATCACAAATCAAAAAGAGAATGTATTTTTTTTTTAAAATGCTAGATTTTGATAGAATTTATGGATTTTATGATTCTAAATAGATTTTGTTAATAGTGGCAGACTCAGATATTCTTACGAGAAGGGCACTTGCACATAATAATAATAATAATAATAATAATAATAAAGAATTAAAAGTATTGCAAATGTGATTTACTTTTTTATATAAAATTTGATAACATGATGAAATTCAGATAAAACAAAACAATCACATTTAATCAAGGTGAGTCAAATAGTCTTTAACACTTCAAAAGTTTTAATCAAAGTGTTAAGAAAATAAACACACGTAAAATATACAAAGTTATAATTGTCCTTGATGTTGCTTCTTATTTTGCAATTGTTTCATTATTATTTCCTTATCAATTTTATCGAAAAGATTTTTCTCCACATATGTAAGCAAGCTAGTATTCAACCATGTATTCTCTGTTCAATTAAGTATGTCAAACTAAAACTATTAAATGTAAGAAAATATTTGAGATTTTAGGGTTTATTTCTTGGAATATTAAATTTTGAGATTGTAGAATTTGTTGGTTGGACGTTTGTCAGATTAAAATTATTAAATATTAAAATAATTAAAAAATTACTAATTTAAAATAAAATAAAGCTATATCTACTAATTTGGAATACAATAATGATTGTCAAGATTTTGATAGCACAAAAGAAAATGTTAGCATTGATTGTGCAGAAGAAGTCGAATGACAAAAAGGAAATTTAATGCTAGTTGTTAGATGACATCAAAATTGGGGAAAACAAATAATGTTAGTTACTAGAAAACAAAATGAAGAATACAAAGTCAAAGAATTCATTAAAAGAAAAAACACTAAAAAATATATATAAAGGGGAAGCCTAAAATTTTAAATAAATAGTTTTCATTTTTCCTTCTTTTTAAAAAGAAAAGTTTGAGGGGAGGCACATGCCTCCGTTGGACCCTTAAGTGTTTTTTAGATTTCTTTTTAAAAGAAATATAATAAAATCTATGAAAATAGGACAGGATTTGTTATAGACTTTTTAATTTCACTTTGATATCCATTAATATCCATAACATTAGTAAAATTTATAAAGTCAATGACTTTTTTAATAGACTTAAATTTATTTGAATCTTTTACCTAGATGTTAAGAAAATTAGTCTAAATTCCAATTAAATACACCTAGATTTCGATAAAATCCAAATAAATCATAATTGGATACATCTAAAGTTTAATAAAATTTATATAAATTTATATTGAATACATCCAAACTCTTTAAATATTTTAATTTCAATTAATTCTAAATTGAATATACCTTCTAAATTTAATTTTCCTTTTAATTAAGAGTTCTAATAAGTAGTACCATAGTGGAAACAAGCATGAGAGAAAATTATTGATATTATCCATATATAGCTTTTTAGGATTCCAGATTAATTCGCATGCCATAGCTGGAAACAACGAAGAGAGAAACTTATTGATACAATCCACAAATATAAAATAGACATGAAACATTTCCCTCTTAAGGATATTCTATGGAATCTCAACATTCCTCCTAAAATTAAAATCTTTGTTTGGAGAGCGTGTTTGGATGCCCTCCCTACCAAGGCAAACCTGGTGCACCGCCACATTTTGTCTAATGGAAGCTGTGATGCATGCCCGAATGTGGTGGAGGATGGCGCTTATGCCCTTTTTTGGTGTCATGAAGCTTCTTTGGTCTGGCTCCATTTTGGCAAGAGGGCCTTTCTGGACCAACTGAAAGTTAACAATGTCTTCCTTATTTTGTATGGTGTTTGGCGGGATTTTGGTGTGCAGCTGTTAACTGAGATCTGCATGGTTGTGTGGAGTATTTGGACTACCCGTAATGTCAGGTGTATGCTTAGCTCAAAGCTTGATCCAGCGGCGGCGGTTTCCAGAGCATTAGACCTGTTATCAGATTTTCATCTGTCGATGTCAGCTCTGGCTGTGGATGCTCATCCAGCTTCTACTCCATCTCTCCAAGGGTGACTCCCCCCTCCTCAGGGTTGGCTGAAGCTGAACTCAGATGCAACTTTCAGACTCAATGGGGGAAAGCGGGGCTGGGGTTTTCATTCGTGATCATACAGGTTTTGTGGTTGGTGCAGCTGCGAAGTCTTGGATTGGCAATTTCTCTCCTGAAGTAGGTAAGTTCCTCGCTCTGCGTGAGGGTCTTTTGTTTGCTTTCTCTTTGCGTCTCAAGATTGAGGTGGTGGAGGTTGATGCTGTGAGAGTGGCTTCTGCAGTGAATGATCCTTTGGTTTCTAGGGGTGAAGCTTCCTCTCTTGTTTCTGATATTAAGGCTTTATGTGAGATGGTGGGCGTGTGTAAGTGCCAAGCCATTTCCCGTAACGGGAATCGCTTGGCGCATAAGCTCACATCTTTGGCCTTGTCCTCTCCGGAGGCCATGTATTGGCGTGATGCCAATGTAAATTGTATTTTCCCTTCTGTTTCTGGTTTATAATAGTCTCTTTCTCTCAAAAATAAATAAATAAATAAATAAATAAATGTACCACAGGTGGAAACAACATGAGCGAAAATTATTGATACAATCCATGAATACAAAATAGACATTAAATATTTCCCTCTTAAGAATTCTTAATTAGTAAACCTGCCATAAACATAAACAAATTTAAGAAAAAATCATTGGCACAACCCATAATTACAAAATAGATGTAGGTGAAAACGTGCCATAGGTGTAAGCAAACATGGGAGAAATTATTGATACAATCTATAAATACAAAATAGACATTAAACATGATTAATGCTTTAGCCTATAGATTTTGACATAATTGGCCAAACAAACAATATTCAAGTTAACAATCATAACATAGCCATGATTCCAAAAATCACCTCTTGTTAACCGACCGGTTAGGCAACAGTTAGTAATTTATCAGTTACTTAGCGATTAATTGACGGGTACTATTTTGGAGGAAAATTATTATTTTTTGAAATATGAGATCTTAAACTGACATTTCGTTGAACATCAAATCCAAAACTCAGATATTTGTGCAATTTCATCAAATCTCAGAAGGTATGTGTAATTTGCTTTAATATATATACAAATATAAACATAAACCCTTACTCATAATGCTGCTTCAGCCCTCTCTCTCTCTCTCTAAAATCGTCGGATCAAGTACGCTGCCGTATAGCTTCTTCTTCTTCCATTCTTCTTTTTCTTATTCTCATTTTCTTTCGTTTAGGCACAGAATAAGGGGTGATAATGATGAATAGCAGAGTTGACAACACTAATCTCGACCTTATCCACCTTCGTAGTGACACCTAGCGACATCACATTGGCCCATTTCTCACTTTCCTCCATCGCTATCTCTTCAGTTTGTTTCTTTTTGTTTTTTTGGATGTTTAATCGATTGGAATCATGTTTTTTGGTGTTGTTTAGGGTGATTTCCGACCGGTCACTCACCTTTAGCGAGCAAGACCTCTAATTTGGAGGTTATCAGACCGAAACGATGTTGGTCATTGATTAATTATGAAAAATAGGCCATATTAACCGATTTTTGAAAACAAATTGATGCCAACATGTCAAAAGCCTTCTCTTATAAAATCTAAATGCAATGGGGTAAGGATGTACCATACATCTTTCATTGTGATTTTACCAGATCCATGAGACAAGTTTATTATAAAGGATGTACATACGTATCTTGCTACACTGAAGATTTCTTTATATTACTATATAAGAGGTAAATCATGAATTTCAAAAATCTATCAATACCATTATTCTAAAAAGTAGGCCTTGGTTGGCACTAGGTAGTCGTCGACCTTGGTGAAAAGCTCTTATGTGCTATTGTTAGGTGCTAGTTAGACTAATTGACATTAGGCGGTCTCTATGGTGTAGTCACCACAACAAGTTTATTTTCTAACTGTTTCAATACCTAAAGCATTGCATTTTGGAGGTTTTAATATTATTTTTTAAAACCCAAAACGATGCCGTTTTGAGAGAGTTAATTTTCTTATTCAAATTGATGTGATTTTGGATGTTTTAAGAAACACCGAAAATGATGCCTTTTTAGGTGTTTGTTTTGGAAAAAAAATTTGAAAGTTGAGTCATCTTCCCCAAAACAAAACCTTAAGGCGTAAACCCTCTTCAAATCACACCTCAATGGCTTTGTTTCTTGAACGCCGCACTACCAAAATCATATTTCAGTTAGGGGTCGTTTGTTTTTTGCACTTAACACTTAATAGTGCTGAATTAGGTTAATTAAGTGATTTTTGTTTGTATTTTTAAGTGGTCAAACCACTTAAAACCACCCCAAAACCACTGAAAGTAAAAAACTACATTTTTTGACTTTTTACTGAATACCAAATCACTTGATGATTTTATAAATTTGTTGTTCCAATTTTATCCTTCCCAAAATAATAAATTTCCTAATTTGTTCTAATTTTACATTATAAGAATTTCTTTTAATACTTCAACAAATATATTTCCAAATTTGACCTGATTTTACATTATACATATTCATTTTAATTATATTTATTTCAATATTATTTTTATTTAAATATATAACAATAATAATTCAACTTAATACCGTTTTATTTATTTTTATTTAATTTACTTTACTATAATAATTTATTTATGTATATATAATTTTTTTTTAAAAAAATACTTTACTATAATAATTAATCATATTTTAATTATGAATAAAAATATTATTACTATATGCATAAAAGTGTTTTAGCTTTTGCTAAATAATTTATTATAATTGTTTGTATTATATTAAACAAAATTACATAATAACTAATAGTAAAAGATATAAATGTCAAATTACTAGTTTTCAGACAATTTTAACTTTAAAAAACAAATAAGATTACTATACATTCAGATTTAAAGAAAAAAAAAACAAACATGTTATTCAGATTTCAGGTTTCAGTTACTATTCAGTCTTCAGTCTTCAGCAGCACTATTCAGTTTTCAGACAAAAAAACAAACGCCCTCTTAGTCTTGATTAACACCTAGACAAGTACCTGTAACTAAAAAAAAAAGTGATAATTGTGGTAAATATAGTAATTATGGAAACTAACAGGGATTTTCTGCAAATAAAGAAAGCGCAAAAACAGATTCTGGGACTCTCTAAAATAGTCTCTCCTCCCTTCACAGACCACGGCTTTTCCGTATATAAACCCTCTCTCATCCCCTACACTAGCCAGTCACTAACTCACTGAGTCAATTCAAACAAGTCGTCGACAAAAGCAAAAATCCATGGCGATTATTTCCGATCTTCAAGAGGACGAGAATCCAGCCTCCTCCTCGTCATCGCCGAAGACGAAGACGTATAGCGGGAAGTTTGACCGGACGGATCCGCTAGGGTTTCTGGAGAAGGTCTTCGAGTTCGTCGCCAAGGAGTCGGACTTCCTGGCGACGGACTCGTCGGAGAAGCAGGTGGCGACGCTGCTGCGGACCGTGAGGGAGAGGAACAAGAAGAGGAAGGCGGCGGAGGAGGAGGCGGCGGCGGCAAAGTTGAAGAGCGTGAAGAAGGAGGAGAAGAAGCCGATGGATGTCGATAATGCTCCGACGAAGCCGCCGTCTGATGCCAATGTTAAGGAATCTATAGGTTCTCGATTTTCTATGTCTTTAATTTTGATATATGATTTGTTTTTCTTTTTTAATTTCGTGTTTTATTTTTGTTTATAATTATAATTGACGTGTAATGATATGTCCGGTTTTATTAAATGATTGGCAGCTCCAAATAAAGGTAATGGTCTTGATATGGATAATTACTCTTGGACACAGACCTTGCAAGAGGTGTCTGTTAATGTCCCTATTCCTCCTGGTACCAAATCAAGATTTGTTGTTGTTGAGATCAAGAAGGACCGTCTTAAAGTGGGTCTCAAGAATCAGGCTCCCATAATTGATGTAAGTCATTCACCTTGCCTTGCTGGTATTGCACTGGAAAGACACTTAAAAGGTCTCGGTTTGCACCCAATAGACACTTAAGGTCTCAGGTTCAAACTTCGGGTTGCTATCTAGGGCAAAATGGCCAAAGCCCTACGGGGACTAATGAGCGCCAAAACCCTATAGGGACAAATGAGTGAAGAATTGGGCTGAGGTCCCAATACAAATGCCGGCGTTTGTGTTGGGGCCTCAATTTCTATCAATTTGTGTGTTGGTAGTGTGACGGGTTTGTTGTTTGTTTTAATGCGTTTGTTTAACACCTAATTATTTATTTTCCAATGTTTTCAGGGTGAACTTTGTCAAATTGTCAAGCCTGATGATTGTTATTGGAGTATAGGTACGGTACAGCACGTTATACACTTAAAAACATACATGTTAAGCACCATATTTCTAACATAGTTTGGTAATGTATTTTGGTTTCTTTGAGAGTTATGGCTTATTGTATGAGTAGCAGATGATTAAACAAATAATTGAATACTTGTTTGCAGAGGACCAGAAAACTATCTCTGTCCTTTTGACCAAGCACAACCAGATGGAGTGGTGGAAATCCTTAGTAAAAGGAGGTCCTGAAATTGATACTCAGAAAGTTGAACCTGAGAACAGCAAATTATCCGACCTGGATCCGGAGACAAGGCAGACTGTCGAAAAAATGATGGTAATTCGTTCATTTTGGATTTCCATCTCCCATTGTTTGTGTTTAAAATTTGTGTTATTAATTGATAGGATGATTTTTTTTTCCTTCTTCTTTGTAACATGTTGATTATAGTTTAAGAGATCACCTGTTGAAATGTCATAATTAAGATCCAAGGCAGTGTATTATTTGTTTTAAAAAATTTTTAATTATAAGGGTTTGGTTTAGTGGAGTTAGGGATTCTAGATCCTCAGGTTGTAATTTACCTGGGATATTACATCTCATGAGTTTCGTGACTACCAAGTTGAAGAGTCGGGTTGTGAATTATGGATATTGACAGAAACTGTGCTGAAATTGTTGTTCCCATCTTGGCTATATTTGCAGAATCATAGTTCTTTGTTGATAATTAAGAACCCTGTTCACATTGTATTATGCTATTTCTGTTGGTTTAATAAGCTATTTTGATTACCAATGATTTCTGAGCTTATTGCTTGTCCCTACAGTTTGATCAAAGGCAAAAGTCCATGGGCCTGCCGACCAGCGATGAGATGCAGAAGCAGGAGATTCTAAAGAAGTTCATGGCTGAGGTGAATAATTCAAACAATTCAACTCGTACCTTTTAAAGAGATCACTTTCTTGAAACTACATTTCCTCCCAAAATCATCTAATAACATTTACGTTTGTTTTCGTGCAGCATCCGGAAATGGACTTCTCAAGGGCAAAGATCTCATAAACATGCTACCAACAACTTGTTAGTGGACAGTTTATCATATTATTAGAATCAACTCTGAAGAAGCTTTTGTGGTGGATTCGAATTTTGCTTGCTTAAGTAGTTGAATTTTATTTGTATCTGTTTGACTAAAATTTTGGACAAATTTATTGGTGATCTTTTCTCTGTGATAACGGATCGTTCTTTTGTGTATTTTAAGGGTTTATGTCGTATTCTTATTTAAATTTAATTATCTTATTTCCATATATAAATCTCCGCAGAAGTTCTAAAAACATATAAAAATTGTGCTCACTTTCAAATGAAAAACATTCAGGTGTTTTAATGATGAAAGTTTTAAGGGAGTCTTGTGAGACCCTTCTCTCTTCTGTGGTAAGTTGACCAATGAAGTGATTGTTCGTGACCTTAATTCTTGTTGGCTTTATGGCGTCAACCCTTACAACGGTAGCGAGGTTCCTTGTGAATTACAAGGGAGCTTCCTTGAAAGCATCTTTCAGCTACCAAATCTACAAATGCTTCGTTTACTGGGTAATTTCAAACTGAAGAGCAGTCCTTTCATTTTGGATGTCTCTTTGACAACATATAATCTACATTTTCAAGGAAGCCATTTGAGGATCCTAAACTTCAACGGGCCAGTTCCCACGAACTCTGGTCAATTGTACAGAGCTTGACGTTTTAATTGTTGGAAACAAGTTAAATAATACCCTTCCATATTGGTTGGGAGATCTTCTGGAGCTGCAAGCTTTTGTTCTTCGTACTAAAGGAAGACACCTAGGTACTTTTGGCAATGATTCATACAGCGATCTCTCGTGGGGGATTATGTGGATTTTCACTATTTAATGATTGTCATAGAGATGAGACACCAGAACCATTTCCAATACCAGAAGCTGGTGCAGAGTCTGAATATGGATTTGGTTGAAAATTTGAATAGCGAGAAGGTTAAACAACAATCACAAAGGTACAGACAGGACTAACAAGCCAACGGACCCAAGAAGCTCAATACAAAGCCATGATGATATAAAACCCATAATCTCATAACATGTCAGCATATGCTACATCAGTAGGAAGTATTTACCATATTCGACTACATCAAGTAAGGGAAGCAGCTTGGGTTTTAGCAGGTCACATAGGAGGTGGCTCAATGATCATATTAGCCCAACATGCCCAAAAAGCATTATCAGCTCAAAATTGGCTTAACAATGTAAAGTTCTAGAAATCGGAAATCTTCTATAATCGGTAGAAGCTAGCATGTTACCTTATTACAACAAATCTCTGAAAAAAGGAAAAAGAACCTCACCAAAGAGGACTATTTCCATGACGAACAAAAGATCTCTTTGAATAGGATACTGTCAGAATTGTGATATAAGTCGAATATGGTCACAATTGATCATAGTCTAATTTAGTATCTCAAGGTTTAATGTAATTTCATATAAAATGGGAAAAAAGATCTTTTAGCATTTCCTATAATATAGTGACCAAATCATATATGAACAAGGTACCTTAGTACTATATAAAGGGTTCTTGACATGCATAAGATATGACATTCAACAATCCTTCTACCCTATAATATAACTGTGGATTTATACATAGGGACGAACCACATTAATTTTTTTTTTTATGTTTGTTTTATTGTCTCTTCTTTTTGTTTACTAAACATTACCGATTTTTATCATTGTTCACATTTTCAGCATAACTAGCCCACACACTTTTGCCACCACTCGCAATATTTCATGCAACTCTCATAAATCTCCATATTCACACAATTCACGTAAATTCGAATGTTGACCCTTTTTTGGCATCAATATAAGTATTGTCTTCTCGAACAACCTTGTAAGTTGAATGCCATGCTAAGTAATAGGATAGTTGGTTTTCAAAATTGCCAACCTATTTCGGATCATTTCTTTCCTAGGACAAACATTCTTGCCAAGGAAAAAAGTTGACTCTTATTTTTATTAACTTCTTGATTGGTGGCCATGGAGGAGGTGAAGAAAGTGAGAGAGGACCTAAAGGAGGCTGATGAGACAATGGATGTTGACAAGTAGCATAAATTAAAATATCTATAATATACCTTAAATTTTTGCTATAATTTCATATTTTCAAAAATTTTCTAGATATTTGTAAAGTATCTTGAAAATTTTTGAAAATATTTTTAATATACTTATAAAATTTAGATATTGGTGAACATGTACACTATAATTTTACAAAATATCACGAAAGTTTCCATTATATATCTTTGAATTTTCAGTGTGTTTCTAACAATTTAAAATGAGAAATTGATTTCTACTGTTTTTATCTACCATTTTATTAATTATGTACTCATATTTTACATTTTATTTGTGTTGATGTTAATGGATTTTGAACAATCATATAATAATCTAAAATCAATGAAATTATTTTTTATAGAAAAGAATCTCAAATTTGACTTTTGATTTTTTAATAAGAAGTCAGCTATTTTTTACCAACAATAATATATATATATATATATATATATAACTTTTAAGCTTAGTGTCTTTTAAATTTAAAAAGTTAGGATGAACCAATCAAATTTATTAATTGCATTATCTCTTTGAAAACAAATTCTTTCTTTTAATCAATTTAAATGTAATAAATGAATTTGATTGGTTCATCTTAGCTTTAAAAAGTTAAGAAATATTGATCATAGAAGCTCTGATAAATAAAATTTTTATGGTTAGTGTCTCATAACTTTAAAAAGTTAGGACGAATCAATCAAATTTATTCATTGCATTCTCTCTTCTAAAACAAATTATCTCTCTTATTTAATTTAAATATAATAGATAAATTTATTGGTTCGTCCTAACTTTTTAAAGTTATGAGACATTGATCATAAAAGTTAGATATATATATATATATATATATCATCAAGAATATGATCATTAGTGGATGGTTGGTGGCTACTGTGGCACCGCAGCCCATGGAGTTTGGCCCATTAACCAGACGTTTATGGTTCAATCTACATCTAGAACCCTAAAGGCGAGGACAATTTTTTCATGCGATACAGGTCTCTTCTCTCAATTTTGGGAGCCCAGTTCCGAAACACACCTCAGAGATCCTGATCAAGAATGTCCGGTAAATTACTCAGTATATATGATACTTGTGTAATAATAAAAAAATAAATAAAAGCAAAAAAAAAAAAAAAAAAGAATATTATCATTATTTTTGTTTTTTGTTTCACATTTTGACATTGTAATGGTGTGGTCCAATTAATTGTTTAAAACAATTTAGCTTGTTTTGGGTCCAACAATGTCAAGTGAAATAAGCTCATTTGTTTTAAAGAAACTGATATATTACAAGTTTTCCATTGAACTCATTTACTGGTGAAGTACAATACCCATTGCATGCGAGATGAGGACTGTGGGTGCAGACTTGCAGGTCCAAGCATATGAGCTATTGGCAAAAATTACACAAGGACAAATCATGACATGCAATTAACAATATGCCCATCTAATAAAAATTATATACTAGTCAATTTTGAATCCATGAATTTAGGGACCAATTAATGAATTTAGAGAATATGAAAGAATTAAAGGTTTTTGTTGGATTATTGGGTTGTTGGGTCGGGTTCCCCCAAGATGACCCAAACCCATGACCCAACCCAAATCCATTTGAATTGGATTGGATCAAATAACCGCTTGACGGTTATAAGAAAATAACCGCTACCTTTATAAATACTTGAGGTATTTCATTTTGTTGAAGGATGATAGAAAATCAATTCCAGAAACTTCACATACACATCATACTACACATATGAGAGAAAAGAGAAAACAAATGGCAAGGCAAATTACAATGTGATTTGAGGTTCCTTTCCGACTATGTGATTGGAATTCAACTAGTTAAACAATCTAGGATCCAAGACAATTTCCGCTGCGTAGAAATAGGTACGCTTTTGGTTTCCGTTTTACTATTTTATAGAATTTATATACTGTATGAATTCTTTCATTGGTGTCAGAGCCCCCTTGGATTATTTGCTGGTTTATGATCATAATTACATGATTAAACATGCAATGAAACTTAATTTTTCTATATTGAAAACCTAAGAAATAGATATATGAAATCCGAATATGTTTTTAGGCATTAACATCATTTTATGTTTTTCTTCTTCATGTGATTATTACACCATTAGATAGGGCTCGAAAATATCTTTCCATATTACAAGCCCGCTTTGGATTAGAATCGAAGGAGAAAAACAGTTTTCAATCAGAATGTAGAGAATTAAAATCTGGAAAAATAGTTTGATAATAAAAAGTGATTGAAGATCCTAAAAACCATTAGGACACTCTCAATTAAGGAGAGTGTGATTCACCTGAGCCTTAAATTGAACAATAAGGACATAAACGTAATAGGGATGAAATGTGAAAAAATATGAAGGTGGTCCGGTCATCGGACGACATCGGTAAGGACGCGCGTGCATCACACGCGCCATTTTGGCGTGTGACGCGCTAGACTTCAACCCTCCAGCCATGCAAGCGCCACGTGGGCGACACGCGTGTGCAATAATAGAGCCACGTGGCGAAACTTGAATGGCTGAATGATGATGCGTGGACAGCTGCATGTGTGACACGTGGGAGACATATAGGTCATACACATGGCGAATCGTGCACCGTTAAGAGCGTGACACGTGGGTAGCTGATATTGTGACACCTGCGGCTATTAGAACAAGCCATGTGTCCTCATCGCAAGACGCATGTCGTCTGGTACTCAACCAGGCGTGGACTAATCAAACATCGACATGTGGCTACCTGAAAGGATGCGTGTACACAACTGAAACATGTGTCGCACGTTGAGCTAGACATTTGGCGCTGACATCAGCGTGCTCCTAAAGGCGCGTCTTCCCACTTAGCGGTGCATGAACGGTGCCAACGACTGGTCATTGGCTAGTCTGGCGCGTGACCATCACGCGCCGTCATAGCCGGTGGCCGCCGACGATATTCCGGCAAGAATTTTTTTTTTTTTTTTTTACTTTTATTTTTTTCTTCTCTTTTCATCCCAATTAATTATTCACTTTAATTGTGAGCAAAATTATATTATTTTGTTTATTCCACTGTATTGAGATCTAAATTAAAATGTCTTAATTTTTATATTAAATTTTGTTTAGCCTAAAATTGTCATCTATGTATAGATGTTTATGTTTTAGGTTATGTCATGCAATTTTGTGGGACTAGGTCAACACATTTTGACGATGAGTCATCTGATGACGTGATTATGATCATTGTCCTATCAGATGACAAGGAGATTATTGATATCTTAAATATTGACCAGTACCTTGAGATTATATAAATCTCAGATGATTAGTATAATCTTGAGATCTTAAAAGTCTCAAACAATAAAATGTCAGAGATCATAAAGATCTTTAATAATAAGATGTTGAGATCAAAAAGATCTCATAGAAGTTATTCAAATTGTGGGTGTTCTAAAATCTTTAGAGAATGATATTAGGACTGTTTTGCGCAAAACACTTACATATACGGTTTAATGAATATTTGGAAATTGGATGATGATGGATAGCTTGACTACTTTTTCGATTCTTGTCCAAAGTCTCTAAGTAGAATTAACGTCATTTGAGAAAATGATATGTGATGCGATAATAACAGTTGTTGAATTGAATAAAGGTGACAAATTAAATAGTTATAACTATGATATCTAACACCGTAAAATTCAGTATATCCTAGAGGAGTAAGAAACCCTCGAAATCGTAACTAACACCATGGTCAAACCCAAACATGGTACTTCTGCTCAACATAGAAAAGATGTTGAGGCTTATCAGGCTTTTTAAAATAAAGAACAACATTGCTCGTATAACGATGTTGTCTTGTATGGCTAATGACCATATGTGCGCAAACAAAGAATATAGATGGCATTAGACATTTGGTCGACTTTGAAAGACAAATGTGGTGGGACTTCAACCATTAAACTAAGGAGATTCACAATCAAGTTTGAAACTTATCAGAAGCGTTGGGATTACAACCTAATGCAGTATCTGAGAGAGAAGTTAAACATGATACATGAGTTGAAATCCGCAGGTCATGCCTCAACTAGTGAGCAATAAGTACAAGTGATGATCCGGTCCCTCCTAAATAATTGGAAAAACATGATAAATCAACATGACTAACAACGATAACATCAAGACGTTTGATGATATCTCACTTCATGTTAAACTCGAAGATAAGCACCTAGAGGTAGTCAATACTTTGGGTTAGCTTTATTTGGTTGAGTTCAGTATGCGCAAGGGTTTAGGCTCTAAGTGCAAGAAGGGAGGAAAGAATATAAGTTGGAAGAAAGCGAAAGAGTCCTAAATCCAATATGGATGAGACTGGAAAAACACAAGAAGGGTAAGCGTGGTAGTGCAAAAAAGGATAATAGTTAGTTAAAGTATTTCAACTGTGGCAAGATGGGTCATTTCACTCGTGAATGCACTGAGCATAAGAAAGAGATTTAAGAGCCACGAACTACGTAGCTAGAGACAGAGGAGCATTAATAGAGTACAGTCGGATCAGCCGAGGAACAAAATGAATCTATGTGGGGAACAACTCAAAAGTTGAAGTGAAAGAGATTGGCACCTGCAAAGTGATTCTGCGAGGTGACCAAGTGTTGTATCTCCATGATATCCTGTATGCTCTGAAGATTCGACTGAATCTTGTCTCTGTAATTGTCCTTCTAGGTTTAGGATATAGTTTAACTTTTCATAACAAAATATGAGGTTGAAAAAGAATTTCAATAGTACGAGTTGAACAATTCGGACAATGTTCCAAGTCCGAACACTCAACTAGAGGAAGATTGAGAGTTATTTGAATACTCTATCCTTAATGGGAGTGATAAAGCTATTGGAATAACTTATTCATTTGTTCCCAGTGAGAGCGAAAAGACTAACAAGTTAGTGCTCTCATATAAATCAACTTGTAAAAGTAATAAGAAGCTATCATGAATTTTAGAAAGGGACTGCTAATTACTCCCTGTATTATCAAGGTGGTAATATGTGTTTAATTGAATATATAAACGTTAATAAGGGAGGTGATTTGGATAAGCGAAAATTTGCATCTGGTTATGCATTTTCTGCTCAACTAATGTGCTATCTCTTGGAGTAACAAGAAGCTATCATGCATTATGCTGTCCACCATGAAAGTTGTATTCATAACATGTTTAGTTGTAGTCTAGGAAATAGTCTGGCTCAAGAGATTCTTGAAGAATCTGAATTTGAAATTACTGTGAAAAAGTCAGTTACTGTATACTGTGATAGGTAGGTAACAATTGTCTATATTGAAGATATGAAATATCGCAGTAAATCGAAGCATATAGAGACTAAGTACAATTTCATCAGGGATACAATGATGAAAAGAATATAACAATTTAGTATGTATCTACACATGAGATGGTATTAGATCCACTCACAAAAACTGTGACAAGAGATATATTTATATCACATATTAGGTCTTTGAGTTTGTGTAGATTGTGATGTTATAATTATTACATTAAGTTATATCTGTTTTATGATTAGATACGTCATTTTGGTTATATAAAGCGAGCACATATTCATTTCACATAGATTAGATATGAAAGTATGTCGTCAGGTTTTGAGATTGGTATTTTTACACGTACAATTGCCTTGGTTGTTAGGAGAGCAAACTAAGATGAGACACATATATTTTTAGAGAATTGTTGTTCTCTTAAGGGCTTGAAATATATGAAATGTTGTCTTGACTGTAGTCAAGATAAGGTTCTACCTAAAATTAATTATTGAACCGCTCATGATGTATCCCCACCATCATGAGAACCTGATTAAGCTAGATGTGGGTTTGTTGATAATAGGCGTCGAAAGGGTAAGCGTTAGAACTCAGGTTAGGCACTACGAAAGCATCTGAACTAAAATCTGTACAGTGAATAATCTCAACATAAAAGACATACGCGTCCTTATTAAAAGATAAGATTCACTGTAACATGCGTTTCATACCACGTGTGCTTATCGTGATCGACATGGAAAATGAGTGAATTTATCCTTGATTCCACATTGTGTAAGTCCCATTGAAGTTTATATAAAACTTCTACCTATGTCCTCAATGACTGTTCACTTTGTCTCAAAGTAATGAGATGATGTTTGTATCATTAGTGTGTCTTCTATGGCTGTGATAATACGGCCTATGGGACATTACTATGATGTCAGTCATTTTTGTTGAATGAGAGATGCAAGTGAGATAGGAAGATTTAATGAATTTTATTATGTTCCTAAAGTTACTTATTGCGACAATTTACAATTTGGAATTGCAATTATGATTATATGGAATATTGGAGGATCAAGCATGTTAAAGAATTAAATATGCTTGAGCAAATAAAATTTTATTAAATCTAGGACATAATAATAAACAAATTTACAATCTCTTGTACAGAAGTACAATTAAGATTTGAAAGATAAGCCACATTGCATATATTATTGTTCATAGGTCACACGGTGTATTTGTCTGTATGAATGCCTGTACTCCTTATCATAAAAGGGTCACTACTGTTTTCTCTGTAAGTTCTCTTTGGTTCATCTTGTGTGAGTGAGAGATGTTGGATTATTGGATTGTTAGGTTAGGTCCACCCAAGATGACCCAAACCCATGACTCAACCCAAATCCATTTGAATTGGATTGGATCGAATAACCACTTGGCGGTTACTAATGGTTATCAAAAAATAACCGTCACCTCTATAAATACTTGGGGTATTTCATTTTGTTGAAGAATGATAGAAAATCAATTCCAGAAACTTCACATACACATCATACTACACATATGAGAGAAAAGAGAAAACAAATGGTAAGGCAAATTACACTGTGATTTGAAGTTCATTTGCGACTATGTGATTGGAATCTGACCAATTGAACAATCCAGGATTTAGGATAATTTCCACTGCGTAGAAACGGGTACGCTTTTGGTTTCCATTTTACTATTTTATAGAATTTATATACTGTATGAATTCTTTCAGTTTTCAATGACAGTAAGTAAGTTGTAACTTCATATTCTCATTACAAAGAATGGATACACAAGCTTTTATACAATTTTGTGTAACAGTAACATAATGATAATTTAGGAAAAACTCATTTGACTTCTTGAAATTGAAAATCATGCTATAACAAGGGAGGAATGTTAGGAGACATTCCTCATCCATTGATTTTCAAATATTTTGGTTTTATTACCAGATTTATCTTCAAAGATTGCTTCTTGTTTGAATTCTTTTCTTGATTTTGGTTGTTGTTTTGTAACAGCTCTCCATAATCATTGGAGGCAATTTTGCAAGGAAGTAATGAGGTCTTATCATCCCCCCGCAAGGTTGGCAGTGAAACCAGGTGAACACCCAACTTGTAACGAAAATTCTTAAAAGTTTCATGTTGTAGAGCTTTTGTAAGAATATCAGAAATTTGCTTTGAAGTTAGAAAATAGTGAACTTGCAGCACCCCAGCAACAACTTTTTCATGGACAAAGTGGTAATCAAGCTCGATATGCTTTGCTCGAGCATGGAAGACAGGATTGTGAGACATGTGAATGGCACTTTGATTATCACATAATAGTAATGGTTGTCTTTCAAGAGTGACACCAAGGTCAAGAAGAAGATGTTGAAGCCAAGTGACTTCAGCTGCTGTGGTTGTTAATGATAGACATTCAGCTTCAACACTTGAGCGAGAAACAGTGGGTTACTTCTTGGATGCCCATGACATACAATTAGAGCCTAAGAAAATACAATAGCCAGTGGTACTCCTTCAAGTGATAGGACATCCAGCCCAATCTGTATCACAAAAAGCATTGAGAGTTAAGAAACTTTGAGATAAAAACCTAAAACCATATGTTAATGTGCCTTTGATGTAGCATAAAATTCATTTCGCGGCACGGAAATTTTTTTGGCGGGATTTTGAAAGTGTTGACAAATAAGATTTACGACATGAGTAAGATCGGGTCTAGTAAATGTAAGATATTGGAGGGAACCACACAGTTGCCGATATTCGGTAGGATCAGTGGGTTCTTTGTCATTATGTAGAGGGAGAGGTTTGATGGCAATGGGTGTGTTTATTTTGGATGCTTCAAGCATGTGGTATTTTGTGAGAAGGTCTATGGCATATTTGCTTTGAGAAAGAGTAAGGCCACCAGGAAAATATTTTACTTCAATACCAAGAAAATAATGACGTTGGCTTAGGTCTTTAAGAGCAAAATCTTTATGAAGTCGCTGAATTAGGCGAGAAATCAAAGAAGGAACATTCCCAGTAATGATAACATCATCTACATAGACAGTAATTTTTCTAGGCCCCATAAAAAACTAAAAGTTGCTTTTGAAAGTGTATCAGATGCATGTTGCCTTGTAGTTGTACTTTGACTTTATGTTTTCATGTTGACAATTATTTAGTTTACTTGACTTGATTTAACATAATATCTTAAATTAATTTTAAAATATTAAATAGTTATATATTTAACAATGTTAACCTGAATAATATAATCAATATACTATTTTTGTAAGTCAGTAAATAACAAAATGAATAATTAATAAATTTACTTATATACAACCTCTCCCTTAAAGTCTAATGTCCATTTCCCAAATTTATTTACCTTATACACTGATGTCGAAAACATATATAGATCCTTAACAGTTTTTGCCCTTAATGCAATGGCGTCTACAACCAGATCGGGTCATCTTGATTTCCATGTACTCTCTTTCAACTGTAAAAGGTCGCGTATGTACATTGCCACATACACTTCACAACTCATCCTATATCAGTAATAAATTAATTAAATAATATTAACATTTGGAATATATATTAATTAAGTTATAATTTTACTCACCCATCGGGTTGTTGTGGCATATATATTCTATCAAAATGCTCAAGTTTTCACCGCTTATCCATGGGTGGTATATCTATGTAGGTCTTTTCATAAAATCTAATGAACCGTAACAAGATGGGTATCAAAGACACCAGCAACTCAAGTGGTTCGCTCTGTTCAGCAAAGTCAATATGTCTGTAGGAATCATATATTAATATTTTCTTCTCTTTAAGGCACACTTGACAGAGGACCCAATGATTTTGATTCAGACTACACGGTAACAACACTTGCAGTTTGAAGACATCAGTGTATAGGATTAATTCGGATAATCAAATAGTAACTCTTAATTTTCGAACAACACTTACATTTTCAACACGCCACCATGGGACTAATGTGTCTATCTGACCAATATCGAATGCAAGCCATTCTGTAGGTATATCAATTGTAACTGGATCAAATTTTATTCCAGGATGGACGTAATGCTCTTTATAGTAAAATGTCATAAATATCTGCTAGATAAAAATTAAACATGTTATGTAACTTAGAGACATATAAAAAGATACTCAAATAGCATAACTCACTGAAATGTAAACACTTATAAATAAGGAACTCTCATGGACTGCGTGTCTAGTGTCCTCAGTCTCTTTCCACTATTTCTTTCATAGGCACATCAAATAAGAATCGATGTGCTCTGAACTCAACCATTGGTTCTCGTCCTCGAGGGTTCATAGCATGTCTGGTACCACGCACCACCCACAACGATCAACCGCATGCCTAAAATAAATAAATAAATAAATTTATTGTAAATTTTATTATATTAGTAACTAGGATGAAAGAATAATGATGTTTTTTATCAATACCTGAGGTTTAAAGACAAGGAAGATTTGTATTCATCGTAGACAGCTTCTACAGGGTTTAAAAAATCTTCCACCTCCTCGACCTACAGTTCGGGCACTTTCTTTTTCTTTTTCGATGGTCCAAGATCTGTGTATGGAGTCTACAAAGATGTCGCTGGCTTCATCTTTCGTTGCCCCATCCTTGGATGACCTCATATTGCAAGCGTAAGGAAATCAAAAACATCAATTAGAGATTTAGAATTATGTCTAACTGTAACACAATAGAATTACAAAATTTATCTATTCATCACCACCCTCAGCCTTTAGGACTGATGTACCTCTTGAGACCTTCTGGGAGTGGTAGCTCTCCTAGCCCTCTTATATGAGAGGTAACTGGTGGACACCCTAAGACTGATGGACCTTCTTATCCTCTTAATGGACGGGTGACTGCACAACATCTTAGGACTGATGGATCTCCTAATCCTCCTGTTGGAAGAGTGACTGATGGACCCCCCTGTCCTAATATGGTGGTGGTGGGCTGTAGATGTGCTCATCATCATGGACCCATTCATCCTGATGTGGTGGTGGTGATGGTGGTGGTGAGCTGTAGATGTGCTCATCATCATCATCATCATCGTCATCCAGATCATGCCCACCAGCCGGAGATCAAAGAATTTTTAAATGCTTTTCCACTTTGCTCAACCTCCTATCCATTCTGCTTACAATCCTGTGGGTTGCTTTCTACAAATCCATAAGATACTCAAACAACTGCTTCACCTGCAGATTATATATATATATATATATATAAATAAAATTACATGTTGTACACAATTTTAAAAAAATTTTGACAGAGTCTCCTCTATTTTTTGAGTATTCGGGGAAATATAATCTACTTATTTAAATAATTACATTTTGTCTATCATGTTTAGAAACTTCGTCTCTCTGTCCAACTCCGTACTACCTACAACATGTTCATAACTTTTCCACAATGAACTAAATTAACTAATAATATTTGTACCCTAGGATTTACGTTTGGTAGGTTGTGTGACTTTTTTTTTCTCAACTCTAAATATGTCTCCTCTTATTCAAATCATATATGTCGGTTATTTTCATCTCGCACTTCCTCCTTCTTACTAAACTTCTCCACCTTATGCTCATCATCAGTCATTACACCCTCCACCTCATCATCATCATCCTCACTTCCTTAACTACCAACTTTATATACCTCTTTGCCAACCAAATGCCTTGGATTAAACGAGTTTCAATAATCTATGTCTCTTTCAGAGTTAATGAGCTCCAAAGGTCTGCCAATGCCAACTATCTACAATATATATATATATATATATGTTATATACTTAATACATAAATAAGGATAGTTAAAAAAAAAAAAAAAAAGCAATCAATTTAGGTTAGGTTTGAAACTTATAAGCGAAAAATCATTAAGGGATTTTATGCTTGTCAGCGTCCTCTTAAGTGTCCATCTCTTGCACCTTGGTAAGTCATTATCCAACGACTTGTTCTTTTTCCCTATCTTATCTCTCAACATTGAAAACATTTTGATTAGCTACCACTGTAATGGAAAAATAACAAAAAACAAACATATAGTTAGTATAAATATAAAAAAAAAAAAAAAATCCTAAATATTAACCGTATTAGATGTACCTAAAACGTCAGGACATAGCCATATATGTTAATGGTCTTTAGTGGGTTTTTAATTCGTTTCTCATTAATCACCATATGGAGGTTGTAGATCAGTACACTATAGTTTTATACACCCTAAGGAACGATCTCCACACCTTTGCATCCTCTATAATGAGCCACATAAAGTGACGAATGACGGCCCTGTCATCCTGCCCCATAAATAGATGGAATGCAATCGTTACATTAACTAATTTTAACAGATCGTCATCATTTATTACATTATTAACTACACGGTCCTTGCACGTTGTATCGCTCCTTGCCTCAAGTAAGGTGGCTATGCTAGGCACATTTGGTGACTCTCAATTGAAAATTCACCATAGAACACTCTTCGCGTCATTTGGCACCTTACTGAACAATTTTCAATCGACACCCCCAAAAGGGAGTCCTGTCACCATTAAGTACTTTTATTTCCTAAACTTATATGTTCTCTCCCTGAGTTGAAACCACATTTCATCATGGCACCCACTAGGGACCACTACCTCTCTAGCAAAAAATCATAATATCATGTTGGGAGCAGTCATATTATTGCTGGATATCGATAAAATATATTCGAACGGGTATTCTCCTATGAATCGTTTGTACAAACCTTGTCTCATAACAACTCTAATTATTTTTCCAAGTCGTTTGTGACCAATATGCGTATTGCAGCCCATTTTGTGGGGAATTGTGTACAAACTATGTATATATCTATATTCCATCTGTATGAAAGAAAAACAGCAAACGATTAGTATGACTTTACTAAAAATGATAATTAAATACACAAAATAAATCCAAAAATGGCCAAACAAAATCAACGAATCACAAATTTTCAAAATTCTACCAATCGGTTTTTTACTAAGTGTGAAAAACTGGTCAATGTTATTGATCGACTTTTCACATCCACTCAAAAACCGATTTCTCATTTTTCAAGCCAAACCCAACCAAATTTAATATAATCTAACCTTATTCATCATTACCCAACTTCCATAACACAAAACAAATCTACAAATGGTAAAACAAACTCTATAAATCACAAATTCTCAAAATTCTGTAAATCGGTTTTTCATTGGGTGTGAAAAACCGATTCATGTTATACATCGGTTTTTCACATCCACTCAAAAATCGATTTCCCATTTTTTAAACCAAACTCAACCAAAGTTAACCTAATCTAACCATATTCATCATTACCTAACTTCCATAACACAAAACAAATCTAAATATGACAAAACAAACTCAACTAAACAAGTTATTATGCCAATCGGTTTTTCACTAGGTGAAAAAAAATGGTTAATGTTATTGATCATTTTTTCACATCACTCAAAAATCGATCTCAAAAATTGATTCACACAATGAAGATGACGATGCTCCTGCTTTCACCTAAATCAACCATTTTTCAAGCAAAATACAACTAAATCTAACCTAATCTAACCCTAATAATTATTACCTTAACATCCATAATACAAAAAAAAAAAAACTCTAAAAATCTCAAAACAAAATCATAAAATCACACACTTTTGTTGCTGAATCCAAATGTTGCATACATTGGCAAACGGAGGAGGAGAAGAAGCTCGGCAACGATCGGTGACAGTCTGACAAGGTTGGCAACAATGCGAGATAGTCAAAGATAATGGAAATGGCTCGTCGAGTTTGGATTAGGTAACGGGTGCAAAAACGGGTCGGTGATCGATTTTTGGAGTGGTTGGAAATTAGGGTGGGTTGGATTGTTTTTTTAACGCCTTATATATACAGGGGCTCTTTTATAATTATACATTTGGGTTTTTCACAAAATTTTACAAGTTTGGGGTTTATGGGTAAAATTGTGACAAGGGTAATATGGATAATTTGAGTATATAATGGAATTAATTTGTTTGAGGAGTTAAAAATAATTTTTTTTTAAATAGTGGGTAAAAATAAAATTCACTCTTTTAGAATGAGTATTTCCAGTAATTTCCATAAAAATTTATCCATCAGGCATGATATAAATTAATTTCCATAACATGGATAATTTGTGTATAAGATGAAATTAATTTGTTTGAGAGGTTAAAAAAAATTCATTTAAATAGTGGATAAAAACAAAATTCACTCTTTTAGAATGGGGGTATTTCCAATAATTTCCACAAAAATTTATCCATCAGGCATGATACAAACTTAACATATTAGATTCAGCGTCAGATGCAAAACGCAAGGTTATTTTGGTGCTAAAAGACCCCCATTTACTTTTTAATAGAAAAGCAACTAATTAATAAAATGGGCTCCCTATAATAGAAAGGTGCCTGTCATGAGCATTTTCTTCGGTGGTTGGTCTTACCCATATAATAAACCAAAATCAGATCAAATTTATGGCTCCATGTCACCCACCTCACCATCAGCGTCACCATCACTATCACCATCACTATCACCATACCCTTCATCACTCTCCATGTAATTAAAAGCAACTGATATCCAACAAAGACAGAACCAGAATCCGCTGAAACACAGAGAGGAACCCCCAAAAAAAAAAAAAAAATGGTCAAGAGCGAGGCACCACCATCGACACATGATCATGATCAACAGGTAGAGCCTTTGAGTCCTGCAGCCCGCCTGTTTCACGCGCCCCTTTTTAATTGCCATATAATCGCGATTATGGGGTGCAAAACAAGTATCAATCCGAGTGTCATCAAGGAAGGATTGAAGCATACTTTGATCAACCATCCTCGTTTCTCCAGCAAACTGGTATGTTGTTGATTGATTATTAGCTCCCCTTGTTGCTTTGTCTGGTGTTGCTGCATAGTTTTTCTTTCTTTATTATTTTTTGTTTTTGTTTTTGTTGGGACTTTTGTCTTTTCATTTTTGGCGTTTGATCTTTGATTTTTTATCAAAGTAGAGGTTGGAGATAAGCACGTTTGACTTGACTTGATTGGCCTATTTTTATTAGTATATATAACAACCATCTACTGCTTATATAAATTAAAATTCCATCAGCTTATCGTCTTCTTTTATGACTTTTATGTGACTCAATTGTACTTAAAACAAATTTTTATGTATTCAAAAGAAATTTATAATGAAAGGTGGAATTTAAAAAACTTCTTGAAGTTTAGATCACATCTTTTAAGAAAAAAAATTATAAAATTTCGAAATTCGATAAAAGTTTTTTGACTGGGGCAGCAATGGTTTCTTTTTCTTTTTCTTTTTTTTTTTTATTCTTTGGTAACCACTGAATATTTATATAATTCTTAATCTTTTTTTCTGAAAGAATATAATTCCAAATTTAAATGGTTGTTTTTTTATAAATTAGATAAAAATTTATGACAAGTTTCAAAATCTACCGAAGAAAATCGTTAAATTCCATAGAGTAACCATATAAACATTCTCATGATGTACATATAGTGTAGTGTCACATCTGGAGCAAGAATTTTTTTATTTGGGTGGCCAAGCAAAAAATAAAAACTAAATGTAACACTATTTAAACTTCTTATAAAAAATAAATTAATTATTAAGTTAGAGTGTATATATGTATATATATATATATTTATATATATATATATTTTTCTCACTCCTTATTAGAGGTATTTTTATTCCTTTTGTACCCCATCTCAAGGTGATTGGCGCCATTGGGCCTTTTCTTGGGCTTCCCTTTTAGGCTTTTTCTACAGGTCAACCCTGGGCTTATCCTCTGGGCTTCACTTTTGGGCTTCTCCTATGCACCACACCTGGGCTTTTCCTTTGGTTTCTCTTGCTGATTGAACCCTGGGCTTCTCCCCTAAGCTCTCTATTTGGGCTTCTCCTATGGGTAGACCTGAGGTTTGTCTTATGAGCCAACCTTGGGTTTTTCGCCCTAGGTCTCCTAACGTTTCTTCCTCGGACTTGTCTTCTCTTATACTTCTCTTTTAGGCTAACTTCATAAATTAATGGGTTTTGAGGTCTGGGTTCATTTTAATTTTTCTGAGCTAATTTCTTCTCCAAACATATGTTGTCTGTTAACACAAAACATGTATATTAAACCGTCTTAACTGCATATATTTATTAATTAATGATAACCCAATTAAAGTTTAATAATTTCTTAGCAAACAAGCCTCATTGGTTTTGACATGCCTCATAGCATATTAGTATTAAACAGTCATGAAGATAAAAAGATTTTTGTCTTCTCAATGTAACACCAAACTGGAAAAGAATATGCTTTAGAAAAAAAAAATGGAAAAGAATATGTTGTAACTGGTAAAGACAATAGGATGTTGTTGCTGAAAGATACTTACCAAGAGAAGAAAGATAATATAAAAATACAAGGATTTTTTTTTTTTAATTCTTAACATGGGTCCTACAATTATTAATATATTTATTTTTGTTTACCGTCTCATCAAATTGAAATACAAATAAAATACAGAAGATGAGATGTCCAACATTACTTAATTAAATTTATACACAGTAATTTAAATGTTTGGCCACGTTCAGAATTTAAACACATGTTCACCAAACAAAAGTCATCATTTTACTAAATTTGGTTTGGTGAGCCAAATTTGATTTCCAATTACTTCCATTGACTGCCCTGTCTGGTAGGTTTCTCTAATCTATTGTCCCCATTATACTATTTTATCCTATCATATTTGTACAAATGTTAACATGATTTGATAATTTAACTATGTCAAATCAAAACTCTCAAGTCCATTAAATTTGTTTCTTGTTCATGCTATTCAGTTAGTTTAAATTAATTCATCTATGATTTGTGGACAACCCTAATTTTAAATTGCTTTTAGATTAGAAACATTTATACATTTGATCACCACGTACGATTTTATACATGTAGCTAAGTTTTATTGTTCTTATATTCAAGAAAGGTCATGGACGACTACAAGAGAGGAAAATTGGAATGGACACTGACCACAGTGAACGTAGAAGAACATGTTATTGTTCCGGATTTAGATCAAAAAATGGAAAATCCGGACCAATTCGTAGAAGACTACATCTCCTACATGACCACAATGCCTGTAGACTTCTCAAAACCCTTGTGGGAACTCCACCTCCTGAATGTTAAAACCGCGGAGGCGCAGGCCACTGGGGTCTTCCGGATCCACCACTCGTTGGGGGATGGCGCATCTCTCATTTCTCTCCTCCTTGCTTGTACTCGAAAAACGTCAGACCCCGAGGCATTGCCTAGTGTTCCAGAACACAAACCAATGCATTCAAGTGGCCACGCGGGGTTTTGGTGGTTGTTTTTGGCAATTTGGACAGCAATTAGGTTGGTTTGGAATACAATTATGGACCTTTTGGTGTTTGTTGCAACATTATTGTTTTTGGAAGACACAATGAATCCTCTCAAAGGTGAATATGCTAGAGTTGACAATGATAATGATCAGCTAGCCCGCAGACGGATTGTGCACCGGACAGTTAGTTTGGATGACATCAAGTTAGTGAAGAATGCAATGAACATGGTATGTTCACTAGTCTTAATAATTATTTTTGGTTTCTAATTATATACTGTCTTTTTAGTTTGTTTTGTTTCCCACTCATTTATTTTTGGTTACTCTATTCCTATGCAATCAAAGTTATGCTAATCTTAAAATGTTTTCAATCAATCAAAAAGAATAGTGTGTAGATATACATATTTTTGAAATCAGTAGCAAACTAGATTAAGTTGCTTATTTATTCATTATAAGCCTGAAATCAATGTGTAATTAGATAATGATGAAAGAAAAGAAATCGATTTGATTAAATTCGAAAAATAGCTGTGTGGTTTTTGGTAAAAATATTTCTACATGCCACTGGTGAACCTAGTTCTTGATGAAGTTACTGTTAATTTTTTTTTTCAAATATTAAAAATTAAAAAATTCGGTCAAGTCTTATAATGTTTTTTAAAGTTCTCCCATGATAAATAGAATAGAAAAAAATAAGAAATAAAAAATCTGAAAAACCTCTTCAAATAGAAAATAATATCACTGAACCCTATTTTTTAATGTAAAAAATAGTAGTTTCAAATTAATTTTATTTTTAGGATTTATTTTGATAATATCCCATAAAATAATTAATAGACTTGACCTTGTCCCATGCTTGATAGACGATTGATATTGATATTGATATTGATATATATGGGCACTTGTCAGCATCCCAATTTGAGGCCATTATCGTTGGCTGGGACCATGGAAATGTACTGTCATTTTGATGAATAAATGCTCCATATATTGTCCATGCTATTTGAATTTCCAAAATTTAATATATGGATAGATTTTAGCCACTTATTTGTTCAATTACTACATCATTAAACTATTTGTTTTTGCTTTTTATATCCATTTCTGTGCATGGCTTTGTTTGCTAGACCATCAATGATGTTGTATTGGGGCTGACGCAAGCTGCTCTCACGAAATATCTAAACCGGAGTTATGGTGAGTTTTTAGTGAAGAATTTCTGCCTTTATGTAATTTAAGTGGTAAATAGTTTAAATAAATTGCCTGCTAGCTATATGTTATTTAGGGATGGCAATTTTTGACAACCGACACACCTGCTTGAACACAGTATAATATGAATATGAAATAATGAATTAGGGTTAAAATTATGTCATGAAAAATTAGATAAATCATGTTCGATTTCTTCTTTTCTTTTCTTTTTTTTTTTTGAAATAAATCATGTTCGATTTCATATAAAGCATAATTAGCAGGAAAACTTTTTTAACAAGATATGTGAACACAATAAGAGCACAAAATAATTTAATGTACTAAAATTGTGTATTACAGTACATTAATTTTAAATTTTATTAAATTTACACAAATGTATGATCCTAGATTGATATCTTAATTAACATATAACTTCTTGGTATTAAGTTTTAGATCATGTTATGTTAAATTAGATCAATCGTGTTTGAGTTGATATAAGCATAATTAATAGACAGACGTTTTCTTGACATGATATGTGAACACAATGAGAACACTAAAAAAATAATAATAATAATAATATATTGAAATTGTAGATTTTAATATGATTAACTAAATGAGGTGTATTAGATTTACACGAACATATAACAGATAACTTCTTGGTACCCTCAACTCACACACATTTGATCTATTAGCTTTCTCTCCTTTTTGTTTTCAAATTTTGAAAGTATAGTCATAAATTAGGATTAATTATCAGGAGCTTTTTGTAGACTTTTAAATTAGAGAATTTGATTTGTCACTACCTAATAGTCTTTGGAAATTTAAATTTTTTGGCTTATTAATCTATACATTGAAAATTTTTAAATTCCTCAGATATCTCGATGTAGCATTTTTAGTCTAAAATGTACAACTTGGATATCTTGTTACATGACTTGGGAGTCTTGGACAACAAGTTGCATGATCTAAACAATAGATGTTGTGTGATTAGGATGTTTTTAATTATTACATGAACTCTCTGAACAAAAAAAATATTAGATTCTATTTGCACCTAAGACTAGCTACAATTGATCGACCAAGTGAATATTTTGAAAGAAAATCTAAATTTTGATTCTTCATAACAAGTTTATCATATGCAGGTAAAATTAAGGAAGATCATGAACAAGAAAACCAAAGTTCATGTAGTCTTCCTCAGAATATGCGGTTTAGGGCGGCTGTTCTTGTTAGCATAAGACCAATTATAGGGATCCAGGTATATTTCACCCATACATAACCTATTTATTATTTTATTCTTACTTTAAACATTAATTGTAATCACATATTTTTAGTTGACTCTATCACTATCCTGGGGTCTACTGAAAATGAATGGTTGTACTTAATGGTCTTGAAATAAAAATTTTAGGACGTCCTTACCTAAGCATTATATATATATTGTTAGGATGAAAACAAAAAACAATGCAAAGCGAACATAAACAAGAATGTAACGTCACATGAGATTTTTACTTGATTCAGTAAATTTCGGCGTTTGATCCATATAGCGCACTAGCATTCTTTCCACTATTAAGTGATGTTTGCAAATTGAAACTCTCTTTCTTTCTCTCACCGCACATAAAACTCTCATGTACATAGGGTATTTATAGTAACTCTTGGGTACAATAAAAACACTCCTAATCAAATTCAAATTAAAACACTCTCTTGCTTAAGAAACAACAATTAATTTCTTTCTCTTCTCTCTCATTGTTGTTGTTTCTCTCTCATTTTTTCTCTGTATTTTTACACGCGAACGTTTCATTTGCTCAAGCAGAATAAAACCAAGAGCATCATTTTGATCTAAAACTAGTGCTACTAATCCTATCCTTTCATCAAATCGTATAACATAAAATTATTTGTGATAAACTACTTATCATTTGATGATATTCTGCTAGTTATACAATTATTTTAGGATATGATTGAAAATTGTCCATCACTGTAGCTTTTAATAAGTTTAAATTCATATATTCAAATTTTATTTAGATGGTTGAATTTTAAAATGATTTTGAGGAAATAGTAAATAAAGTAAGATTATATATAGGAGAGAGGGCATTTGCATGTCCAGTGAGTAAGAAAAAAAAAATGAGAGAGAAACAACATTGGGGCCCAAGTAAAAAGGAAAAATAAATATTAGTAGATTTTTCATTAACAATGAGACAGGAGAGGATGTAATAAAGAAGAGAAAGTAAAGAGAAGACATTTATTACTTAAAAAAAAAAAAAAGACATTTAGCTTATGTGTAGATAAATGATTGTAATTGAAGGTATGAGTGCATCTTAACCGATCGACTTATCATAATCCAACCGTCAAAGAATTGTGTAAAAAATTGTGTAATTTATAGGAGTTGTCGGTCTTGCCATATATATATGTATACGTATGTATGTTTGTTTGTGTATAGTTTTCAATCTTCCTTTAAAAAATATATATTTGAATTATATGAATAATAATTAATCTTGATAAATCAATGCATAACTCTAGTTCATTTTTTTTTTTTTTTGACTTAAACTCTAGTTCATTTACTATCAATAAACTAAATGAATGAGATTTCCAGATTTTAAAGTTAAATATTTATTTTATTTAACTACGATCAACAAACTAAAATCCTTGTCATACAAGAATGAGTGAGATTTAAATTAAAGACTTATAAAAGAATAAAAAAAATCTTATCAATTATGTTAATTAATACTTATTAGTTATTTTAAATAATTTACCTTAGTATTTTATTTATTTTATTTTTTATTTCTCTTAATGATGATTACTACTAAATAGGAGTTGGCTAATATGATGGCGAAGAAATCCAAGGTTAGGTGGGGGAATTGCATTGGATATGTGCTCATTCCCTTCAAAATTGCATTACAAAATGATCCATTAGATTATGTTAAAGAAGCAAAAGCTACAATTGATAGAAAAAAGCTCTCCCTCGAAGCTCTTTGCACATATTCAATTGCAAAGTTCGTAATCAACATATTCGGATTTAAGGTACCACTATCTCCATTTTCTCTAACCTTTCTATATATAGGACTCTAAGGCATAGCTAGAAATTTTATCGTTTGTGGGCTAAATTTATGGCTGGATGAAAATTTTAATTACTTTAACATTTAGTTTAGAATTTTAAAATTTTATTTATAGATTTTAGGGCTGCTTCAGTTCTTAAATGTTTAATATTAGCCTGCAATTATTGTTCTTTTAAGACAAAAAATAGGAAAAAAACTAATTTTATACATACATATATATATATATGTTAATTAGAAACAGCCTACCCAAGTGCAAGAGTGGCTCTACCATTGATAGGACATGTGTAATGTAGAATATATTAATATATACTCCCAAAAGTGGCTTTACCATTGATAATACACCTTGGGTTTTATGAGAATTTACAGAGATTGATATATGCACGATGAGACTTGAACCTTAATTATCACAGTTTTAAAAGAGAAGCATATTAATCACTTGAACTATGATGGATGTACATTATATTTTTCTGTTAATATCTATTTTTAATACACATATTGTGATGTGAATCATTAAAAAATAAAAATAAAAATCTCAAATGACAGGCATCTTGATGAATAGAAGATAGTTAATGGTAATTCACACTAAATTATAATTATTATTTTTTTAAAGTATTAACACTAAATTAATTGATTGTCCCATTGAACTTAAACTAATTGTATAATATATATGCGCATATTTAACAGGCAGCTGGTGCTATAGCGAAAAGAGTTCTTTCAAAAATTACAATGGCTTTTTCAAATGTGGTTGGTCCTTTGGAAGACATTAGCTTTTATGGCCATCCCATTGCCTTCGTTGCTCCCACTGTTTATGGGCATCCACAGGTCAGGAATTCCATCTACTTAAACAAAGATTTTATTTAAAGCATTTTATTATGGCTTGTTGGAACAGAGCACATTAAAAATTAAAAAAAATATATATTAAAAATTATTGTTCTCTTAAAATAATATATAAAATGTGTATTAATATATTGAATAAATAAATATTAATAATTTACTAAGCTTTTGAATTATTAAGCTATGCAATTTTTCTTTTTTTGATAGAAATATATATATATATATATATATTTGGGAGTTGAATCTAAGCATATTCAATAGCATAGCCACTAGTAATATAATTTGGAGTCAACATTATTCATTCGGGATGGATGATTTTGTAGTACAATATATAATTAAAAGTTCAAAATAAATTGAAAATGTTGTTTTCAGAAATGAAGACATCCTTTGTTGCGTTTAGTAAGAAATATTTTCAAAGATAAAAATAATAGGATTTTTTTTTTTTTTTATTGTTTTAAGAATGATGTATAAGACAAATATTCTGAAGGAAATGTAAATGGTTTCTTCTTAAAATTGTAGAAAACAATAATATTCTTCAAACTTTTTGTTTATAATATCAAAAATTATTTTCCATATTTAAGAACAATTTATATTTTATTAAAAAAACAACTTATTTTTTAATTTTTCATCGTTAAAATTAATTTTTTTAGAAACATATAAACAAATAATTTTTCAACTAGTTTTTTAACTAATTTTTGAAATAAACAGATCATAACTAGACATCCATTAGAAGTTTCGTTTTCGTATTCTTTTGCAGGAATTGACAATACATTTCCAAAGCTATGTGAACAAAATGACCATTGTTCTAGCAGTGAATCCAAATGTAATTTCTGATCCTCACCAACTGTGTGAGGACATTGAAGAATCTCTCCGAATTATTAAGGATGTTGTTGTAGAGAAAACATTAACGATTAAGGATGTTGTCTAGTCAGAAGATTAAGATTAATTAATTACCATATTAGAGTCATTTTTAGTTTATCTTAAATTATATTTTATTCATAGTTGAAGTCTTCATTAATTATTATTGAATTGATAAAAAAAAAAAAAGCAAAATTCATAAGCACATTTATTCATAGTTCAAATACACATAACCTTTCTATAAATGACTGGAGTTCGAGTCTCATTATGCCTATTTACTGATATATTTGTTGAGTTTTCTTCCGAGATATGGGAGGAGTAGAAGAAGATGATGACGATCAATAGAGAAGAAAACAAAAGTCCTAGTTTGCAAAATCATCTAATATTTGTTCATCATGTATTTATAAAGTTTTTTTTCTTTTTCTTTTTCCCTTTTTTTGTGGCTCAATAATCTCTATAATGTAGAGTTTGCAGCATGAAGTTGAGGTTGGTAGAAATCTAGGAGGTGTGGAAGTTGGTTAGAAATTTAGGATGTGTGGATTTTATAGGCTTGTGGCATGAGGTTGAAGGATAACTCATTGGACTTATGAGTGTTACAGTAGTTAATGAAAGTCATGACTATAAGAACAATTAATGAGTTTCTAAAAGAGAAATTCAACAATTATTAAAGTAGTTAACAATTTGATATGTTTGTGTTTTATTTATGTGACAATTATTAAAGTAGTTAATTACTATCCTTAGATATTCTTCAATAACTACTTTTACAATCAATACAAGAGTTATTATTGATGGGTAACTTTATCCAACTAATAAAGTAACTAAACCTTAAATCTAACTTCATATTTTTGTTAATCATGATTCGAGAGAGTTATTTTTTTTTGTTTGTTAATTTAACCGTCATAAACTCATAATATTATCAACTTCTTACAAATCATATCGAATTAACATAAGAGATCTGACTAAGAAAAAATTTAAGAAAAAATAAAAAGCAAAACAACGTTTTATTATTATTACCTGACCATCGACATAGCCTTGGTCTGGTCCACCAAAGTAAAAAAGAAAAACGAAAAAACTTCATTGTAGTATTTGAGATTTAAAAAAATATTAGGTTTTAAAGCTTTTTTAAAAACAATTTTTTTCATCCTTAGCTTTTCAAAAACTCTTTACAAATGTTCAAACCGTCAATCAACTGACAGTAAATATTAACAAAATACGTGAAAAAACATTTTTAACTTTGATGGCTGTTAGCTTCACTTAAATTACCTGATTATCCTAATAAAATAACGAATTTACAAGTTAAATCATCTAAAATTGTCTCTGAATTTAAGTTGTTATAAACAGTTTAAAGTCATCATTGACTGTCAGTTGATTAACGGTTTGGAATTTTTTGAAAAGTTTTAAAAAAATTAGATATAAAAAGAATTGTTTTTAAAAAAATTTTAAAATTTTGATTTTTTTAAAAACTTTGAATACTAAAATAAAGTTCGTCCCCGCACCCCCCGAATAAAAACACAAAACCCTTTAAACTGTCTATCCGCACGTAGGTTGGGTAGCGAAGAAGTGTGGGATCGAGTTTATTTGTACGACCCGATCCGGATCTTGGTTGGGTCGGATTTGATGGGCAACCTGAGAAGCCCGACTGACCCGGCCTGTATATACAACAGCCCTCCCATTATTCCTTTCTCATTCCGGCCGCTTCGCTCTTCTTCTCTCCGTTGCAGCCTCTTTCCACCCTCTTTTTCGCCGTTCAACCCCACTTTTCTCTTCAGCTCCGGCCTCCTTCACGCCGGTTTTAGTAGTACCATTTGGAGGCAAAGTAAAGGCATCGGTCACTGAGTTGAGGAATCGCGGTGCGAAGTTCGATCCAGCAACTCTCTTTCAAACTCATATCGGAGCCGCTCCGACGAGAGCATTCGTTTATTTCAAAGTGGTAAGTGGAAATGTGAAGATACAAATAGTGGATGGAGATTTTTTACCTTTTGGCAGACAAAAACGGCGTCAAGAGCATAAAAAGGCAAAGTTTACACCTTCTAACACCAGATTCCTGCGTCGACGCTCAAGCATACGCAGAAGTTTTATATCAGCGTCGAAGCTTTGTCTTGTATCATGGTTTTGATCAAGTGTTGGTGGCTGGTAATGCTATTCAAGGAATGTCATGAGCTGAGTTTAGGTTGGTTCATATGTGTAAGTGACTGTCTTACTGATTTATTGGAAATTGGGGATACATTATGTTTATTACATTTAGTAAATAAGTGGAAAGTTTATATTTTACCACTTTGAAATTCAAGCATTGAGAGTGTCAGTGAAAAATCATGTCCGTGCCACATAACTGTGTTGATTAAATCCATAATTAGAATACCTGGAAGTAGTTATCTGTTTCTAGGTGTCCTGTTGTAATCTTTATTTGACATGTCACTTGTATGATATGGTTTTAAAACTATTTTTAGGTCTTGGTTACTTGTAAATGCAAGCACTTGTAAGCTTATGCAGCTTAATGGGGCAAACCTCATAATTCCAGTTTTAATGTATCAATTAGGTTTAAAATGTAGTTTGGTCTGCCTAGATGCTAAAGGGAGAAAGGGGACTTAGCTGAACATGCATGATGCCATATAATAAGAAATTTTGTTTCTTCCACTTTATGAATCAAAATTTATAAATTAGACAAAAGGAATGCCTCTTAATGTTGTGGTATTGATGGGGCTGTATTATTATTGTCATGCTCAAATCGATAAGATTACATGTTGCCTATGGAACTAACTGTGAGTTTAATCTTTACATTCTGTATTGATTTGATAAAATTCTGCTATGCAATGAGTACCCTGTTTATATGTTTTTGGCCTTTTGATTGCTTCATGAATGCTGGAGAAAAGCGGAAAGAAGAAGAGATGATAGAACTTGAGGGTCCATTGGGCAAGAGTGATGCTGTGATCTGTGAACTGGTTTCTTTGGAGAGAGAGTTATTTACACCTCGTAAGAATGGGACAATTGATCCTTTTGGTTTGTACTTATATGGTCTTGTGTTAAAAGACAAAGGCAGTGAGAATCTTGCTTGTACGGTTTTAGTGGAGTCTGCGATTAGCTACCCTTGGAATTGGAGTGCCTGGTCGGAGCTGCAGTCCTTGTGCACTACGATTGACATCTTGAGTAGCCTTAATCTCAATAACCATCGGATGAAGGACTTCTTTCTTGCCTGTGCCTTATTAAGAACATAGGATCTGCAGTGAATCGATTAAAAAAATATGAATATCTTTAAAGCACTTTCAGTTTCAGCAATTACATACAGATTCGAATTGCGAAAGTACAGTACAGTTTGAGAGAATTTCAACAAGTTGAAGTGATATTGAAGAGCGTTTAAGGAATGATCCCTATTGCATGGAGGCCATGTATTCCAATGTATTATATGCACAGGAGTGTTTCTCTGTCCTAAGTTATCTTGCCCACAGGGTGTTTATGACTGATAAATACGGACCTGAATCTTGTTGCATCATTGGAAACTATTATAGTTTGAAGGGGCAGCATGAGAAGTCAGTAGTGTATTTTAGGAGGATTTAGAGAGGATGAAGAAGCAACATTTACTACAAGAAAGATTTAGAAAGGATGGAAGGACCAAATATGGTTGAAGCGTTGGTTGAAGCGTTGATGTTTCTTGCTACTCATTGCAGAGCCCATAACAGATTTGAAGAGGCAGAGGTGTATTGTACCCATATAATGGATTATACTGGCCCAGTAAGTTTTATTTCATTTCTTGGATTTATGATTTTTATTGATATTAGAAACCCATTTTATGATCGTCAACACACATTGATTTTAATCAGAAAAGTTGTTTATTTGTCTCACTGTGATGACTGATGTGCATAATTGCCGGAGAAAGAAACTGCAAAGAGTACGCTTCAAGGAATGAGAAGGGATCAATCTAGTTTTCCTCCAATGGATGTTGAGCACTTTCCTCCATGACTTCCACTACTGCTCATAGAAGTTAAAAATAATCTGAGGCAGCTTCTACAGACTCAGTTTTCTGTGCTGCAGGTAATTTTCTAAGTCTCAGATTTGTAGCAGGAACACACCCGTGTCTGTTCTCCTTTGGTGTTTGTAATGTAGCAATAGGACTCAAAAGTGATGGTTAGAATTTAGAAGCCTATATAATCATTTCTGAAGTGGGACAAAAATAGGTGGTTAGATCATATACCTTATAAGGCATCCGAAAACAGTGTTTCTCTTGTCTGAATTTTTCAAGTTATTTTTATTGTTTTGTTCCATTCACATGATTCCCATTTCGTTCCATTTTAGATTTACAGCCCCATTAATAAACTTGTACCTTGGGAATATGATGAGTGGCAATATTAGCACCCCTCTAAAACTGTATTTACACCCCGAATTTTTTTTTTTTCATAAAATTCCAATATCACCCTTATATTATAAAACAAAGAATCATCAAATTTTGAAGTTATAAAGCCATGAAAATGCTACCTGGTTTGGTGGACACAGAAACGAGAAACTATATGTTTGCAAGAGCATTGGTGTATATGTGTGTTTACATTGCAGACCAATGAGAAACCTTGGGGTGCTTTGTGCTATGGAGAATCTGCCTTCATCACCAGTAAGGCCCTAATCGGATTCTTGATAATTCTTGCAATCGGGTATCGATAACGTGCTGAAACTCTTGATGGGAGAGGAGAGGCGAGTGTTTGGTAATGTGGGCCATCGATGTAATATGAAACTGAACTGCATGAACTGAACTGTTTTGGGACTCTCATCAATGGAGTTAAATTGGTGTCCGGAGAAGCAAACAGTCTTATACTATGGATAGAAACTGTATGATCAATCTAGTCTTGAAAGTAGACTCCAACTGCTTGAAACTAAGCTGCAACTGATTGAACTTAGAGTTCACCATTTGAATGGGATTTTGTTGAACCATCACTCCCTGTTGCCTTGCTCCATGCTAAACCCTACACACCGCTGCAAACCTCAGCTTTTAAGATGATGAATCTTGGATTTGGATCCTCTATACATCATTTTAGTTTTTTATTAGATGTAGTTTAGTTAGTAGCTAAACAATGAGTAAAAGAATAATAATATTTTGATTAAAATTATATTAATAATTTAATATAAGGGTAATATTGGAATTTTATGAAAAAATTAAATTAGGGGTGTAAATAGAGTTTTAGAGGGGTGCTAATATCGCCACTCAAATATGATTCTCTTAGGATGTTTTGTCAAGGGGATTCTTTAATGTTCTTACATCTTGAATGTGGGAAGTTCATCATAGTAATTTTTCTTTAATTTTCTTACATCTTGAACAGTTATAAAGGGACAAGCCCTGGTCGACTTTGTTGCTCAATTCTCGAGGATAGAAGAAGAACCAACTAGCCAAGTGTCAACTTAGCCAACTAAAGAGCTCCCTCTTTGGGAGTTGTATATGCATGGACATGATTCCAAAAATCGCTACTCGCAAGGTAACGGTTAGTAATTTATCGGTTACTGGATGAGTCATCGGTGATTAATCGATGAGTACTGTTTTGGAGAAAAATTATTATTTTTTGAAATTTGAGGGCATAAACTGATATTTTTTTAAATATTAGTGACCAAAACTCTAATATTGGTATAATTTTATTAAACCTTAAGGGAGGGTTGTGTAATTTACCCTAATATATATATATATATATAAACACACAAACCCTAACATTTTCTCATCGTCACTCTTTTCTTCTTTTCTCTTATCTCTTTTTTCTTTTTCTTCTTCTTCTTCTTCCGATCACCACTCAAACCCATCCAATCTCAACCGTGCTTCGCCTTCCAAACTCAATTGCAACCATCCATCCAAGCTTAACCGCAACCCATCTAAGCTCAAGCCTACCAAGACACGCCCATCAATTGGTCAAAGAAAGTTCTAACCCAACAACAAGCCAACTCCAACCCATTCGAAGGTAACTTTTGCCCAAACTCCCCATTTTCATTTGGATTTTGAGGTTTTTGGGTTTTTCTTGAATGATTTGTAGTGGGTTTTATGGTGGTTGGCGATCAAGACCCTCGATTCGGGGGTTATCAAACTGGCAGAGTGTTAGTCAATGATTTATCAGTGAAAAGTCGCCGTTAATTAGTGATTTTTGAAACAATGTCCACAAATCATCTAACGAAGGAAAGGCAGGAGTAAGAGTGCTCTTGGGTAGCTTGAACGAATAAAACATACACTATACACTCTAATTCAATTTCAAGGCATCAAGTAATGAGGCAGAGCGTAAGGCCTTGTTGGCAGGCCTGAGATTAGCTCGAGAGCTAGGAGTTGCAAAAATTAAAATTTATAGTGATTCCTAATTGGTTGTACAACAAGTTAGGAAGGACTACTGAACTCGCGAGACTAGAATGATTATCTACTTACAGGAAGTGATGAAAATCCTTGAACGATTTGTTCAATATGATTGCCAGTAGGTTCCATGCGTTGAGAACTCTCATGCGGATGTTTTGGTAAAGTTAGACACGACAAAGGACGCCGATCTATTAGACATTGTACTAGTGGACTACCTTTCTAAGCTTGGTATCAAAATTGAGGAGATGCAACTCATCGACCTATTAGTGGTGATAACAACCTCTCCAAACTCCTAGATGACCTCGATCATCGATTACTTGGTGAATGAAAAACTACGAGCAGACAAGAATGAAGCTCGAAGGTTGTGTATGAGAGCTACTTAATATGTCATTTATGGTGATATGCTTTTCAAAAGAGGATTCAACATTCCCTTTTTGAGGTGTATCGATGGAGAAGCAACAACGTTTGTGTTGTGAGATATACATGCAGGTCATTGTGGAAATCATGTTAAAGGGCTATCATTAGCCCAAAAAGCTCTTCAACAATGATATTATTAGCTTACCATGAAACAGGACGCTCTAAACTTGGTAAAAAGATGTGACATGTCATAAATTCACTATAACACCATGAGCTCCTACGTCTTTGTTATAGTCAATGGTCAACGTCTGACTCTTTGCAATTTGGGGCATTGACTTGATTTGACTGCTACCTAAAGCTCATGGAAATTATAGACATGCTCTAGTTGTAGTTGATTATTTTACTAAGTGGGTTGAAATAGAAGCTCTAAGTCATATTGCAACCGAACAAATAGAGAAATTTGTCTAGAACAATATTGTTTGTTGTTTTGGTGTCCTATAGTAGATTGTCTTTTTCATACGATAGAGAGCAAAATAAGGAACTCTTGGGAAGGAACCTTGAGCTACTAGTTGAAAAGAGAGAAGCTGGACAATTGAGAATAGCTGTCCACCAATATAAGATAGCTCACTATTAAAAGAGGAAGGTCAAAGAACAATAGTTCAAAAAAGGCTTTGGTCTTAAAGCAGATACTACCCCGATTAATGGACCTATGAGAAGGAGTGCTCAGACCTAGCTAGGAGCAACCTTATATCATCGTTGAAGACCTTCAAAATGGAGCATACCATCTGCTTGAACCTAATAAGACAAAGGTGCCATGAGCACGGAACGCCGAACACCTCAAAAAATATTATCCTTAGATTTAAATATGAACTATTTTAATTATAAAATGCTTTAATAAGCTTCATTGTGTTTTCAGCAGCTAACAAAGTCTCTTGTTCAAATTAAATTGCATGTGAACTACAAACTTTGGGAATTCAAAAGGTTTAAGGTTAACTTCGATATGATTAGCCTAGAACACATTTGACTTACCAATGATCACTGAAAATAACCACCCTATAGTAGCTGAGACACAAGGCTATCCAACAATGAATATACACAACATGAGCCTGTAAAAATTCAGAGGATAGTAGTTTCGTGGTTTAAGAAAGATATGACAACATCTTACCTCCACCATTCTACCAAATATAAGACACAACGCCACAAACGAGTTGCTCATTTGATTGCTCCATAAGCGGGCGATTCCAAAGTGTGGCTCCACAAGTGGGTCACACCTCTCTAGAATAACAAACTTGGGGGACACCATGTGGATCAAGGAGGATATGATAACACCCAGCCTCCTCCACATCCTTACGGGGCAAGACTACATTCCTTTGAGAGTTTTACCTAATATGAGTGTATATGGCAAAAGCCCTATAAAAATTCTAAGGATGTAATACCATAAATCCAACATGAATAGACATGTCACAAGTACATAAAATTAGGAGGAAAGTGGTAGTTGGTCTTCACAAAGGGAAAGAAATTGCAAGGAGAATAAAATGATTTTGGTCCAATGTGCATTCAAGAATTGAGGTATTTAAATAAGTAAAATTTGTTTGGTAAGAGTTGAAATCCTAATTGGGATTAATTGATCTTAGAATGACTTGAGGATGGGAGAAAATTAGGAACCTAGTTTTAGTATTATTAATTTCATATAAATTTATTAATAGAATTTGATACAGTTGGATTTTGGATGACTTTTCTTTGATTACACGTTGTTGAGTTGGTAAGCCTTGTGATAGATAATCAAAATTTAAAACTTCAATTAAGGTTGTGTTTTGAGTCAAACTTATTCATCTAACGATTTTTTCTTTCCCTTTTCTTTTTCATTTTGTTTTCAATACATATAAATGATTTCACACAAATCTAACTGTTTATATCTTTAGTCATAAAAATGTTTAGAATACATTCGAAGCACTATACTTTAATTGATTATTTGTAATAAATTTAAGATTTTTTATGAGGATTACTTAAAATTAATAGTTGAGAAAAACCTTGAAGGTCTTTTAGGTGATTTAGAGTGTTGAGTTGAGGATACAATAGATGATGTTACATTGCATTTTTATAGAACAAGAAGAAGTCAGTTCAAAGACAGATTATAATTTCAGAAACTATCCTTACATCTTCAAGGCTCTATTTTTAACAAGGTTCCAAAAATTGTTAATCGCTAATCGACCGACGAAGCAACGGTTTGCGATTTATCAGTTATTCGATAATTAATTGGTGAGTCCTGTTTTAGGGGGGTAATTATTATTTTTTGAATTCTGATGATGTAAATTGATATTATTTTAAACATTAGGGGTCAAAACTTAAATAATATTATAATTTTATTAATTTGAGGGGGTTTGTGTAATTGTCCATCATATATATATTTATATATGAATTTCCACTAACCTAATAGTATATCAACCTCCTCTCTCTCTCTCTCTCTCTCTCAAACACACCCACACACATACGTATCAGCCTCATCTCTCTCTCTCACGGTCGCCACACAACACCCTTCTCCACTCTCTCTCTTTCTACTCTCTCCCTCCTCCCCCACCAGTCTCCTCCGCTATGGTGCCCATCACCTCCTCCATTTTCTCACTCAGCTGACTGCCGACCATCATTCTCCACTCTCTTTCTTCTCTCTCACTCCTCCCTTGTTAGCCTCCTCGCTAGGACCGCTACCACCTCATCCTCCACTTATTCTTCCTTTCTAACCTTTTGGCGGTGCCCGTGATTTTTAATATTTTTTATGTTGATTTTGTTCTATTGATTTTTCATTTCTTCTTGTGTTGATTTTTCTTCTTCTTTTTTTTTTTTTTTTTTTTTTTTTTTTTTTTTTTTTTTTTTTTTTTTTTTCAATCTTTGTGGGTATGATTGATGACTTTGAATGATGATGGTAGGAGATTCAGATTTGTCATCTTTTTTTGGGTTGATTTTTTAGGTTTGGTTGTAATCGATTCGGTCAATTTTGACAAATTCGACCGAGTACTTGGGCGACTCAGACAATTATTTAGTCCACTGATTTTGGCCACCGATTTGGTCCTTATCAGATCGGTAAGGTGCCGATTAGCGTTTTATCATCGGAAAATTGTCGGAAACCGATGATTTTCATAACACTGATTTTTAAAGATAGTTTATGATGTTATGTTGCTATGTTAATGATCATATTCAAAACTGTATTTTAAAGCCTACTTTACATCTTGCCCCGTTTCTCTCTTTTTAATTTTTTTTTTCATTTTTGTATTGTCCCTGTGCATCCACAATCTTTTTGTTTGAAGCAAAAGCATCCAAATATAACCAAAAGTATAACATAATAAAGTTTAAGCAATTATTATGATTTTGTTTTAGCCTTTCTTACAACCTAGAAAATGTTTTTAGCTACAATCATCATTCAGTTTATGCTGTAAATACTAATTATTCTATGAACCTCTGACCTCAAGAATAATACAAATTGTTAAAAGTTCAATTTTAGTACATATAGAAATAACAATCATGCAAAACTAAATACAACACAACACAATTAAAGTTATCCTATAAAAAATTATTTAACTATAATTTAAAAGCTACATTTGAGTAACCTAACAAATTTATCGACCACTAAAAGTTGTCATTGTTACCTTATTAATGGAACACTCTCTTTTGATAAGAGATGACCTCGATTCATTCTTACCGATAGCAAATGTAGATTTCTTGGGAGAAGAAAGTATTGTTTCATTGCTTAACATGAAAACTATATTCGACATGCTTGGTCTGTCTTCTACGTTATCTTGCACGCATAAGAGTCCGACATGGATGCACCTCAAAACTTCATTTGTTGGACATGAATCGGCTATACATGAGTCAACTATCTCCAGGGCCTTACCAACTCTCCATAATTCCCATGTCTTATTTTCGATATTGCAGGAGAATTAAAAAAAAATGTAAGTAGCAAACCAATGTTTATAAGTTGCAAATGACAAAAATTGGCAACAACTTACATATTGTATCAAATATGAGCATGAATCATCATGGAAAAAGCTCGTTCTCTTCTTGCCACTTACGATCTCTAATATTGTGACTCCAAAACTGAAAACGTCTGATTTCGTGGAAAAGAGACCACCTAGTACATATTCAGGTGACATATAACCACTGCAAGCATATAAATTATTGATCTCCGTTACAATATATTCCTAGAGTAGTTTTCATTTCATTTTTAGGTTATATAAAAAAATGTTGGCAATTAAAAAAGTTCAATGATAAGTATGTTTTGTATCAACTTACTAAGTTCCAACAACTCTTTTGGTTTTTTCTTGGGTTTCATCCTCTCCACTTATTCTTGCAGTACCAAAATCTGAGATTTTGGGTTTCATCTCTCTATCTAAAAGAATATTACTAGTTTTTAGATCCCTATGAATAATTCTTAATCTTGAATCTTGATGAAGATAAAGAATCCCTCGAGCAATTCCTAAAATTATATCAAAACGCATTTTCCAATCCAATAATAGCTTTCTTGATTGATCTGTTTCAAGTATATATCTTAGAAAAAATAGACATAGAAACTATACAAATATCAAATGCATAATTAAGGAGTAGTCATACCAAAAATGAAGTAGTCCAAGCTTTTGTTAGGCATAAATTCATAGATTAGTATCTTTTCATCTTTCTCCGTGCAATAACCTAAGAGCCTTACTAGATTTTTATGTTGAAGTGTTGCTACTAGTAAGACCTCATTTTTGAATTCAGAGATTCCTTGTCCTGAATTTTTTGATAATCTTTTGACAGCTATCTCTTGTCCATTAAACAATTTTCCCTGTAATATGGACCAAAATATATTTATGTTAGTTTTGAAATTACCAACCATGATTTAAACATGGTTAGAGGCCCAACATAGAAAATACATATAGGAGTGAAAAACTCAAATCAAGGCAGATGGGACTAAAAGGTTCGATGAACACTCAAAATGAAAGTTATAGTTCTAATTGCCAAAGAATATGGATGAACAAAATTTTACATTAAGAAATTGATTAAAAAGTTTCGCTCAAAAGAGAATTTTAATCACCAAAAGTACTGGAAGACAAATACAAGCCCTTATTAGTATATAATTGTTGTTATTATGGCAGAGAGAAAAAAAATACCTTGTAAACTGGGCCAAAACCTCCTCGTCCAAGCCTATTAGCCGAAGAAAAGTTATTTGTTGCAGATATCACAGTACGTAGTTCAAACAAAGTCAATTCTATATTCTCACTTTCAATATTATCATTTGGAGAGTCCTTATGTTTAGATGAACTTCCCACCAAATCCAAATCCAACCTATGTTGATGCTTTTGTTTCTTCTTTCCTGTATTCAAGTAATTAATTTATGCATACAGAGCAATTATTCAGCATTCTTATGTGTTCTCATGTTCTTGCTTTTTATATTTCCACATAAATTACTTCTCAGGAATTAGGGGAAAACGATAGTTATAGTCAGGGCATAAGTAAAGTCATTTTAGGTTCTATGTTTGTCCAAACTGTAACAAGGACCATGCTATCTGACTGTTCACAAAATAATAGTGATGCAAACCTTAGTTCAGCATACTAGAATAAGATGTATAATTATAGCTAATTTGAATTACCTTTAGCACGCCTTCTCCAGAAGTAATGAAAGCACACGGCTGCCAGAATGATTTCCACAATCACAGGAAAAATAATAAATGCTAGTCTACTTTTTGTTGCTAGAATGTGTCTTGAAACTTTCCAGGCATCTGCAGTTGGAATTTCAAAAATTTTATTCAGATTAGTTAGGCTCAAGCAATTTCAAACAGATGTTACTTTATAAAAACCTGAGGATCTGAGCCTAGATAAAGATTAGATGATTTACTAGCTTTTGTGTGGTTAAACTGCTAATCAGGTTTTGAGTGCCCATTACAATTTGACTAAACTTTTATCTTATCCAATTTTGAAACCAAATACTAAACAATATAGCTTATGCAACATAGAAATAGGCTACTAATATTGAATAAGAGATAAGCAAAAGAAACGATGAATAGATAAAAATTTATATACCTAGCTCCACAGCATCAACTCTTATGTAGAAATCTTGTTCATCTTCATATTCTTTCATATCCCTTAACTCACTATACCATGTTATGCACCTTTGTCCGCTTTCATTACCATCAACAACAGCATACCCTGTACAGTTGCAACTCTTCAGGCACTTTCTCTCACACTCCTGTAAGCTCATATTACCATAAACGGTAGAATTTCTGGCGTCTGGTAACTTCACATGTTCCAGTCTCACAAAACCCTCCCCATCACCTTTGCCACAGCCATCCTGTTTCCTTGTTTCCACACATGGTGGGTACCAGCTTTGAGGATTCAAGGGTTCAAACCCAGGTAGACACATACAGTGTGCGAACGTATCCTCATTGCATATTGCATTTGCACCACATCGTGCATACTCATCACACAAGCTCTTGGGGATAACCCCCACTTTCATCCATCTCTGGCTCTCATGCCAGATTAGTCTCTTAATAGTTCCTATTGGCTCCAGAACATCTATGCAGAAAGGGGCTCCATTTTTTGGTGAGGATGTAACATACAATTCATTGTCATTGCTCACATATGTGTAATTCATAAAATCCGCTAGGTCAGAGTAGTAATCTTTGTGGCCTTTAAATTTAACATAAGGCAAGCCATTCAGCATGCGACCATTCCAAGGGCCACTACGCCATATTGGAACCGAATTCTTGTACAAGAAAACCTGAGGCATACCGTGAGTGTCAAAGCTAATGGAATATTCCCCAGGTGTTGGATCATCAATTGACTTCCAAGAAGTTATGACACGGTTGAGGCCACTATTCCGGTTGCAATCCAAATTTCATACCAGGAAGAAGCGTGTCTGTTGGATGATCAAAGCTTTGCCATATGATTTTGTCTTCAGCTACCAGAACCAGGTTTCCTGAATCCAATAGCTTGGCAGCCGAGGAGGTGGCCATTGTCATAGAAACATTGGTAGACCACAAGGGATTGTCCTCAACACCACGAAAAACAGCAAGATTTCCGTCTCCACCTATCTTGAAAACACCAGCAGAATTCTTGATTGGAGTTGCCCTGTTAGCAACCCAAACAACCGTGTGTTCAGAGATTTTGTTGAACCATATGCCAACATAACGAGCTTGAGATTTGCCAGGGCTGAAGAATCCGAGTTTGAAGTTTCCATTAGACGATACAAGGTTTCCGTTTTCAGCATCAGATATGAAGTGGGTTCGGTTAATTGTGTCGAATGAATAAGATGAGCAGAAGAGATTGAATATCACAAACAGTGCTGAGACACAGAGAGCTCTATTATTACAGCCCATGAAGATAAGTGTTTGGACTGCTTCACAGGGATACACCAAGTTTTTCCCCTATATGAGAGAGAGAGAAGTAAGATGTGTCTTTAAGGATGCAAGAAAATCAGTTCATCGTCAGCCACCCAAATTGACTACGAATGGATAATATCAATACTCGGAAAAGAGAGAATAATATTTTATAATAAGAACACGCTTTCTCCAAAGACAAAAATATGTCATTGTTACTATTAGTCAAGATGTTAGAGATCAGAGGACTTGTGGGTTCGATAATTCTGACTTGTAACCAAGCGTGAAACAAAGAAAAAACAAAGGATATCACTGTTTATTCTTTTCTGTCATTGTTTGGAGTTAATATGAGGCTCTTTTAAAGGCCCACGTTAAGATATCTGTCTGTTGCTAGTTATTTGCCTTCTTTTCTGTTTCCTATTTCTGCTGGAACATAAAATCTAATCACAATATTTTCATTTGTATGTTTGAGTCAGCAAATGGAAGCAACGCTTATTTTAAAAAAATTTTTAGCCACAATCATCATTATTGTTTTTTTTTTTTTTGTTTAATTGTTTTATATTTAAGCAGCGCTTATTACAGGACCTTTGACCTTTGAAGATTTCCATCTTCACCGATCTTGAAAATGTAGAGCTTGCAACATGAAGTTGAGGTTGGTAGAAATTTAGGAGGTGTGGAAGTTGTTGGTTAGAAATTTAGGATGTGTGGATTTTATAGGCTTGTTTGAGTTTGAAGGATAACTCATTAGACTTATGAGTATTACAATATTTAATGAAAGTCATGACTATAAGAAATTATTGAGTTTCTAAAAGAGAAATTCAAGAATTATTATTATTTTTTTAATATAATTTCAACGAGTTATTATCATTTTTTTTTCATAATGATTAATAAATCATCATTTTCCTCCCTATTGATTTAAAAACACCATTTCACCTCTTTTTCTGATTTGAATCAATACTATTTTAGAGGATTTTTTTGACCATTTTAAAATCATTGAGGGAAAAAATGATGATTCATTAATCGTCAGAGGAAAAAATGATAATAACTATTTCAACAATTTTTAAAGTAGTTTACAATTTGATATGTTTGTGTGTTATTTATGCAACAATTATTAATGTAGTTAACAACCACACTTAGATATTTTTTAATAACAATCTTTACAACAAATCTAAGGGTTATTATTGATGAATAACTTTACCTAACTAGGAAAGTAACTAAACCTTAAATCTAAGTTCATGTTTTTGTTAATCACTGATCGTAAAGAGTTAATTTTTTTAAGGAATGCTCCCTATCGCGTGGAAAACGTGGATATATATTCCAACATATGAAATGCAAAGGAGTGTTTCGCTGCCCTAAGTTATCTTGCACAGCGGGTGTTTATGACTGATAAATACAAGCCTGGATCTTGTTGCATTATTGGGAATTATTATAGCTTAAAGGGGCAGCATGAGAAGTTAGTAGTGTATTTTAGGAGGGCAAACAAACTGAATAAAAATCATTTGTCAGCATGGACACTACACGACTGTTGTTGATGCTTATAGACGTTTCTTGCTACTCATTGCAGAGCCCATAACAGATTTGAAGAGGCAGAGGTGTATTGTACCCGTCTAATGGATTATACTAACCCAATAAGCTTTATTTTGTTTCTTGTATTTATGGTTTTGATTGAGAATAAAAACCCATTTTATGATTTTCAACACATTGAATTTAATCAGAAAAGTTGTTTATTTAGTTCACTGCCATTTGCATAATTGCAGGAGAAAGAAACTGCAAAGTGTATGCTTCGAGGAATGAGAAGGGATCAATCTAGTTTTCCTCCGATGGATGTTGAGCACTTTCCTCCATGACTTCACCTATTGCTCATAGAAGTTAAAAATCCCCTGAAGCAGCTACAATAGATTCAGTTTTCTGTGTTGCAGGTAATTTTCTAGGTCTCTAATTTGTAACAGGAAAACACCTGTGTTTGTTCACCTTTGGTGTTTGTAATGTAGCAACAGGACTGAAAAAGTGATGGTTAGAAGCCTATATAATCATTTCTGAAGCAGGACAAATAAGTGGCTAGATCATATGCCTTATCAGGCATCCGAAAACATTGTTTCTCTTGTCTGAAATTTTCAAGCTATTTTGATTGTTTTGTTCCATTCACATGATTCCCATTTCGTTCCATTTTAGATTTACAGCCCCATTAATAAACCTGTACTTTGGAAATATGATGAGTGGCAATATTAGCGCCCTCTAAAACTGTGTTTACACCCCTAATTTATTATTATTATTTTTTGGGCAAATTACTCACAACCTACCTGCAAATTTGATATTCACAATCGCATATAACTTTTTGATTTTTTTACAACGTCCTTCCCTGACTAACGGATTGACTGAATTTGACCGTTAAATGATCCCTTTGACCGTTTAAAATATGTTAAAAGACGAAATTACCCTTGAGAAGATTGATTTTGCAACCAAATGAAATTACCAATATACCCTTGAAATCATCTTCAACCAAAATCATTTTAATCTCAGTACTCAATCACAAAAAATTCCCTAAAACAACCAATAATCAACCCTAAAACAATTCAAAACAACTAACTGATTCAAACCCAGAATCTTTGAACCCAACCCAGAGCCTTTGAACTGGTTCAAAGAGGATTCGAACCCAACCAAAACCCAGTTCTAGGTTTAAAGGGTTCGAATCTTGTTCGAACCCAATTCTGCTTAAAAATCCAGTTCTGGGTTCGAATGATTCGAACCCAGAACTGGGTTCGAAGGATTCGAACTCAACCCAGGCAAAACTGGGTTTGAATCCTTCGAACCCAGAACGAACCCAAGACTGGGTTCATTCTGGGTTCGAAGGATTCGAACCCAGTTCTGGTTGGGTTCGAATCCTTTGAACCCAGACTGGGTTCGAAGGCCTAGAACCCAAGCTGGGTTCGAACGGTTCAAACCCAGATCGTTCGATCTGGGTTCGAACGAACCCAGATCGAACGTTCGAACCTAGATCTGGGTTCGAATCGTTCGAAACCAGATCTGGGTTCGATTAGAAGAAGAAGAAGAAGAAGAAGAATAAGAAGAAGAAGAGAGAAGAGAGAGACAGTGATCGGTTAGAAGAAGAAGATGATGAAGAAGAAGAGAGAGAGGAGAGAGACGAACCACAATGACGAAGAAGATGAAGAATAGAGAGAGAAAGGAGAGATGGATATGAATATTGATTTTTGTGTTTTATTTTAAATCATTTTTTAAATTTATTTTTTTTTCTCAAATTAATCTCCACCATCCATCTTTAGATGGATGGTAGAGATCTAATTAAAAAATATTTTAATTTTTTTAATTTTTACTTTTTTTAAAAAATTAATCTTTATCGTCTATTTTCAAATGGACGGTAGAGATCTGATTAAATTTATTTAAAATTTTAAATTATTTTAAAAGAAAATTAAAAAAATAAATTCATTGAGGGGTAATTTCGTCTTTTAATATTTATTACACAGTTAACCATATTCCGTAACGGTCAAACCAGTCAATCCGTTAGTAAGGGGAGGACATTGTAAAAAAATTAAAAAGTTATATACGCTTGTAAATATTAAATTTACAGGTAGTTGTAGGTAATTTCCCTTTTTTTTTTTCATAAAATTCCAATACCACCCTTATATTATAAAACAAAGAATCATCAAATTTTGAAGTTATAAAGCCATGAAAATGCTACCTGGTTTGGTGGACACAAACGAGAAACTATATGTTTGCAAGAGCATTGGTGTATATGTGTGTGTTTACATTGCAGACCAATGAGAAACCCTAGAGTGCTTTGTGCTATGGAGAATCGACATCCATCACCAGCAAGGCCCTAGTCGGATTCTTGATAATTCTTGCAATTGGGTAAGATAACGTGCTGAAACTCTTGATGCGAGAGGGGAGGAGAGTGTTTGGTAATGTGGGCCATCGCTGTAATATGAAACTGAACTGCATGAACTGAACTGCTTTAGGACTCTCATCAATGGAGTTAAATGTGGTGTCCAGAGAAGCAAACAGTCTTATACTATGCATAGAAACTGTATGATCAATCTAGTCTTGAAAGCAGACTCCAACTGCTTGAAACTAAGTTGCAACTGATTGAACTTAGAGTTCACCATTTGAATGGGATTTTGTTGAACCATCACTCCCTAGTTTGCCTTGCTTCATGCTAAACCCTATACGTGGATACAAACCTCAGGTTTTAAGATTCTGAATCCTAGATTTGGATCCTCTATACATACTCTATTTTAGTTTTTTATTAGATGTAGTTTAGTTAGTAACTAAAAAATGAGTAAAAGAATAATCATATTTTGATTGAAATTATATTAATAATTTAATATACAGGTAACATTGGAATTTTATGAAAAAAAAATTAAATTAAATAGAGTTTTAGGGGGGTGCCAATATCGTCACTCAAATATTATTCTCTCAGGATGTTTTGTCAGGGGGATTCTTTAATGTTCTTACATCTTGAACATGGGAAGTTCAGTATAGTAATTTTTCTTTAATCTTCTTACATCTTGAACAATTATAAAGGGACAAGCTTTGGTCGACTTTGTTGCTGAATTCTCGGGGATAGAAGAAGAACCACCTAGCCAAGTGTCAGCTTAGCCAGCTAAAGAGCTCCCTTCTTGGGAGTTTTACATGCGCGAACATGGTTCCAAAAATCGCTGCTCATTAATCGATCAGCGAAATAACAGTTAACAATTTATCGATTACTTGACGATAATTGGTGATTAATTGAGGAGTATTGTTTTGGGGAAAAATTATTAATTTTTGAAATCTAGATGTAAATTGATATTTTTTAAATATTTATGGTGAAAACTCAAATATTAATGTAATTTTATCAAACCTCAGGGAAGGTTTGTGTAATTTACCGTAATATATATATATATATATAAACACACAAACCCTAGCATTTTCTCACCATCACACTCTTCTTCTTTACTCTTTTCTCCTTCTTCTTCTTCTTTCTATCACCATCCGAACCCACCCAAGCTTAACCATGCTCCATCCGAACTTAACTGCAACCGCCCATCCAAGCTTAACTGTAACCCATCCAAGCTCAAGCCAACCAAGACATGCCTACCAGCCAGTCGACAAAAGTTCTGACCCAATAACAAGCCAACTTCGACCCATTTGAAGGTAAATTTCGCCCAAACTCCCCATTTTCATTTAGATTTTAAGTTTTTGGATTTTTCTTAAATGATTTGTGGTGGTTGGAGAGCAAAACCCTTGATCTAAGGATTATCGGATTGGCAGAGTGCTAGTCAATGATTTATCGGGGAAAAATCACCGTTAATTCACGATTTTTGGAGCAATGTGCACAAATCATCTAATGAAGAAAAGGTAGGAACAAGAGTGCTCTTGGGTAGCCTAAACGAATAAAAGATACATTATGCACTCCAATTCAATTTCAAGGCATCAAACAATAAGACAGAGCATGAGGCCTTATTGGTAGGCCTAAGATTAGCTCAAGAGCTAGGAGTTACAAGCATTGAAATTTATAGTGATTCCCAATTGGTTGTACAACAAGTTAAGAATGACTACCAAACTCGTGGGACTAGAATGATTGTCTACTGACACAAAGTGATGAAAATCCTTGAATGGTTTGTTCAATATGATATCTAGCAGGTTCTATGTGTATAGAACTCTCATGTAGATGTTTTGGCAAAGCTTGCCACGACGAAGGGCACCGATCTATTAGACGTCATACTAGTGGGCTACTTTCCTAAGCATAGTATCAAAATTGAGGAGACGCAACTCATCGGCCCATTAGTGGTGATAACCACCTCTCCAAACTCCTAGATAACCTCGATCATCGATTACTTGGTGGATTAAATAATACCAATAAACAAGAATGAAGCTCAAAGGTTGCAAGTGAAAGTTGCTCAGTATGTCATTTATGGTGATATGCTTTTCAAAAGAGGATTCACCACTCCCTTTTTAAGATGTATCAATGGAGAAGTAGTAACGTTTGTGTTGCGAGATATACATGTAGGTCATTGCGGAAATCATGTTAGGCGGCTATCACTAGCCCACAAAGCTTTTTGACAAGGATTTTATTAGGCTACCATGAAGCAGGAAGCTCTAAACTTGGTAAAAAGGTGTGACATGTCAGAAATTCACTATAATACCATGAGCTCTTATGTCCCTGTTATAGTCCATGATCAGCCCCTGGCCCTTTCCGATTTAGGGCATCGACTTGATTGGATAAAAAGCAAAATGAGGATCTTTTAGAAAGGGACCTCGACCTACTAGATTAAAAGAGAGAAATTGGACAATTGAGAATAGTTGTCCACCAACATAAGGTAGCTCGTGTTGAGTCATTAATTATCATTATTTTATGCCCACATTACCTATTATTTATGCTATGTTTTTGTGTGGAATTGGTACTTTTAATTTGTTTTATGTTTTTATGCTTTGAATTAGGTTTTGAGAAGAAAAATGATGGAATCGAAGGATTTCTGAAGATTAATTGCAGCTCAAGGAATTAGAGAATGTTTTAAAAGGAAACTGCAGAATTTTTGGGCAGAAACGTGACGTGTTTTGCGGGAGCTCGTACGAAGTGTATAGTTCGAGTTGTGTGAGCCATAACCTATCAAATTAAAGCCCCGGATGTCTAGTTTCTATAGCCACTGACGGTTTATCAATTGGAGTTTTTTAAAGAAAGTTATGACCAATTTAGTACACGAAGGTCAGGCTGTCACGAGACCTGACAGCTACGGGAAAACATAAGAAATTCGAATTTCCTCTTTTAGCATTCCTAATCAATTTCCTAAACCTTTAAACGTCCTAATTAAATGAGTCAAGCAATTAGGAAGAGTTTTAGTCCTAAAATAAAAGGGATTCACTTTCCAAATCAAAACTTGATTCTAAATCAAAGTTGAAAGTGGAATCCTTCTCAATTGAGGAAATCTTGTCTCTCAAGGATCGGGTGCCTATAAATAGGTGCTTTCACCATTCAATTAGAAAAATGATCGGAAGACAGAGATCAGAAGAAAAAGAGAGAAGCGAGGAGCAAGGCTGAAGGCTTTGGTTTCATCTTTTCTTTTCTTTATTTTTATTTAGTTAGTTTATTTGTTAGGGCTAACTTGAAGCCAAACATGAACTCAATTTGTTTATCTTTTCAATAAAGATTTATATTTTGCGTGATGAAATTAATGTCTCTAGTTTAATTTTATTCTATTTATTCTGTTTCTTTGATTGATCACCTTAGAAACATATTTTTAGGATTATGTTGTGAGAATATAAACCGCACATCATACGGGCATATTCTTTGTTTGCAACAATTAATTGCTTACGAACCAATTGAGGGACATTAATTCATAGATACCTAGAATAGACATCATGTTCTAGGATTTGTGTGATATTCATATTTTTCTAGTGCTTAATGGATTCCTGTTATTAAACCTAAGTAGACATCATGCTAGGTTATAATTAGGAATACACGCATCTACGTAGACATCATGCGATTTGTATACTAATTAAGGAAGAATCTATACGACATGAGTTAATCATACCTTGTCGTGAATATCTTCATCATGCATTATCATGAATTTTCTTTATTAATCTTTTTAGCAAATTGAGGGATTGTTTAGTGGTGGATAGGATATTCTAACTAAATTTTATTCATTGATTTTCTTTTATTTAATTTTATGCATTAATTTAGTTTATTCTCAATTTAATTCCAAAAGCCTTTCCATTTATTTTAATTGCTCTTGTTTAGGTCTTAAATAAATTTAAAATTAAAGTAAGTTGAAACTTCTCGTGGGATCGACCCTTGCTTGTCGCTATACTCAGTCAAACGATTTGTGCACTTGCAAGGTTTTAATCAATTTGGTTTATTGAAAAATTAACCAACAGCTCGCTATTAAAACAAGAAGGTCAAAGAACAACGGTTCACAAAAGGCTTTGGTCCTAAAGCAAATACTACCCCGATCAAGGGACCTCTGAGAAGGAATGCTCGGACCTAGCTAGCAGGAACCTTGTATCATCGCTGAAGATCTTCAAAAGGAAGCATACCATCTGCTTGACTAATGGGACAAAGGTGCCATGAACATAGAACATCGAGCACCTCAAAAAATATTATCTTTAGATTTAAATATGAGCTATTTTAATTATAAAATGCTTTAATAAGGTTCATTGTGTTTTCAGCAACTAAAAAAGTTTCTTGCTCAAATTAAATTGCATATAAACAATAAACTTTGGGAATTCGAAGGGCTTAAGGTTGTTAGGCTTTGTGCCCTAAGAGCTTGTAATTTGTAAACGTTTAAATAAATTATAAATAAATAAAGTTTATTTTATTCAAATTAATGTGCATTTATGAAATGTTTGCTTCATACGAATATCATGTAACATCCATGATTACTTATGTAGTCTCAAATTAAGTATATAAGTGTTATATACAAGAGGATTTAGTTTGAGATTAGTAATCTACAGAGTCCGTAGAAAGCAAACAAAGCTGGGTACTTTGTTTGTGGTAAATCTATAGTTGCGGTCCATTTCGTATTTGATACGATGATCTTATCCGGGATTATTCATATGGTGATATGAAAATGGAGGCACTTATATAATAGAGATTATATAGGACTGGACCATGATAAAATGAATTTCTTATTAATATCCGTTAAACAAAGAAATTCTTCTTTATCAAGTAGATGATCATATATGGATTGATCTTAATCCTGAGTGTTTTATGGACTCCTATTTGTTGGGTCATATCTTTTGATTTACATGGGTGAGACTGTTATAGATTTACGGTCAATATGCTTCGTACTTTGGAGATGTGATTTAATAAGTGACTGGGAACATTCTACACAATAGTGGAATCCACTCCTTTTTGCAAGAAGTAGATGAGTAGTTCCCTTAAGTGTTGATTCAGGTCTTGAACAATAAGAGCGCTCAACTTTCTGTTTATGAGTAAATGGAAAGATAAAATTCATAAGTTGTTATGGATATATTGTTCATTAGAGAATTAATGGTACTTAAAGGAACAAGATATAATTAGAGAGGTATAATGGATTTTAATAACCTAGCTCTAATTATGAACTACTCGTGGAGGATCGAATCACATGAAATGATTTAATCGATGGACACTTAAAATTCAGATTGTGTAAAACATCTACAATTTTGAGAGTGCAACCTTAAGTTTTTAGTGGAGTAACTTTAAGGTTAATAATAGTGAATTATTAATTAAAGAGTTTAATTAATAATTCCGATATTATTGGAGCTCAAATTGTAGGTCAATTTGGTCCCCTTGCTAGCTCACAACCACATAAAGAAACAAGTTGAAGAATATAATTGGATTGTCCGATTATTGGTGTACATATAAATTTATGTGCATGTTCAAAAAAAAAAATTATTTAAATAATTTGATTATTTAAATATTTATAATTATTTAATTAATGGTTAATTATTTAATTATTTGTAGAGGTCATGGGTTCAATTATAAATGATGTCATTAAATTAATTATGATTTAGAATAATTTAATTTAATGAAATAATCATTTAATTAATTAATGGAAATAATAATTTTATTTGGAATAAGATTCCATTTAAATTATATTAAAAGAGTTTTAATTTAATGGGAATTAAATTCCATATTAAATTAAAAGAATAGAATTCTAATCCAATAAGGAATTTGATTCCATATTGGATATGAATTAAGTCTTTCAATTTAAAATAGGAAATAGAATTCTAATCCAATGAGGAATTTGATTCCATATTGGATATGAATTAAGTCTTTCAAATTAAAATAAGAATTTGGATTCCTTGTTAAATAAGAAGTGCCCTAGTTTACCAATATATATAAAAAGATGTTTTTATGATTGGGTAGAGTAGTGGTGATTGAGAGAATTTTTGGTTACTTGAACAAAAAATTTCCATTGATTAAAAATCACCTAATAACCATCTACTTCAAAAGGATCTTCAAACGATTGTGCCCACACACAGTTTCTTTTGTGAAGAGTCATAGCAAGGAAGATCAGGTGGTGAAGAATCTGCGAATCAAAAGGGATCAATTCAATCTTCATGCAAGGTAAGATTCGATCTTATGAATTAATTATTGAATCGTTATTACTAGTATCGATTGGGCATGTTTTATTTGAAAATTTTTAAGATTCACGTTTCCGCATTCGAATTAAAATCGAAATTTTTCCCTTCAATTGGTATCAGAGCCAGGTTTTCGCTAGTTTAATAATTGATTCAATAATTAGTGAATTTCCTTTTGATTATTGATTCTTTGTATGTCATAGAGTAGGCACAAATTATTGTTTGATATATATTCATGATTGATGAATTGGGTTTGCATGGATTGATCGTTAATTGTATGGTTCTTTGGCTAATTTAATTTGATTAATTTGTAAGCCGTTTGTGGCAATTTAATTTCCTTGTAATCATAGATTAAAGTTTTTAATTTGTTGTCGAAGAATTAAACGCGAAGAATGATGCTGAAACGGGCTGGATTTTGGGTAAAAATTCTGGTTGAAATCGGCTAAAATTCTGAGTTATCGAAATAGGGCTGTGACTGTTTTGAACGCCCATAAGAACTGTTCATACAGCTGTTTTGAACAGCCTAATGACAGCAAGCGGACCATTCTTGACAAGAGCTATGTAGAGCTGTTTTTGAAGCAGTTTGCTGCGCGCAGATATTTTTTAACCAGTATGGTGTGCAGGCTGGTGCGGCTGGACTGCAGTGCACAGTGCTGGTGCTGTTGCTGCGCTGCAGTGTGCTGTGCTGGTGCGGCTGGACTGCAGTGCGCAGTGCTGGTGCGATTGCTGCGCTGCAGTGTGCTGTGCTGAATTGCTGCGCAGCAGTGTGCTGTGCTGATGCAGTTGGACTGCAGTGCGCAGCGATGGTCCGGCTGGACTGCAGTGCACAGATGTGAACGGTAGTCTGCTGCGTTTGATGAGCTGATGTGGTTGTTCGCTGTGCGTGTGACCTTGAAGACCATAAATCCCTTGAAGATTACAAGTGAAGGCCAAGGAATGCCTTGGTTAATTTTGTAATAATTAAAATTAGATTTAGGTCGTTAAAGCCAAAAAACCCGGTCAATTACATGTTGTTTATTTAAATTGTTTATCATGTGATGATTGAATAATTTGTTAATAACATGATCATGCATAAAATATGTCATATAGAATAGAAAGTGCCTACTCGTTACATTATAACATGACATACATATATGTATTATTATTTATTTTTCCTATTAAATAGTTTATTAGTTAAAATAGAGATAATAATACATTAAATACCAATTTCATAATTTGTTAGGATTTTAGTTGAAAATCCTAGGCTCACAAATTAGAAATATATAATTAGGTTTAATGTGATTAAAATAAATATATTTCAAATAATTGGTAGTTATAATGTGGATTAGATTTTAAGAGTTAAAATTGGGTAATCTCACATTAAATCTAATCTTCATAATTAAAGAGTTTAGATTATATAGATTAGATCTTTCATAATAAATTAGATTTTTAAGAGTTAAAAATCTGGTAATTTATTAGGTGTTAATAGGATGATGATTCTAGTAACATACTGATTTCTAGTTACTTAGATTATACTTGTTAGCCGTTAATAATCTAAGATGATGACTAGGAATATTAAATAGAAAACCCTAATCCTAAAATAGTGAGTGGGAGATGGATATATGACAATATATCCCACGGTCTCTATCGTTAGTTCAACACCGTGAGATTTGAGTGGCGCCTCGAGACGGTTTTGTTTTCGTCCCCCTAAGGATGGTGTCCATTTGGGTCAATATCAAGGTTGACTTCCTAACGGATAAGATTTCTGGATGTATTTTGGGATTGACCTACCCTAAGGCTGGCAATTCTCAAGTTAAGTTTGAGAGATCTGAAATGATGGGTTACACTCACAAAGAAATAAATTAATTAGTTAGTTATTCCTTGATCGAAATAAGCGATAGTCAGATAATATAGGAATAAGAGTTATTCTGTTATATTATTCGACTGAGATTTTCTCAATCTAACATACAAATATTTGACATACCCTAAGGTGGCATTTATTTGTGGCATGTTAGATTATCGTGGCATAGTAATTTTTTTTTTTAGGGTATTTTTGATTCATTATTCATGTATCATGCATCATGTTTAATTTTATGCTAAAATTTATGATATTCATATGAAGCAAATTTTGAATAAAATATTTTGTTTATTTATTTCAGCAATGCCGTCACCTTTAATTACCATACTTGCCAATGATAAACTAAATGGGGATAACTATGTTAAATGGAAAAATAATATGAACGCCATTCTAGTTTGTGAGGATTTAAAATTTATCCTTACGGAGGAGTGTCCTCCTGTGCCACCTGCAAATGCCACGCGTAATGTACGTGAAACCTACCAAAATTGGGTTAAGGCTGATGAAAAGGCCCGTTGCTACCTGTTAGCAGGAATGTCCGACGTGCTTGCTAAGAAGCATGAGGCAATGACTACAGCATCTCAGATGATGGAGTCATTACAAGGGATGTTTGGGCAACCTTCTGAGCAGCAGCGACATGAAGCTGTTTGTCCTGCTATGACTGCTAAGATAAAGGAAGGGACATTAATTCGAGAGCATGTCTTGAACATGATGACCTATTTTAATACAGTTGAAACTCATGGTGGAGTGATTGATGAGCCTAGCCAAGTGAGCATGATACTGCAAATTCTCCCAAAGAGTTTTATGCAGTTCAAGAGCAATTATGTTATGAACAAACTGCAATATAATATTACTCAATTGCTCAATGATCTCACTACTTATGAGTCCATGAATAAGGACAATATTAAGTCTGGTGAAGCAAATGTTGCTGAAACTTCCATTTCTAATAAGAACAAGAGGAAAAGGACCACTAGTAAGGTTAAGGCAAAGCCTAAGAAACAGGTTACCCAAAAGAAGAAGCAAAAAAGCTCTAAGGCTTCCAAACCCAAAGGAAAATGTTTTCATTGTGATGTGGAAGGTCACTGGAAGAGGAACTGTCCTAAGTACCTCGAAGAGCTCAAGAACAAAAAGAAAATGAAAGGTGAATATGATTTACTTGTCATTGAATCTTGCTTAGTGGAGAATGAATTATTCACCTGGATAATCGATTCAGGAGCCACTAATCATGTTTGTTCTTCTTTACAGTTGATTGATTCTTGGAGGGAGCTTGATGAGGGCGAGTTTACCATGCGAGTTGGCACTGGGGATGTCGTTTCAGCTAGAGCAGTGGGAGAAGTTAGACTTCAATTTTCAAATAGTTGTTTTATTGTTTTGAACAATGTTTCTTATATTCCAAATTTTAGAAGAAATTTGATTTCGGTTTCTAGATTAATGAAACATAATTATTCAATTTCTTTTAGTAATAAAGATGTTATTATTTCTAGAAATGGTTTGAATATTTGTTCCGGAATATTAGAAAACAACATTTACATATTAAGATCATTAACACGTAATTCATTGCTCAATGCTGAATTGTTTAAAGTTGAAAAACCTAAAACAAAGCGACAAAAGTTTTCTCCTAATGATGGTACCTATCTTTGGCATCTAAGACTTGGACATATTAATCTTGACAGAATAGACAGACTAGTAAAAAGCGGAACTTTAAGTGAGTTAAAGATCAACAATTTACCTGTTTGTGAATCCTGTTTAGAAGGTAAAATAACTAAGAGACCTTTTAAGACAAAAGGTTATAAAGTCAAAGAACCGCTAGAGCTTATACATTCGGATGTTTGTGGTCCAATGAATGTTAAAACTAGAGGTGGTTATGAATATTTCGTCACATTCATTGATGATTATTCTAGATATGGGTATGTTTACCTAATGCAACGAAAGTCTGAAACTTTTGAAAAGTTCAAAGAGTTTAAAACTGAAGTTGAAAATCAATTAGGTAAAACATTGAAAGCTTTACGATCAGATCGTGGAGGAGAGTACCTTGATATAGAATTCAAGGATTACTTGATTGAGAATGGGATTATATCCCAACTCACGGCTCCTGGAACACGATAGCAAAATGGTGTTGCAGAAAGGAGAAATCGTACCTTACAGGATATGATGAGATCTATGATTAGTTTCTCAGATTTAAATAGTTCTTTATGGGGATATGCATTGCAAACTACAGTATATATCCTGAATGTAGTTCCTTCAAAGTCTGTTCCTAAAACACCTTTAGAGTTGTGGAATGGTCGCAAAGCTAGTTTGCAACATTTTCGCATATGAGGGTGTCCAGCACATTTGCTGAAAAATAAGACTGGGAAGCTGGAACCACGTTCACAAGCTTGCCTATTTGTAGGCTACTCCAGAGAAACTAGAGGCGGATTCTTTTATGATCCTCAAGATAACAAAGTAATTGTATCGACAAATGCTACGTTTCTTGAAGATAATTACATAAAAGAACATAAACCTCGTAGTAAGATTGTACTCGAGGAGTTATTGCCTGGTTCGACCAGTATCCAATCAACAATAGTTGTTGATAATAACATAGTTAAAACCACGTCTGAGCATCAGACAGACTTTCATCAGAATCATCTACCACCTCGTCGTAGTGAAAGGGTTATTAGACCATCTATTCGTTACAGAAATATCGGAGAGGCACAGATTGCTATCTCTGATGAGAGTGTAGATGATCCATTGACATATAATAATGCAATGGAAGATTCTGATAAGGAAGAATGGCTTAAAGTTATGAATCTTGAGATAGAGTCCATGTACTCAAACTCAGTCTGGGAACTTATGGATCAACCAGATGGGGTAAAACCCATAGGTTGCAAATGGATCTACAAGAGGAAGAGAGGAGTGGATGGGAAGGTGGAGACTTTCAAAGCTAGGCTAGTGGCAAAAGGTTATACTCAAAAAGAGGGAGTTGACTATGAAGAAACTTTCTCACCAGTAGCCATGCTTAAGTCCATTCGTATTCTTCTATCCATAGCTGCATGTCTCGATTACGAGATATGACAAATGGATGTCAAGACTGCATTCTTAAATGGCAATCTTGATGAAAGAATCTATATGGTGCAACCATAGGGATTCGTAATCCAAGGTCAAGAGCAAAAGGTTTGCAAGTTGCAAAGGTCTATTTATGGACTTAAGAAAGCTTCTTGATCTTGGAACATTAGATTTGATACTTCGATCAAGTCTTATGGTTTTGAGCAAAATGTCGATGAACCTTGTGTATACAAGCGTATCATCGATAATAAAGTGATTTTCCTCGTACTTTACGTCGATGATATTCTACTCATTGGGAATGATGTAGGAGCATTATCTGATGTAAAGAACTGGCTTGCTAACCAATTCCAAATGAAAGATTTAGGAGAGGCTAGTTATGTTCTTAGGATCTAAATTATACGAGATCGTAAGAACAAACTGTTAGCATTGTCTCAAGCATCATACATTGATAAGATCCTTGTACGTTATTCGATGCATAATTCCAAGAAAGGTTATTTACCTTCTCGGCATGGAGTTCACTTGTCTAAGGAACAATGTCCTAAAACACCTCAAGAAGTTGAGGATATGAGACCAATTCCCTATGCCTCTGTAGTGGGCAGTCTCATGTATGCTATGCTATACTATGCACGAGACCTGACATATGTTATTCAGTGGGAGTAGTCAGTCGTTATCAATCTAACCTAGGATTGGATCATTGGGTGGCAGTAAAATGTATTCTCAAATATCTTCAGAGAACGAGAAACTATATGCTAGTATATTCTGGTGAGAATTTGATTCCAACAGGATATACAGATTCTGATTTTCAGTCGGATAAGGATTCTCGAAAATCCACGTCTGGGTCAGTATTCACCCTAGGTGGTGGGGCTATAGTATGGAGGAGTGTTAAGCAATCTTGTATCGTTGACTCCACCATGGAAGCAGAATATGTAGCAGCTTATGAAGCAGCTAAAGGAGCAGTTTGGCTTCGTAAGTTCTTGACAGATTTAGAAGTTGTTCCAAATATGGATAAGCCAATCACACTTTATTGTGATAATAGTGGTGCAGTGGCTAATTCGAAAGAACCAAGAAGCCATAAGCGTGGAAAGCATATAGAAAGAAAATATCATCTCATTAGAGAGATAGTACATAGAGGAGATGTGTCGGTGATGACAATAGCTTCACAGGACAACCATGCTGATCCATTTACAAAGACCTTAACGGCTAAAGTGTTTGACGGTCATCTAGAGGGTCTAGGATTACGAGATATGTCTCATTTGCTCTAGGGCAAGTGGGAGATTGTTAGGCTTTGTGCCCTAAGAGCTTGTAATTTGTAAACGTTTAAATAAATTATAAATAAATAAAGTTTATTTTATTCAAATTAATGTGCATTTATGAAATGTTTGCTTCATACGAATATCATGTAACATCCATGATTACTTATGTAGTCTCAAATTAAGTATATAAGTGTTATATACAAGAGGATTTAGTTTGAGATTAGTAATCTAAAGAGTCCGTAGAAAGCAAACAAAGCTGGGTACTTTGTTTGCGGCAAATCTATAGTTGCAGTCCATTTCGTATTTGATACGATGATCTTATCCGGGATTGTTCATATGGTGATATGAAAATGGAGGAACTTATATAATAGAGATTATATAGGACTGGACCATGATAAAATGAATTTCTTATTAATATCCGTTAAACACTTTATCAAGTAGATGATCATATGGATTGATCTTAATCCTGAGTGTTTTATGGACTCCTATTTGTTGGGTTATATCTTTTGATTTACATGAGTGAGACTGTTATAGATTTACGGTCAATATGCTTCGTACTTTGGAGATGTGATTTAATAAGTGGCTGGGAACATTCTACACAATAGTGGAATCCACTCCTTCTTGCAAGAAGTAGATGAGTAGTTCCTTTAAGTGTTGATTCGGGTCTTGAACAATAAGAGCGCTCAACTTTCTGTTTATGAGTAAATGGAAAGATAAAATTCATAAGTTGTTATGAATATATTGTTCATTAGAGAATTAATGGTACTTAAAGGAACAAGATATAATTAGAGAGGTATAACGGATTTTAATAACCTAGCTCTAATTATGAACTACTCGTGGAGGATCGAATCATATGAAATGATTAAATCGATGGACACTAAAAATTCAGATTGTGTAAAACATCTACAATTTGGAGAGTGCAACCTTAAGTTTTTAGTGGAGTAACTTTAAGGTTAATAATAGTGAATTATTAATTAAAGAGTTTAATTAATAATTCCGATATTATTGGAGCTCAAATTGTGGGTCCATTTGGTCCCCTTGTTAGCTCACAACCACATAAAGAAACAAGTTGAAGAATATAATTGGATTGTCCGATTATTGGTGTACATATAAATTTATGTACATGTTCAAAAAAAAAAAATTATTTAAATAATTTGATTATTTAAATATTTATAATTATTTAATTAATGGTTAATTATTTAATTATTTGTAAAGGTCATGGGTTCAATTATAAATGATGTCATTAAATTAATTATGATTTAGAATAATTTAATTTAATGAAATAATCATTTAATTAATTAATGGAAATAATAATTTTATTTGGAATAAGATTCCATTTAAATTATATTAAAAGAGTTTTAATTTAATGGGAATTAGATTCCATATTAAATTAAAATAATAGAATTCTAATCCAATAAGGAATTTGATTCCATATTGGATATGAATTAAGTCTTTCAATTTAAAATAGGAAATAGAATTCTAATCCAATAAGGAATTTGATTCCATATTGGATATGAATTAAGTCTTTCAATTTAAAATAGGAATTTGGATTCCTTGTTAAATAAGAAGTGCCCTAGTTTACCAATATATATAAAAAGATGTTTTTATGATTGGGTAGAGTAGTGGTGATTGAGAGAATTTTTGGCTACTTGAACCAAAAATTTCCATTGATTAAAAATCACCTAATAACCATCTACTTCAAAAGGATCTTCAAAAGATTGTGCCCACACACAGTTTCTTTTGTGAAGAGTCATAGCAAGGAAGATCAGGTGATGAAGAATCTGCGAATCAAAAGGGATCAATTCAATCTTCATGTAAGGTAAGATTCGATCTTATGAATTAATTATTGAATCGTTATTACTAGTATCGATTGGGCATGTTTTATTTGAAAATTTTTAAGATTCACGTTTCCGCATTCAAATTAAAATCGAAATTTTTCCCTTCAAAGGTTAACTTGGATATGTTTAGCCTATAACACATTTGGCTTGTCAATGATCATTGAAAATAACCACCCTACAGTAGCTAAGACACAAGGCTATCTAACAATAAATACACACGACACTAGCCTGTAAAAATTTAGATGATAGTAGTTTGGTGGTTCTAAAAGAATATGGCAGCATCTCATCTCCACCACTATACCAAATATAAGAGACAACTCCATAAGCGGGTTGCTTATTGGTTTGCTCCACAAGCAGACGATTCCAGAGTGTGGCTCCACAAATGGATCACACCTCTTTAGAACAACAAACGTGTGGGACACCATGTGGATCAAGGAGGATATGAAAGCACCCTGTCTCCTCCACGTCCCTAATGGGCAAGACTATATTCTTTTGAGAGTTTTACGTAATATGAATATACATGGCACAAGCTCTATAAAAATTCTGAGGATGTAATACCATAAATCCAACATGAATAGACATGGCATGAGTCCATAAAATTCGAAGGAAAGTGGCGGTTGGTCTTGCCGAAGGGAAAGAAATTGCAAGGGGAATAAAAAGATTTTGTTCCAATGTGCATTTAGGAATTGAGATATTTAAAAAAAAAAAGTTTTTTGGTAAGATTTGAAATCCTAATTGAGATTTGTTGATTTTAGGATAACTTGAGGAGGGGAGAAAATTAGGAACATAGTTTTAGTATTATTAATTATTAATAGAATTTGGGACAGTTGGGTTTTGGATGACTTTTCTATTATTACACATTGTTAAGTTGGTAAGCCTTGTGATAGATAGTTAAAATTTAAAACTTCAATTAAGGTTTTGTTTTGAGTCAAACTTATTCATCTAACGATGTTTACCTTTCTTTTTCCATTTCTTTTTGTTCTTAATACATATAAATGATTTCTCACAAATTAATTGCTTATATCTTTAGTCATAAAATGTTTAGAATACATTCGAAGCACTATACTTAAATTGACTATTTGTAATAAATTTAAGATTTTTCATGAGGATTACTTAAAATTATCGGTTGAGAAAAACCTTGAAGGTCTTTTAGGTGACTTAGAGTGTTGAGTTGAGGATATAATAGAGGATGTTACATTGCATTTTTATAGAACAAGAAGAAGTTAGTTCAAAGGCAGATTATGATTTTAGAAACTATCCTTACATCTTCAAGGCTCTACTTCGAAAGGTAGTTTATGATGTTACGTTGTTGTGTTAATGATCTTGTTCAATAGTATATTTTAAAGCCTTCCTTACATTTTCCCCCGGTTTTCTCTTTTTATTTATTATTTATTATTTATTTTTATTTTCTTTTTTTTTATTGTCCTTGTGCATCTACAATCTTTTTGTTTGAAGCAAAATCATCCAAATATAATCAAAAGTATAACATAATAAAGTTTAAGTAGTTATTATGATTTTGTTTTAGCCTTTCTTACAACCTAGAAAATGTTTTTAGCTATAATTATCATTCTGTTTATGCTATAGATACTAATTATATCATGGACCTCTAATCTCAAGAATAATATAAATTATTAAGAGTTCAGTTTTCTGTACATATATAAATAACAATCATGCAAAACTAAGTACAACACAACACAATTGAAGTTATTGTATAAAAAATTATTTAACTATAATTTAAAAAATTCATTTGAGTAACCTGACAAATTTATCGAGCACCCAATGTTGTCATTGTTACCTTATTAATTGAACACTCTCTTCTGATAAGAGATGACCTCAATTCATTCTTACCAATTGCAAATGTAGATTTCTTGGGAGAAGAAAGTAATGTTTCATTGCTTAACATGAGAACTATATTCGACATGCTTGGTCTGTCATCTACGTTATCTTGCACGCATAAGAGCCCGACATGGATACACCTCAAAACTTCATTTGTTGGACATGAATCAGCTATGCATGAGTCAACTATCTCTAGGGCCTTACCAACTCTCCAGAGTTCCCATGTCTTATTTTCGATATTACATGGAAAAAAAAATGTAAGCAGCAAACCAATGTTTACAAGTTGCAAATGACAAAATTTGGCAACAACTTACATATTGTATCAAATATGAGGATGAATCATCATAAAAAAAGCTCATTCTCTTCTTGCCACTTATGATCTCTAATATTATGACTCCAAAACTGAAAATGCCTGATTTTGTGGAAAAGATACCACCTAATGCATATTCAGGTGACATATCACTGCAAGCATATAAATTATTGATCTTCGTTACAATATATTCATAGAGTAGTTTTCATTTCATTTTTAGGTTATATATAAAAAAAAAAAAAGTGTTAACAATTGAAAACGTTTAATGATAAGTATGTTTTGTATTAACTTACTAAGTTCCGACAACTCTTTTGGTTTTTTGTTGGGTTCCATCCTCTCCACATATTCTTGCAGTACCAAAATCTGAGATTTTGGGTTTCATCTCTTCATCTAAAAGAATATTACTAATTTTAAGATCTCTGTGAATAATTCTTAATCTTGAATCTTGATGAAGATAAAGAATTCCTCGAGCAATTCCTAAAATTATATCAAAGCGCATTTTCCAATCCAGTAATAGCTTTCTTGATTGATCTGCTTCAAGTATATATCTTAGAAAAAATAGACATAAAAACTAGACAAATATCAAGTGTATAATCAAGGAGTAGTCATACCAAAAATGAAGTAGTCCAAGCTTTTGTTTGGCATAAATTCATAGATTAATATCTTTTCATCTTTCTCCATGCAGTAACCTAAGAGTCTTACTAGATTTTTATGTTGAAGTTATGCTACTAGTAAGACCTCGTTTTTAAATTATGAGATTCCTTGTTCTGAATTTTTTTATAATCTTTTGACAGCTATCTCATGTCCATTAGACAATTGACCCTGGAATATAGACCGAAATATACTTATATTAGTTTTGAAATTACCAACCATGCTTTAAACATGGTTAGAGGCTCAACATAGAAAATCCATATAGGAGTGAAAAGCTCAAATCAAGGTAGAAGGGACTAAAAGGTATGATGGACACTCAAGACGAAAGTTATAGTTCTAATTGCCAAAGAATATGGACGAATAAAATTTTACATTAAAAAATTGATTAAAAAGCTTCTCTAACAAGCGAATTTTAATCACCAAAAGTGCTAGAAGACAAAGATAAGCCCTTATTAGTATATAACTGTTGTTATTATGGCAAAAGAAAAAACATACCTTATAAACTGGGCCAAAACCTCCTTGTCAAAGTTTATTTGCCAAAGAAAAGTTATTTGTTGCAGATATCACAGTACGTAGTTCAAATAAAGTCAATTCGATATTCTCACTTTCACCGCTATCATTAGGAGAGTCCTTATGTTTAGAAGAACTTCCCGCCAAATCTAAAACCAACCTATGATGATGCTTTTGTTTCTTCTTTCCTGTATTCAGGTAATTAATTTACACATACAGAGCAATTATTTAGCATTCTTATGTATTCTGATGTCCGCTTTTTATATTTCCACATAAATTACTTCTCAGGAATTAGGGGAAAACAGTAGTTATTGTCAAGGCATAAGTAAAGTCATTTCAGGTTCTACGTTTGTCCTAACTACAACAAGGACCATGCTGTCCGACTGTTCACAAAATAATAGTGATGCAAACCTTAGTCCAGCATACTAGAATAAGATGTATAATTATAGCTAATTTGAATTACCTTTAGCACGCCTTCTCCAGAAGTAATGAAAGCACACGGCTGCCAGAATGATTTCCATGATCACAGGAAAAACAATAAATGCTAGTCTACTTTTTGTTGCTAGAATGTGTTTTGAAACTTTCCAAGCATCTGCAGTTAGAATTTCAAAATTTTTATTCAGATTAGTTAGGCTCAAGTAATTTCAAACAAATAAAAATTATCATGACGCAAGCAATTTTGTGTGGTTAAACTACTAATCAGGTTCTGAGTGCCCATTACAATTTGACTATACTTTATCTGATCCAATTTTGAAACCAAATACTAGTCAATATAGTTTATACAACATAGAAATACGCTACTAATATTGAATAAGAGATAAGGAAAAGAAATGATGAATAGATAAAAATTTATATACCTAGCTCCACAGCATCAACTCTTATGTAAAAATCTTGTCCATGGGTATCGTCTCTCATATCCCTTAACTCACTATACCATGTTATGCACCGTTGTCCGCTTTCATTACCATCAACAATAGTATACCCTGTGCAGTTGCAACTCTTCAAGCACTTTCTCTCACACTCCTGTAAGCTCATATTACTATAAACGGTAGAATTTCTGGCGTCTGGTAACTTCACATGTTCCAGTCTCACAAAACCCTCCCCATCACCTTTGCCACAGCCATCATGTTTCCTTGTTTCCACACATGGTGGGTACCAGCCTTGGGGATTCAAGGGTTCAAGCCCAGGTAGACACATACAGCGTGCCAACGTATCCTCATTGCATATTGCATTTGCACCACATCGTGCATACTCATCACACAAGCTCCTGGGGATAAACCCAACTTTCATCCATCTCTGGCTCTCATGCCAGATTAGTCTCTTAATAGTTCCTATTGGCTCCAGAACATCTATGCAGAAAGGGGCTCCATTTTTTGGTGAGGATGTAATATACAATTCATTGTCATTGCTCACATATGTGTAATTCATTAAATCCACTAGGTCAGAGTAGTAATCTTTGTCGCCTTTAAATTTATCATGACGCAAGCAATTCAGCATGCAACCTTTCCAAGGGCCACTACGCCATATTGGAACCGAATTCTTGTACAAGAAAACCTGAGGCATACCTCTAGGGTCAAACCTAGTGGAATATTCCCCAGGTGTTGGATCATCGATTGACTTCCAAGAAGTTATGATACGGTTGAGGCCACTATTCCGGTTCAATCCAAGTTTCATACCAGGAAGAAACGTGTCTGTTGGATAATCAAAACTTTGCCATATGATTTTGTCTTCAGCTACCAGAACCAGATTTCCTGAATCTAATAGCTTGGCAGTGGAGGTGCCTATTGTCACAGACACATTGGTAGACCACAAAGAATTGTCCTCAATACCACTAAAAACAGCAAGATTTCCGTCTCCACCTATCTTGAAAACACCAGCGAAATTCTTAATTGGACTTCCTCTGTTAGCAACCCAAACAACCGTATGTTCAGAGATTTTGTTGAACCATATGCCAACATAACGAGCTTGAGATTTGCCGGGGCTGAAGAATCCGAGTTTGAAGTTTCCATTAGATGATACAAGGCTTCTGTTTTCAGCATCAGATATGAAGTGGGTTCGGTTAATTGTGTCGAATGAATAAGATGAGCAGAAGAGATTGAATATCACAAACAGCGCTGAGACACAGAGAGCTCTATTATTACAACCCATGAAGATAAGTGTTTGGACTGCTTTACAGGGATATACCAAGTTTTTCTCCTATATGAGAGCGAGAACGGTAAGAGTCAACAAGATAGACTTTGAAATCAGTTGATAAAGATGTGTCTTTAAGGATGCAAGAAAATCAGGTCATCGTCAGCCATTCAGCTGTTGTGAATGGATAATATCAATACTCGGAAAAGAGAGAATAATATTTTATAATAAGAACACGCTTTCTCCAAAGTCAAAAATATGTCATTGTTACAATTAGTCAAGATGGTAGAGATCAAAGGACTTGCGCTACAAGAATCAAATTTCCTGAATCCAGGAACTTGGCAGAGGAGGTGCCTATTGACACAGAAGCATTAGTAAACCAAACAAGAATTCTCTAATTACCCCAAAAGACTTCAAGATTTTCATCTTCACCGATCCTGAAAATGTCCCCAGAGTTTTTAATTGGAGTTGCTCCGTTGGCCACCCAAACATCTGTTTGTTGGGGTATTTTGTTGACCTTCAGACTTTCCGGGGCTGAAGAACCCCAGTCTCTCGTTTTTACTATCAAAAATGATCTGGGCTCGAGTTATTGCATCTAATGCATAGAATGAACCGAAGAGATTGAATATCAAAAACAGAACGGGTATACGGAGAGCTCCATAACAGTTACAGCCCATAATGATAAGTGTTGGTGGGATGTACCATTACAAGTGAACAACTTTTATGAGCATGTAGCCTAGTCTCCAACTGTTTAATGTGATTTCCATGTTTTTATGATATCTGACTGAAAGAGAGTAAAATTCAACTGAAATTACTGTGTTCTTTGCCGTACACGGAATCATCAATTGTTAAATTAAATATATATAATCACTATTCATGAATAAAAATTTAATCTTGTTTAAGAATTACAAAAAAAAAAAAACAACAATAAATAAAAAAAGACGATCAATTAGCGTTTGGTATGTGGGATTAGGTAGTCCTAACGTGTGTCATTAAAGTTAGTATTCAATGCGGAGAAATTCTCTAGTTGGCTGATTTTTTTTTTTTTTCAAATTAGTCAGATTTACAATGGTTCACAATTTTTTAGGTGCTTACATGGTTTTGAAGTTGAGAAATCTCTTTTCATTTGTGTTTAAGAAAATTTACAAACAACAAGAACAAAAGACAAACCTCAAGTAGTTTAATTAAATACAAGAAAAAAGAAAAAAGGTTTGAATGTGAATTGATCGACATAATATCTACATATTTATTACTCTTAAATAGTGATTTATTAATTTAATGTTATATTAGTTTTACTTTACTTAGTTGTCTTTTTTTATCAAACATAAAAAAGAAAAAATATTTATGTATTGAATAGAATAAAATTATAATATGAGTGACGATATTTCCACCCCTCTGAAATAGTATATACACTCCTTAATTTATACATTTTTAATATTCCAATATTACTCTTAAGTTAAATTATTAGCATTTTAATAAAAAAAGAATATTGTTATTACTATAATTAAATTTTAATACTCCAACTTCAAATCCTAATAAGAAACTTGATTTATCTTAATAAAAGTAGTAAAAAATGAGAGCTTTTTGTTGTGTTTTTAGATATTTTATAAATGGTAAAAATGGAGGTTTAGATTTGAAAGGATTTTTTGTTTTTGTTTTGTGGGGGGGGGGGGGAGGGGGGAGAAGGGGAGGGGGGGCATAGCTTCTGTAAGAAGGGAGGAGGAACTGGGTAATGAGGAAAGGAGAAAGCAATTGGAACTCTGGTGTAAACAGCAGGCTGATTGAATGAGAATAGGGGCTGTTTTTGCTTGCACTCATATCAAAATTTGCTATTTTGATAGTAATTATTATTCTCAATTCGGTTTTGTTATATGATGTAGTTTTTGTAGTTACATATTTATTTTTTTTAATTTGAGTTTATGCTGAAAATGTGATACTAAGGTTCAAATGGACCAAGCACAATTAGTTTTCTAAGAGTGATGATATTTAGACACCTCTAAAATTGTCTTTACATGTCAAATTATAATTATTTGGTCCAATGTGTATTCAGAAGTTGAGATATTTAAATAGAGATTTGCAACCCTAATTGAGTTTTATTGATTTTAGGATGACTTCATCAGGAGGGGAGAAAATTTGAACCTAGTTTTAGTATTATTTATTTTATAAAAAAATTATTAATAGAATTTGGGACAATTGGATTTTAGATGACTTTTCTCTAATTACATGTTGTTGAGTTGGTAAGCCTAGAGACAGATAATTAAAATTCGAAACATCAATTAAGGTTTGGTTTTGAGTTATACTCATTCATCTAATGATTTTTTCTTTTCTTTTTTTTTTTAAATACATATAAATGATTTCTTACAAATCAAATGCTTGTAGCTTTAGTGATAAAAATGTTTAAAATACATTCGAAGCACTATACTTTAGTTGATTATGTACTTAAAATTAACAATTGAGAAAAAACCTTGAAGGTCTTTTAGGTGATTTAGAATGTTGAGTGGAGAATACAAGAAACGATGTTATATTGGATTTTTATGGAATAAGAAGAAGTTAGTTCATAGACAATTCATGATTTTAGAAACTATTAGATTTGTGTTAATGATCATGTTGGAGGCTCTATTTTAAAGCCTTCCTTACATCTTCCTCTATTTCTCTCTTTTTATTTATTTATTTATTTATTATTATTATTATTATTATTTGTATTGTGCTTGCACATCTAAAATCTTTTTGTTTGAAGCAAAATCATCCAAAATATAACCAAAAGTATAACGTAATAGAGTTTAAGCAGTTATTATGTTGGATTATTGGGTTGTTGGGTCGGGTCCACCCAAGATGACTCAAACCCATAATCCGATCCAAATCCATTTGAATTGGATTGGATCGAATAACCACTTGGCGGTTATCAAAAAATAACCGCCACCTCTATAAATACTTGAGATATTTCATTTGTTGAAGAATGATGGAAAATCAATTCCAGAAACTATACACAAACATCATATGAGAGAAAAGAGAAAACAAATGGCAAGACAAATTACACTATGATTTGAGGTTCCTTTCCGCCTATGTGATTGGAATCCGACCAGTTGAACAATCCAAGATCCAGGGTAATTTTCGTTGAGTAGAAACGGGTACACTTTCAGTTTCTGTTTTATTGTTTTATAGAATTTATATACTGTATGAATTATGTCATTGGTATCAGAGCCCCTTTAGGGTTGTTTGCTGGTCATTAATCTTGGTTATATAATTAAAATTGCCATGAAACTTGATTTTTGGGTTGAAAACTAAGATATAGAAACATGAACCCCGAAACTTACATGCATGATATCTCTCTCTTTAGACTTCCATTTTGCGTGATTCAAATGTTATAAGAAACTAGACTTTAAGACGAATCATTAGCAATTTGAATCACAAAATTTTGTGGTAAAACAAAGGAGAACGAATCAAAACAAGTTTGGGGTTGAATTCTGGTTTGGTTGAAAGAAATCTGAAAAATCTGGAGAGAGTACGGTCGCCGAAAAGTCAAATGCGCGCGTGTACTAGATGCGCCATGCCGGCGCGTGATGCGCTAGGCGGAACAGACTTAGCCCACGTAAGCGCCACGCGGGCGGCACGCGTGCTCCATGACAACGGTATCGCCACGTGGCGCAACTTGAATGGCTAAATGATGACGTGTGAACAGCTGTATGTGCAACACGTGGTGAATCATGCACCGTTAAGATCTCGACGCGTGGAAAGCTGTTGCTGTGACACGTGTGGCTAGCAGAACGTGACACGTGGTCTCTTGTGCGCACGACATGTGTCGCCGGTTGACTTGGGAAAACACGTTGCCTAATTCAAGAGCGACATGTGTCCCGTCGTAAAGCGACGCGTGTACCACAGCCGAGACACATGTCGCGAGTGGAATGTGACATGTGGCGGATACATTGGTGTGCGACAGTGCGGCGCGTCTTATGCGCAGGCGGCGCGTGACCATGGTTGTTGGTGCGTGACTGGTGTTTTCGACGCGTGAACACCACGCGCCGTCGTTAATGGCTGCCGCCGGGGCCTTTGCCGACGAAAAAAGATGAGTTTTCTATTTTTGCTCCTCTTCTCATCCCAATTAATTATTCACTTGAATTTTGAAAAAAAATATATTATTTTGTTGATTACACTCTATAGGGAGTTAATTTTAAAAATGTTTTAGTTTTTAAATTAAATTTTATTTAATCTAAAATTAATCATGCATGTATTTATTTAGTTTTAGGTTATGCCATGCAATTTTATGGGATTGGGTCAACTCATTTTGACGATGAGTTATCTGATAACGTGATTATGATCATTATACTATCAGATGACGAAAAGATTATTGATGTCTCAAATATTGACCAGTACCTTGAGATTATATAAATCTCAGATGATTAGTAGGATTTTGAGATCTTAAAAGTCTCAGATAATAAAATGTCAGAGATCATAAAGATCTTTAATTAAGAGATGTCTGAGAATATAAAGATCTCAAATTATGCTATTTAAATTGTGGGTGTCCTAAAATATTTAGAGAATGATATTAGGACTGCTTTGCGCAAAACACTTACATATATGATTTAGTGAATATTTGGAAGTTGGATGATGATGAGTAGCTTAACTTTTTTTTCGATTCCTGTCCAAAGATTCTTTTATCATATTTATAAATGTATAGTTGCTGCAGTATTTTTAGTGAAATGATAGTGGATTTGCTAGTATAAACGTAGATAGATATAAATCAAAAGTCTCTAAGTAGAATAAATGTCATTTGAGAAAATGGTATGTGCTTCGATAATAACAATTGCTGAACTGAATAAAGGTGACAAATTAAATAGTGATAACTATGATATTTGACACCGTAAAATTCAGTATATCCTAAAGGAGTAAGAAACCTTCGAAACCGTAACCAATACCATGGTCAAACCCAAACATTGTACTTTTGCTCAATATAGACAAGATGTTGAGGCTTATCAGGCATTTTAAGATAAAAAACAACATTGTTCGTATAACGATGTTGTCTTGCATGGCTGATGAACACATATGTGCGTACAAAGAATATAGATGGCACTAGACATTTGGCTGACTTTGAAGACAAATGTGGTAGGACATCAGTCGCTAAGCTAAGGAGATTCACAATCAAGTTTGATACTTATCAGAAGCGTTAGGATTATAACCTAATGCAGCATCTGTGAGAGAAGTCAAACATGATATATGAGTTGAAATCCATAGGCCATGCCTTAACTAGTGAGCAGTAAGTAGAAGTGGTAATCTGATCCCTCCCAAATAATTGAAAAAACATAATAAATCAACATGACCAACAATGATAACATCATGTCGTTTGATGATATCTCACGTCATGTTAAACTCGAAGATGAGCGCCTAAAGGCGGCTAATACTTCAAGTTAGCTTTATTTGGTTAAGTCCAATATACGTAAAGGTTTAGGCTCTAAGTGCAAGAAGGGAGGAAAGAATATAAGTTGGAAGAAAGGGAAAGAGAATCCCAAATCCAACATGGATGAGATCAAAAAACACAAGAAGGTTAAACATGGTAATGTAAGGAAGGACAAGAGTTAGTTAAAGTATTTCAATTGTGGCAAGATGAGTCATTTCACTCATAAATGCACTGAGCATAAGAAAGAGACTTAAGAGTCATGAACTACGAAGCTAGAGACAGAAGAGCATTTGTGGAGTACCATCGGATCAGCCGAGGAACAAAATGAATCTATATGGGGAACAACTTAAAAGAGATTGGCACCTGCAAAGTGATTCTGCGAGGTGGCTAAGTGTTGTATCTCCATGATATCCTGTATGTTCCGAAGATTCGACTGAATCTTGTCTCTGTAATTGTCCTTCTAGGTTTAGGATATAGTTTAACTTTTCATAGCAACTGTTTGAGGATTTATCTAAATTCAGTGAGATTAGACAACGAATATCTGATGAATGGTTTTATCGTATTAAATACCGAATTTAACGATACTATTAATGCGATGATTGTTTTTCATTAATCACTTTTACTGATGTTGCCAATATCGATGTTCATACTTGGCATGCTAGACTAAGGCATATGAGCCAGAATCGAATGAATAGAATGCCTAAAGAGGAATTTTAAGATTTTTCCAATACGATAGATTTACCTTTATGTGAAAGTTGTCTTGCAGAAAAACAACTAGAAAACCATTTGGAAAAGAAATTGAGGCTGAGAATCAATTATAGTTAATTCATTCTGATATCTGTTGACCAATAAATGTGAGAGCTAAAAATTATAGTAATCAGAGATGATTACATATTTTGGTTATATCTATCTAATCTCCCATAAATCTGAAGTATTAGATTGCTTTAGAATGTATCAAAACTTGATGGAGAATCAGTTGGATAGAACTGTTAAGGTCTTGCGGACTGACTGAGGATAAGATATCTTTCTGAATAATTTGAGACATTATGTCATGAGAAAGGTATTGATATACAGTTGACCATTCCTAGGATTCTACAACAAAATGGTGTAGCGGAAAGAAAGAATAAAACATTACTAGAGATTATAAGATCTATGATTGCACAAGCAAACCTCTCAGTATCTTACTGGGAGATGCGCTATTAACGGCTGCTTACATTCTAAATAAGGTCCCTACCAAATTAGTAACTTTCATACCTTATGAATTATAGACAGGTAAGAAACTTGAACTTACTTATATGCGACGTTAAGGGTGCGCAGGATATGTACATGATTTTTTCAATAAAATGGAAAGTTGGGTGTTAGAGGAAATAACTGTATCTTTATAAGATACTCTGAGCACTTAAAGGGATATGTACTCATAGGAGAAAACTCAAATGGAAGCGTTACTGAATTAGAGTCACTAGATGTGAACTTCTTAAAAAATGAATTTTCTAGCAGAGGTGAGATTGAAAAAGAATTTCAATGTTACAAGTTGAACGATTCGGATGATGTTCCATATCCGAGTTGAACGATTTTGATGATGTTCCATATCCGAACACTCAACTAGAGGAAGATAGAGAATTGTTTAAATACTCTATTCCTAGTGGAAGTGACAGAGCTATTGGAATAGCTTATTCATCTGTTTCCAGTGGGAGCGAAGGGACTAACAAGTTAGTGCCGTCAAATAAATCAACTCGTAGAAGTAACTGCAAGGTTATTCCTCATCATCAATTTGAGATTGAGGAGAAACTTTTATGCTTGCTTCACATAATTGTGATGAGCCAAAGAATGTGAATGAGGCTCTCAATTCACATGCTAGAGATTTTTAGATTAAAGCCATACAATAAAAGATGAAGTCAATGGAGTGCAACCATGTCTGGGACTTGGTTAAATTATCGTATGATCGGAAATCCATTGGAAACAAATGGGTTTTCTACATCAAGTATAAGGAAAACAGCTCAATAGAGAGATATAAGGCGAGCTTAGTAGAGCAATGATATACTCAATAGAAGAGTATAGACTGTGAAGAAACCTTCTCCCTTATGGTAAGGTTTGCTTCCATCCGCCTTATATTAGTTATCGTCACACACATGAATCTAAAATGGAATCAGATGGATGTAAGGATAATATTTCTCAATGAAGAACTAGAGCAAGAAATTTACACAAAGCAGCTAGTGAATTTTGTTTCAAAAAGACCAAGAGCTGAAAGTATGTAAGCTTATGAGATTGATCTATAGTTTGAAACAATTCTCCAGACAATGACACCTCCATTTCCATGAGGCGATCATGTCCTATGGATTTCAGATGATCAAAGAGGACTGTTGTATGTATATTAAGCTGGTAAAAGATAAGTTAATAATACTATCTTTACACGTGGATGATATTCTATTAGCTGAAAATGACAACGAGTTTAAGGTAACCATAAAGTTATGGTTATCCTCAACTTTCAAGATAAAAGATATGAGAGAGGTTACCTATATTTTAGGAGTTAAAAATCAATAAGGATCGTTTAAGGAGAATTTTGGCTTTGTCATAAAAGCCATACATCAAAAGATTCTCGAACGATTCTATATGACTGAATGTAAGCCTATGGGTACTCTCATCTTAAAATGGTCAAACTCTTTGTCATGAAATATGCCCAAAGACTCCATAAAAGCGTGAAAGAATTGAAAGAATCCTTATTCTAATACTATCGAAAGTCTCATGTATGTTATGATGTGTACGAGACCTAATATTTGCTATGTAATTGGATTGATTAGTAGTTATCAATCTAATCCTGGACAGAAATATTGAATTGTAGTGAAAAGAATTTTAGAAAGAAACTACTGATTACTCCCTGTATTATCAAGGTGGTAATATGCGTTTAATTGGGTATCTAAACGCTGATAGGGGAGATGATTTGGATAAGCGAAAATCTGCATCTGGTTATGCATTTTTTGCTCAACCAATATGTTATTTCTTGAAGTAACAAGAAGCTATCATACATTACGCTGTCCACCATGGAAGCTGTATTCATAGCATGTTCAACTGCAGTCTAGGAAGTAGTCTGGCTCAAGAGATTCTTGAAAAATCTGAATTCGAAATTAATGTGAAGAAGTCAGTTACTGTATACTGTGATAGTTAGACAACAATTGTCTATATTAAATATACGAAATGTCACAGTAAATCGAAGCACCTAGAGACTAAGTACGATTTCGTCAATGATATAATGATGAAAAGAATGTCACAATTTAGTATGCATCTACACATGAGATGGTATTGGATCCACTCACAAAAGTTGTGACAAGAGATATATTTATATCACATACTAAGTCTTTGAGTTTGTGTAGATTGTGATGTTATAATTGTTACATTAAGTTATATCTATTTTATGATTAGATACGTCATTTTGGTTATATAAAGCTAGCATATATTCATTTCACATAGATTATATATGAAAGTATGTCGTCAGGTTTTGAGATTGGTAGTCTTACACGTACAATCGCCTTGGTTGCTAGGAGAGCAAGCTAAGATGAGACACATATATTTTTAGAGAATAAAAATGAAGTTGTTCTCTTAAGGGCTTGAAATATATGAAATGTCGCCTTGATTGTAGTCAAAATGAGGTTCTACCTAAAATTAATTACTAAACCGCTCATGATGTATCCTTATCATCATGAGAACCTGATTAAGTTATATGTGAGTTTCTCGATAATAGGTGCCGAAAGGGCAAGCTTTGGAACTCAGGTTAGGCGCTAGAAAAGCGTCTGAACTAAAATCTGTACAGTGAATAATCTCAATATAAAAGATATACGCGTCCTTATTAAAGGATAAGATTCACTGTAACATGCGTTTCATACCGCGTGTGCTTATCGTGACCGACATGGAAAATGAGTGAATTTATCCCTGATTCCTCATTGTGTAAGTTCCATTGAAGTTTATATAAAACTTCTACTTATGTCCTCAATGACTGTTCACTTTGTCTCAAAGTAATGAGGTGATGTTTGTATCATTAGTGTGTCTTTTATGGCTATAATAATGCAGCCTATGGGACATTACTATGATGTCAGTCATTTTGTTGACCGAGGGACGAAAGTGAGACAGGAAAATTTAATTAATTTTATTTTTGTTCCTATAGTTACTAGTCGCGACTAATTGCAATTTGGAATTGCAATTATGATTATATAGAATATTGGAGGATCGAGCATGTTAAGGGATTAAATATGCTCAAGCAAATAAAATTCTATTAAATCTAGGACATAATAATGAACAAATTTATAATCTCTTGTATAGCAATATAATTGAGATTTAAAAGATAAGCCACATTGCATATATTATTGTTCACAGGTTACACGGTGTATTTGTCTATATGAATGCCTGTACTCCTTATCATAAAGGGGTCACTAGTGTTTTCTCTATAAGTTCTGTTTGGTTCATCTTGTGTGAGTGGGAGATGTTGGATTATTGGGTTGTTGGGTCGGGTCCACCCAAGATGATCCAAACCTATGACCCGATCCAAATCCATTTGAATTGGATTGGATCGAATAACCGCTTGGCGGTTACTGGCGGTTATCAGAAAATAACTGTCACCTCTATAAATACTTGAGGTATTTCATTTGTTGAAGAATGATGGAAAATCAATTCCAGAAACTATACACTGTGATTTGAGGTTCCTTTCCGCCTATGTGATTGGAATCCGACCAATTGAACAATCTAGAATCCAGGGCAATTTTCGCTACGTAGAAACGGGTACACTTTCGGTTTCTGTTTTACTGTTTTATAGAATTTATATACTGTATGAATTCTTTCATATTATGATTCTGTTTTAACATTCCATACAATCTAGAAAATGTTTTTAGCTACAATCATCATTATGTTTATGTAACAAACACTAATTATCACGGACCTTTGACCTTAACTTCACAAGCTGGTAGCTCGCCAAAATCTACCAAAGGAAATCCCCACACGTGAGCAACCTGACCCGTGAGCAGTTCCACAAGTAGACAACTGATAGGAACTTACTACAAGAACACTCCATAAGTGTGTGACCCAATTGGCAAGCAACCAATGTTGTAGGCAAGCAGTAAGGCATAAAGGCAAGAAAAGAGCAAAGCAGGCAATAACTGAAAATATTAGAACTGTTGAAAAAATTGTTCAAATGTAAAGAAAATATGAGAAGTAACAATATGTGTCATTTGGAAACAATACACTTTCTGGGAAAGAACATTTATGTTAAACAGACACATTGATTTAAAAACAACAGTCTATGTTTTTTGGAAACAATATGCCTTTTGATAAAAGATATGTCGAAAATGTGCCAGTGTGTCCATAAAAATTGAACAAATGGATGGATCAAACAATCAATTTTTTCTTTTTGTTTTTTGCCTGAGTTGTTTCCAAAAATGTTGTGTTCAAATTCCTTTGAGGATTTTCATTGTTGCTTTAGTGCAAATTCTCTCGAAGGTTTGTCATATCCTAGAAGCTATTTTGCAAGATTAATTCCTTCTAAGCAACTTTATCAGAGTGGGGGCAAATATCGCTTTAAGGAAAGCGTATTTTATATATGTGTTTCAAGTCTCCATTCCTATAAAAATTTTATTTCAACAAGAACGTCATGAGAGGCATGCATAAGGATACTTAATGCAAAATCCAAATTATGTAAAAAAAAAAAAAATTGTAAGTCCAGAGAGCTCGCTTTTTGTACAATCCCCTAAGAAAAGTTAAGCAGCTCATAGGCAAGCTTGTATCAAACCAAATGAAAAGTTCATAGATAAGAAAAAAACATAAAATTAAAAAAATAAAAAAAAAAAGTAATAATTGTTTTAAAATAAAGAGAAAGCTATTCAAAAACTGGACCAAGTAAGCTTTCGAAAAGCTTGATTCCATTTATGGGAGCAAAAGAAGTAGCATTGTTAAGCAGCGGGCCCCTTAGAACGATCAAAACCACCCTTTGATGTGAATAAAGTGACAAGTGCATATGTGGAAGAGCATAATGAAGTAATAAGCAGACCAAGGATAGAAATCAAGAGGCCTTGGAGATTGTTAGAATAAGTAGTAGTAGTGTGTTATGTAAAAGACTTAAGTTTGCAACAAAATTTAGTTGGAAGTTGTAACTGAAAAAAAATTGTAGCAAGTTTGTTGTAACAAAGAGAAATGAATAAAAAGCACTATGAGCTGAGAGGAAAGGCATCTCAGTCATTCATCCAATTATGTTGCCTCTTTTCTCATCCTTTTTCTTCTGAACTTTCCCATATCCATTCTCAAATTCTTTTTCTCATCTCCAGTTTTATTTTCTCTTTCTCTCTTCTCATCTCAGTTTTCTCTGACATTCACTAGCACCCACATATTTTGGTGCTTTCATCAAGGTCATGGTGATGGCCACTCGAATCAAGAATGTGGAGGATCGGATGGACAAGTAGGATCAATCGATTCATGAAGTTTGTGAGGAGGTGCAGGGAATGGTTTCTCAATTGCACGACGTTTCTTTCAAGTTTTTCGCCATGTTTACTGACTAGTAGCAGTAGAAACAAAAGATTTCACCATCTTCATCAACTCCAACTCACAATAATAATGGAGTTTCGCAAACATAAGTAAGTGGCAATGTAATGAATTTGAAGCCATTAAAGATTGATGCACCGAGATTCAAAAATAGAGATCCTCAAGGTTGGATTTTCAAGATCCAACAGTATTTGATTTTCATAATGCATCTAAAGAAATGAGGTTACAAATTGCTTCGTTGTATTTCGATGGGAAAACGTTGCCTTGGTATCAGTGGCGTCAAAAGAACACCAAAATTGTTTCTTGAAGTGATTTCTTGCAATCTCTTTAAGTGAGACTTGGTCCATCGAAGTTGGAGGACTATCAAGGATAGTTATCTTAGTTGGTATAGACTGGGTCAGTACTGGAGTATCAAAAGGAATTCGAGAATCTATCCAATAAGGTGAATGGGTTGTCGGAATCTTTCTTGCTCAGATGCTTTGTCTTTATTTTAAAACCTGCCATTCAATATAAGGTAGCATCTTTCCAATCTACAAGCTTGACTAAGGCAATGGCGTTTGCAAAATTCAGGAACTCAAACTTCAACAAAGAAACACAACACCCAAACTGTTCTCCCCTTATCCACTAATATTGCCAAACCTACAGCAAAAACCTTTTAATTCTTCAACAACCTTTACTAAACATATACATGCAAACACTTTCAAACCTTTACCAAATACCAGCCAGAATTCAACCTACAATAGCACTACTAACTCACCCAAAAAAAAATGTCCATAAGTTGTCCCAAACCCAAATTCAAGCCAAATTCGAGAAAGGTTTATGCTTCTACTGTGATGAGAAGTATACTTTTGGCCACAATTGCAAAGCTTCAGCATCATATTGATTGTTCTTAATTCTGCGAAATTCATTTTAAAGAATTCGAAGAGACAAGCATTGCGAAGAAGAGTGACGAAGCCATAGATGTTATCAGTGGCACACCCCAGATTAGTTTACATGTTATGTTAGGGATCTTGATGCCTTTAACGTTGAAATTTAAAGGGTCAATTGGAAAAATAAAGGTACAGATTTTAGTTGATGGCGGAAGCACCCACAATTTTCTATAATCAAAGGTGGTTTTGATGCTTAATTTGCCAATCACTAGTGACAGACAATTTGAGGTTATGGTGGGCAATGGTGAAACGCTAAAATGTGAGGGATTGTGCATGGCAGTACCTGTGTAAATTCAAATGCGTGTTTTCTTGGTTGATTTGTATATTTTGCCAATTCAAGGAGCTAAAATGGTTTAAGGGCTAGTGGTTACAACTCTTAAGGAAAATTTTAAATGATTATCATAAGCTAATCATGGAATTCTCGTGTGATAATAAGATAATTCATTTGTAAGTTGACAAACAATGTTTTCAGCAACAGATGTCAATAAATCAATTACGAAAGATGCAGAATAAAGGTGTTATTTTCTCTATGTTCCAGATTACATTGCTACAAAAGAAGGAGTGTTCGAAAGAAGTTGAATTGAATGCCGATTTACAATAGTTACTACAGGAGTTCGAAGATGTATTTGATGACCCCAAAACGTTATTGTTGCATCAAGAAATGGATCAAGAGATTCACCTATTGCCAAAGTTGATGCTAATAAATGTCAAACTTTATCGCTATACACACTTTCAAAAAGGAGAAATAGAGAAACTAGTGTCTGAGACGTTACAATCAGGTATCTTTCAACTAAGTACATCACTATTTTCTTCTCCTGTTTTGCTAGTTTAACCAAAAAAAAAAAAAAAAAAAACAGATGGAACTTGGAGATTTTGCATTGACAATAGGGCTCTAAATAACATCACGGTGCGAGGTTCCAACTGCTGATGAATTAATGGATGAATTAGGTTGTTCAATAATTTTTTCTAAGTTGGATTTAAGAGTGGGATACCACCAAATAAGAGTGAAATCAGTTGATGTTCACAAGACGGCTTTTAGGACACACCAAGGGCATTATGAGTTTTTAGTAATGTTGTTCGGTTTAACCAATGCAACCTCTACATTTCAAGCAACAATGAATATGATTTTAAAGCCATTTTTTTTTTTTTAATGACATATTGGTGTATAGTCCTAGTTTGGAGGAGCATTTGATTCATTTGCGAATGATTTTGCAAAAGTTGAGTGACAATTAGTTTTTGGTGAAAAAGAGTAAATGTGCTTTCAAGTGAAGTTCAGCAAAATACTTGGGCCATATTATGTTTGGTATGAGAGTCAGCATGGATAGAAACAAAGTGCAAGCTATATTAGATTGGCCTTTACCAAAGAATCTTTAGGAGATAAGAAGATTCTTAGGTTTAACGGGTTATTATAGAAGATTTGTTCAGTCTTATGCTACCATTGCAGCACCACTTGCTGATTTGCTTAAAAAAGATGCATTTCAATGGAGTCCTTTTGCGCAAGAAGGTTTCGATAAACTGAAGTTGGCTATAAGCTCAGCAATGGTGTTAGTTTTGCCTAATTTTAAGGAGGATTTTGTAATTGAAATGGATGTTTCTAACTTGGGAATTAGAGCAGTGTTAATGCAGCAAGAACACCCAATTTCCTACTTTAGTAAAAAGCTTTAACTTCGAATTTAGCAAGCTTCTGCATATGTAAGGGAGTTATACGCGATCACAAAGGCAGTTAAGAAATGGAGTCAGTAACTTGTTGGTAGACATTTCATCATCAGAACGGATAAAAAAAGTTTGTGTGCTCTATTAGATCAAATAATTTAAACACCGAAACAACAACAATACTTGGCCAAGTTAATTGGTTATCAATATACCATTGTTTACAAGCTGGGCAAGGAGAATAGGGCAGCAGATGCTTTATCACAATAGATTGATGATGTGGGAATGCAGTTTTTAGCAATGTTTCAAGTCGTTTTGAACTTTTAGACTTAGACAAGAGAATATGACTTCAGAATTCTTTCAAAATTTATGCAAGAATATGGCTGCAAATTCAGATGAATCAGATGAATATGAGTCAGGAGATGGGTTGGTTGTTGTACAAAGGGAAGTTGTTGTTAGATCCAAATTCACCTTTGGTACAATAAGTATTACATGAGTGTCATACAACATCGATGGGAAGCCATAGGGGAATTCAAAAAATGACAGTAAAGGTATGTGCTGCGTTCACAAGGAAGGGGCTGAAAAAGGATGTTCAAAAGTATGTCAAGGTATGTTCAGTTTCTCAGAAAATAAATTATCAGAATGGTGCACCTACGAGGTTGATGCAGTCGTTACCGATTCCAGAGAGGATTTGGGAAGACTTGTCTATGGACTCTATAATGAGTCTTCCTAATTCACATGGTTATGCAACTATTCTGGTGGCGGTCAATAGGCTCTCAAAGAAAGCTCATTTTTTAGAATTAACCAAGACCTATTCAGCTCATAAAGTTGCCAAGTTGTTCGCCCAAATGGTTTGTAAGCTACATGGCTTACCACGCTCTATTCTTTTTGATAGAGATGCTGTGTTTTTGAGCAAATTTTGGTGTGAATTATTTGATTTGAGTGGTATTGTTCTTAAGAGGAGTACAACTTATCACCCGCAATCTGATGGTCAGTCTGAAGTGGTTAACAGAGTGTTGGAGCAATATTTGAGATGTTTTGTAGCAGAACATCCGAGAAGATAGGTCAAGATACTTCATTGGGCTGAATATTGCTATAATGTATCATTCCATTCTTCAACAGGTTTGACTCCATTTAAAGCAATTTATGGTCGTGAACCTCCTTCACTACTCGATTATGTTCTAGTGACAGCTTCAACAGAATTGGTAAATTGGATGTTGATAGATAGACAGGAGGGTGCTATAACAACTCAAGGACAATTTATAGAGAGCTCGAGCTGTAACGAAGAGAACTGTAGATGCTCATAGGCATGATGTGCAGTTCAAACCTAGAGATATGGTATATATAATACTTGTGTAATAATAATAAAAAAAAAAGGAATATGATCATTATTTTTGTATTTTGTTTCACATTTTAACATTGTAATGGTGTGGTCCATTAATTGTCTAAAACAATTTAGCTTGTTTTGGGTCCAACAATATCAAGTAAAATAAGCCCATTTGTTTTAAAGAAACTGATATTAATATAAGTTTTCCATTGAACTCATTTACTGGTGAAGTACGATACCCACTGCATGCGAGACGACTGTGGGTGTAGACCTGCAGGCATAGGAGCTATTGGCAAAAATTACACAAGAAGAAATCATGACATGCAATTAACAATACCACCATCTAATGAAATTATATACTGGTCAATTTTGAATCCATGAATTTAGGGACTAATGATGATGACTATAGAGGTTTTTGGGCCTGCAATTATTATTCTACACAATTTCTAATGTATGGATAGATTGTAAAAATAATTCAAGAAGCTTACGTGTGGTATATTCATGAATATACTAAAAACTATTCAAATTTTATGTCACAATATCAATAGTGGATAACTATATTGAATTACCTAAATTTTCATTTTGTTATGAAAATTTCCAATGTTTGTAAAATCCTAACTATTAGATAATGAAGTTTTAATTAAAGATTTTTTTTTTCTATTTTATACAGTTCATATGAGCATTATATTTATATTTTTACCATACAGTTAATATTATATTTTATAAAGAAGGTGTTTTTTTAATATGTTAGCTTTATGATTAATTTAACTTTTTTTCTAGTTTCATTTAAAACTTTTATGTTTTTAGGCAAATTTCCATACTTTCGTAAATTTTACGTCAATTTTGATCAATATCAATATTTCCATCAAATAGTATAGTATTGATATTTTCATTGATATTGATATTCTCATCATGGATAAGAAGTCGGATGAAATGCCAATGAGCTTGGAGGTTTCAATTTTGATTTCTCGTCACTGATTAGAAGTCGGATGCTATGTTCTTTAAGTTGTCTTATAAACTGTTAAAACTTTGCTTTCGTGATTTACAATTTGTGCAAGTAATGGATTGGGATGAATTGTGATTGATCACTCTCTTGTTAAATATCAGAGAAAATTTAAAAATTTGATAGTTTTTTTATTGGTTTTTCTCCTTATAGATGTCTTTTTAGAGACAAATTTAATTTTTGTCTCTATAGACATCTTTTGGAAATGAATGTGGTTTTGTTCCTATATTATATGATTATATATCTAATTATTGTTCTTTTAGGGATGAATTTTTTATTTCCCCCTGGAGATGTCCTTTTTATGGACAAATTTTAATTTTTGTCTTTCTAAACATTTTTAAAGGACAAATGTGGTTTTGTATCTTAGTTTATAATTTTACGTGTATATTTAGTTATTATTCTTTTAGGTGCAAATTTTCAATTTTGTCCCTTAGATTTTTTTTAAGTTAGGGACTAATGTAGTGTCATCCCTATAGCATATTATTTTATGTTTATATTCAATTATTATTCTTTTAGGGAAGAATGCAGTTTCAACTTTTAAATATATATATATATATAATCATTATTATTCATTTACGGTCGAATTTCTAATTACATCCCAGTGGGTGTCTTTTCAAAGACGATTTCTAATTTTTGTCCATATAGATATCTTTTAAGGACGAATGTAATTTTGTATATTATTTTAAATTTATATTTAATTATTTATCTTTTTAAGGATGAATTCTTAATTTTGTCCCTATGAAGGTCCTTTTAGGGACGGAAATGAGAATACATTACTTTAGATGTTCTTTTATGGGCGAATTTTATTTCATCCTTGTAAAGTCTTTTCAGGGACAAATTATTTTCGTCCTTAAAAATTTTGTTCCAATTGCCATTTTCTCTTGTAGTGGTTTTTGTATTTCCTCAACTGTAGTTTCCTTTAGTTGTGTCCTCATTGTATGAGCAGCCTAATGACGATCATAGAACCATATTTGAAGCATACTCCTCATGAATTCAGCCAACGTCATCACGGGGTACTTGACAAGCAAATTTTAAGCAAGAGTTCAAACTCTCAGCAATGTTAGTTGTTATAACATTGTATCTTCTTCGTGGACAATGAACTCTAGAACACTTTTGTGGACCAGCCCGCATAAAATCAGAATAACATCGAGGATGGATTGTCCACAATTCCTTCATGTTTTTATAGTATTAGACTTTGGAGTAACCTCGTTTAATAGCAATTGCTGGTATGAATTTGAAGGGAAAAATCGATTTTAGATTAACGTAGAAAATGTGGATTTTAAAAATTGAGCAGGTTCCTCATACTCATTAAATGGTATTTCGTTTGCATTTTTAACACCAATATAGGGCTCAAAGAGAGGTTGAATCACCCTCTCAGAACAGGGGACTTCATCATACCATATAAAGGACTTGAATGATTCAAATTTGATCGCTGATGATAAGGCCTTGATTGCAAATAGTGATCACATGTTGGTTTACCGGTGAGGTTGTACCTAGATGATTACTACCACTAGCTGATGGAAATTGTTATACCACTATGCTCCCATTGTTTTCACCATTACGAAGCAAATTCATCTCATACTCACTCGAGCTCGTTCATATGCATTATTGCCTCTTCTTTCCACAAGGGATATGCACACTTGTGGCAAGTTCACACCTTCAAGAAGCATAAATCGAACATCTTTATCATCACACAACAAATTTTAACTACATCTTGACCTTGCCCAACACTTAGGTATCTAAGATCCAAATCATATCAACTTGAATCACAGGACACAAATGATTGCACATTCATCAACAATTCCTCGTACCTCAACTTCCTAGAAACCAATATATATATATATATATATATATATATATTATACTAATTTTATCATCGGTGTCTACTAACTTTAGAAAATTATGATGAACCAATCAAATTCATCCATTGCATTTTAATTAAATAGGAGAGATAATTTATTTTAGAAGAAAGAATACAATGGAAGAATTTAATTGGTTTGTCATAACTTTTTAAGTTAAGAAGCACTGATAGTAGAATCACTATATATATATATATATATCCCCTTTTTGTTTTCTCCTCCCATCTACCATCTACCATTGTATGACACTAAACGTCTCAAAAACTCCAAGTAACATTATTAATTACCTCATAAAAATATCATTTTTTGCAAAACATCAATTATAAGCAAATAAATATTTGCATGAAAAAATTGTTACAATAAGTAGTTTTCAAATCAAATTCCAAAGTCAGGTTGAAGTCCCAAAGACAACCCGAATTAAGGATGTAGTCCCGAAGTTGGGATGAGGTCTCGAAGTCGAGGATGATGTCCTGATATCGGTTTGACATCTTGAATTAGGGATTTAGTCCCCAAGTTGGGTTGATGTTCCGATTTGGCCCAATAGGAACACATCCGATACACATCACACACATAATGAACATGTCACGAACATTATGAGATCTAAACCTAACATTAGCTTTCAAACCAACTTTTCAAATTTAGGGCAACCAAATCACTCAAAACACACTCAAATCCTAGCATAATAACCTAATACTAACATAATTCTCACACATTATCTATATAACTGTATCAATCATTGAACATATACATCAAATATTTAAAAAAATCAGTATTTTTTTTTTTTAAAAAAAAAAGAAACTTAAAAATATAGATAACAGTACTTTAAAGTGATGGAGATGCTTTAGCCACCCAACAAAGAGTGTTTTTTTTTTTTTGGTAAAAGTGAGTTTCTGACTGAATGTTGAGTTTCTAAAAGTTTCTTTTTCCTTTTCAAATGAGAGTTTACAAGTTTCAAAGATAGTGGGAAGAAGAAGGAGAAGAAGAGTGATGAGTTTTATCCTATTCATTAAGGGGTCGTTTGTTTTTTTATTTAAAAATTTAACAGTATTGCTGAAGACTGAAAACTGAATATTGAATGAAACCTAAAATCTGAATAACATATTTGTTGTTTTTTTTTTTCTTACCTTTAAATATATTGTAAATTTATTTGTTTTTTAAAATTAAAATTGTCTGAAAACTAGTAATCTGATATTTATACCCTTTTAACTATTTGTTGTTATGTAATTTTAATTAATTTAATACAAAAATCTGAAAATAAATAATTTAATAAATTCTCAAATATTTTTAGGGAAAATCCCAAAAAAACCCCCCCTGACGTTTGATAGATTACCCATTCTCCCCCATGCAATTTCATTTTTATCCAAAATACCGCCTGACTTTCAATTAAACACGAAAAATACCCCTTGAAACCATATAAAAGGACAATAATACCCCTAACGGTAACAGATACCGTTAGGGTGATAAAATTGACCGTTTGACTCAACGGTAAAAAAGGAAATTCAACGAAAATATCAATAAAAATTAAAAATAAAATAAATAACATTAAAATACCTATTCAAATAAGATATTTTTATTAAAAAATAAAAAAAATATATATATATCAATTTTTTTTTTCTTCATTTCTCTCTATCTCTCTAGCTCTTTCTCTTTCTCTCCTCTTTTCCTCTTTCTCTCTACATCTCCGACCGGCTCTGCGGGTTGGTTCAGCGGCGACGGCACTTGGTTAGACGGTGACGGCATGGTGGAGACCCAGTTCTGGGTCTAGGTCTCCACGACAATCGGAGACCCAAAATCTGGATCTCCACGATCGGACATGGAGAACCAGATTTTGGGTCTCCAATCGTGGAGACCCAGATCGGTGACCCAGCCTTAGGTTATCGATCTGGGTCTCCACGATCGGAGACCCAGTCTGGGTCTCCATGAATGGAAACCCAGTTCGATGGGTCTCCACCATTGGAGACCCAACGGTGGAGACCAGTGGGTTTTTTTTTTTTTTTTTTCTCTTTCTGTTGAATGGTTTTTTCTATTTTTTGATGATTGGTGATGATTGTGGGAGACTGAATGATGAAAAAGGCTAGGGAACCCATAAATGGGAAGAGAGGAGAGGGAAGAGATCAGAAAGGTTTTTTTTTTTTTTTTTCTTTGTTCATCGTTTTATTTTTCATAGATGTGGAGATCCAATCAGGATTGGATGGACGGTGGAGATCCAATCTGGATCTCCACTTTTTATTATTTTTTAATTTTTTAATTTATTGTGTCTTTTTTAAAGAAAAATCATATCAAGAAAAAGTCTCCAGATTGGATATCCACCGTCCATCCAATTAGATGGACGGTGGAGATCCAATCTTGATCTCTATTTTTTTATTTTTTTCTTTATTTTTTAATTTAATGTGTTTTTTTTTAAAAAAAAATCATATCAGGGGTAATATAGTCTTTTTATGATCTGCATATTTCAGTATTACTTTACATTTATTAAAGTTACGGAATGGGGGAAAATGGATAAAAATGAAACTACATGGGGGAGAATGGGTAATCTATCAAAAGTCAGGCGGTTTTTTGGGATTCTCCCATATTTTTAATATATTTAAGAAAACAACTAGAAAATGAATATTTAAATAATAAATTAAAATATATTAGTTTAATTTCAAGATAATTTGAGATGAAATATATTTAGACTTTTCTTTTCAAATATAATATTTGTAAGTATCAAGGAAAAAAAGGAAAGAAAATTTGAAGAACATAAAATTAGGATAAATTTGAAATTATGTTATTTCAAGGAGGATAGATTTGGAATAAAAACTTTTAAATGTCATTAAATTATTTGCAATTAAGTGAAAAACTAAAAATTCTTACTTAATTTTTTCAGTTGTTTTTGGATAATTGTAAGTAGTTTGACCACTTAAAAACTCAAACGAAAACAACTTAATAGGTGCAGTTCAGTACTATTAAGTTTTAAGTGAAAAAAATAAACGATCCCTAAGGGTAAAATGGGTACTTTACTCTTTTTAGGTGTTGATCACGCTAAAATATACAATGATTTTATATTTACTTACCCAGCGGTGTGATGAAAACTCGAGTAATTATAGACGTTTTTAATATTTATTTAGTAAATATTTGAAAATAAGACATGGGAGGTGTTAATGAGCAAAATGGTAATTTTTCAATGCAATTATGAAAAGATATGGAAGCTTAGGATTAAGTTGGTTAATTACCAATTGAAGTGAATGTTTTTGGCAGCAATTCAAAAATAAGTAAGGAATTAATTCGAAATTAGAAACGAATCTGGAGTCAAATCAAGATTTCTTTGAGAGCAAGTAAAGAATCGATTCAATTTTGAAAATAAATCAAGAAGAAGTTAGGAAGAAATCAGATTTGGAAGTGGATCTAGTAGCCAATTGGGAAGAAAATCATTGGGAATTAATGCTAATTAATGAAGGATTTTGAATGGGAACAGAATCGGCTCAAATTGGAAATAAATCTTTCAGAATTTGATGCAGGTCGTGAGGAAGAGTCGCAAGCTGTAGCAAAGAAGTAGTCACGAGCGACAACAAGGAAATAGGTTGCCACTGATACTCGCGATGCAGTTGCAAGCAAGTTGAGAGCTGCTGTCGCAAAGAAGAAGCTCACGATCGCTATTGCCCATGGCAGTCGCGAGCTGTGATCATGAAAAATGAAACAGAAACCAAAGCTGCCCAGGCCTGTTGCGAGGACGATAATATGATTACATGGTTTTACTATGTAATCATAAAACCATGAACTCACCTATATAATATTGTTTTTAGACTGAATTATAATTTAGTTATTCAGTAGGAACGTAATTGCAGGCGAAGCAAACTTTTTAGCTTTATTACAAATTACTCACCCGTTGTTAGCCCATGTCCATTAGATTTGACGATGAATAATATAAATCTGAATAAAAGACTAAAATACCCTCACATTTTTATTTAAAATTAAAAAAATTAAAATAAATTAAAAATATAATTAAAAATGGAAAAATTAAAAAATAGTATTTAATAAGAAAAAGGATCTCCACCTATTTGGAATTTCAAAAAATTGAAAAAAAAAAATATATGGAGATTTGGATCTCTACTGACCATCTTCAAAGATGGATGGTGAAGATCTAACCCGGAGATTAGATATTCATATTAACAAAAAAATAAAAAAAAGAATGAAAAAGCATCATCTTCAACCTCCCTTGGAAATCATCTTTAACTTCTCCCTCCTCTCATTTTTAATCAAAATCATCGTCAAACCAATAAAATCATTAATGTCAATCATTAACTCAAAGTTATCATCATCAATCAACTAAACCTACTGTTTCTATCACTAAAAATACCCTAAAAACACACAAATTTAAAAAAAAAACAAAACAAATAAAACAAAACAAAAACCCCCAAAAAAATTTCTCCGAAAAATCATCATCTTCAACCTCTCGTCCTTCTCATCTTCAACCAATGTTTCAATCACCAAATGAACCCAAATGAACCATCATTAGGATTCAAAACCCAAATGAACCTAAATGAAGTGTTCATCTAGGTTGTCTCTATTTTCCCTCTCGTTTAGTTTATAGCACTAAATTTTGTCAAATGCACTAAAGAAAAAAGTAAAAATTTACAACGTCATAGGAGGAGAAATTGAATCTATATAATAAATTAAGCCTAAAACAATCAAATCAACAAATAATGTCACTCAAACTTGTCTTCTGTTCTACCATTTTTTCATCAATCAATACATAAATGCAGAAGACAAATTAGACCCACCAAGTCATTGGCACTACTGGCAGTCGAAACAATCTTGGAAGACTCATCTTGATAAAGAACCCGATCATGAAGAGGATGGCTAGATGTTGGCGAGTGGATGATGAAAAGGACGATGATTGGATATTGATGTTAGTAGTTGAATGATGAAAAGGACGGTGGCTGGATGCAAAAAAATAGAGGATGGTAACTAATTTGTAGGGACCAAGAAACCCAAAGGATGTCGGCTGATTTGCAAGGAGAAACCTAGAGGACGGTGGTCGATTTGTAGGGACCTAGAAACCTAGAGGAGGATGACTAATTTGGGTTTATTTTGCATCATCAAATGAACCCATTTTTGGGTTTTGAAACCCATTACTGGGTTTCCACAACTGGAACTCCAAAAATAAGTTTCAAAACCCAAGTTTATTTAGGTGAAGAGAGAAGAGGAAAGGGAAGAGAGAGAAGGAAAAAAAAAAAGGAAGGGAGAGGTGGAGAGAGGGAGCCATGACCCAGAAAGGAGAGTAAGGAGAGATCTGATGAATTTGAGGGATGAAGATTAATATTTTCAATTTTTAAATTTTTTAAATTAATCTCTAACATCCATCATAAGATAGACGGCGTAGATTTGATTAAAAAAATGGTATATAATTTTTAATTTTTATTTAATTTTTTAATTTTTCCTCAAATTATCTTCATTGTCCATGTTCAGATGGATGGTGGAGGTTTGATTAAAAAAATTTATTTTAAAAGAAAAATAAAATATAAGGTAGATAAGGTCAAAACCATTGTTTAAAAACTCGGTGAGTTTCACCAAGTTCTCACTGGATTCTCGCTGATCGAAACTTTGCCGATCCGAGAACCTTCAGATTGGAGATCCTACTTGTCGGAGGTGGATACTCGGCCTAACTCGGTTGAACTCGATCGATTCAATGAGTCCAACCATCACAAAACCAACTAGAAATAATTGTAGATACCATGAAAAAATCTATCAAAACTCATCCAATTTTCCCAATATCCAACAACCAAAAGAAACAAACAACACACAAAGAAAAATTAGAGAAACAAGGAGTGAAACCCTCACTCACTCACAATATGGTAGGCAAAGACTTGAAGGGAAAAGACAACGATGGAGGCAGCTTGTAGGAAGACATCAATGACACGGAGGGAAGGAGAGAAGAGATTTGAAATGGCTGGCGATGACGAAGAGGACTGGCTTTGGCTTTGACAATAGCGATAATACATGATCTCAAAGCGGCGATTACAACAATGACAGGTCACTTGAACGGTGATGATGACGGCGTGTTAAAGAGAGAAGAGGGATGGGAGAGGAAAAGGGAGAGGGAGAGAATATGAGGGTTTGAGTTGAGAGAGTTGTTGACCGTGAGTTTTAAATATGGTGAAATAATTTTGTCAAAGCCCTTGACTTTTACAAAAATGTCAATTTATACTTTCAAACTTTACAAACTATAATTTAGCCCCCAAACAGTGCTCTCCAAGTACTCGTTGATTACTCGCTAAATAATTAATTACTAGCTACTGGCTGGGTCACTGGTCGAGTATCGAGTAGCGAGTTTAATAACCATGGTCAAAAGACAATTTTACCCCTCGGTCTATTAACTCTAGTAGAGGTGGGCTAACGGCATGGGGTTTATTGTGATAAAAGTGAAAAGTTTCCTCCACCTACAATTAGATTTCTACTGAATAGCTAAATTGTAATTCAGTTTTGTTTCTAATTAATTTCTCATTATTGTGTTTTATTCTATTTTATGCTAAATACTTTTGAATTAATTGACCATTTGTTTAAGAGATTTGGTAATCTTGAGTACGCTTGGAAAAAGTACTTATGGTTTAGGTCTAAATAAGATGACATGAATTGCATGAGACAAGAATATACTTGTGTAGTTTGTATGGTCATAATGACTTATTGATGCTTAATGTGCTTGAATAATTGATCGTCATAGAATATAGTCGATTAAGTGATTTAGATAACTGTACTGGACCGTCCAGAAGAGGCTTGTGGATAGCTTAGAAGTACTTGATCAATCACATGATAAGAATAACTTATTAACAATATAAATACAGGTTGAATGAATTGGTAGGATGAAATTATAACTCTAGATTCTAATCTTCATTGGCTGTGATTTTGTTTAATAATTTGTTTCATGTTATTTTATTTTTCTTATTTTTATTTTTATTTAACAATTTATTATTTCAATCGTTTAGATAAGGTATAGTCTTAATCAATTTAATACTTAATATAAATAATTTGGACAATCCTCGTGGAAATAATACTCTACTTGTTACTATATTATTATGGACCATGTATACTTAAACTTGTTTTTACTATGTGTATTTTATGTATTAGAAAATAGTTCATCATTTAAATTAATTTATAAAACACACTTGGATGTTAGCCATTAGGTATCATATAAACTCAAAATATTGATTCAATGTCGGATGCAAAACTCAAGGGCATTGTGGTGCTAAAAGACCCCCACATTTTCTTTCAATAGAGAAGCAATTAATTAATGAAGTGGGCTCCCTATAATAGAAAGGTGCCTTTCATGATCATTTTCTTTGGTGGTTGGTCTTACCCATATAATTTTTAGGAAATTAGCAAACATAAAAGTAGAGCTAATTCCACATCTAAAACAAAAGGTAAAAATAAAAGTGGTGTCAATCCCACATTGAAAACAAAACAAGGATGGATAGGTTTTGAAGGCTATAAAAGGAGCCCAAGGTCTTGGTTTCAAATCACCCCAATCAAAGATACTTTAAGCATTATTTTTTACTCTATTTAAATTCCTTTCTTGTTCTTTTTATTTTAAAGTGTAGGAAGGTATGAGTTGATGTATGTTTTAGAGAGTGTGAGTGTATTGGGGTTGTGGGATGTGAGAATAGTCTATGCGATTGTAATAATTTTCATATAGTGAATTTTTTTCTGAGAGTCGTAGTTTTTTTTCTTGTTTTGGATTTTCCACGTAAAGTTTTGTGTTGTGGTGATTGTTATTATTTTTTATTTTATTTCTCTATTATTTTTTATATTCTTACATGAGGCAAGTTTTTTAGAATAGGTTTTGGAAGGCAATTTTTCCCAACAAATGGTATCAGAGCTTGGTTACCTGGTTAGCAAGGTGTTAGATATTTTAGAAAATTCTTAGTATGCTTTGTAGTTGCAATATTGTCTAATCTTTCACATCAGAAAAGAATTGTTCTTGGTTGTTGGAAATAAGTGTGGTAGTGTGGAAATGCATGTTTGGGGAAGGTTCTAGCTAAGAAAAACTTGGTATTTAACTGTGTCCATTATAATCGACCTCTCTTTTCTGTGAACTTACCTAGTGTACTGTTCATGGACTACGTGTACACTATTTCAGTACACAATTATGTCAAAGTTTTCAAGCCCTATGAGGTTTGATGTGCAAAATTTTGATCGAAATATCAATTTTGGCTTGTAGTAAGTGCAAATCAAAGATGTACTGATACAATTCGGGTTACACAAGGCATTGGAAAAGAAACCAAGGCTTGATCTCAATTAAGATTCCAGTAAAGATAAAGATTCTGGCAAGTCTAGTATGAGCGATGAATATTGGAAAGATCTAGATTTAAGAGCTATAAGTGTAATTCGTCTATGTTTGGCTAATAATGTTCTTGCAAACATACATGGAATATCGATAGCCAAGAAACTCTGGGAGAAGCTTGAAGAGTTGTATCAGGTGAAGGACATCTTAAATCGATTGTACCTAAAGGAACAGTTTTATACTCTGTGTATGGATGAAGGTACGAAAATCTCAGATCACCTAAGTGTTCTCAAAGGTATCGTTTCTGAACTGAATGCTATTAGAGTTAAAATTGAAGATGAGGATAAAGCATTATGGCTCATCTTGCCTCTCCCACCTTCGTATGAGCACATGAAACCTATTTTGATGTATGAGAATGAGACTTTGAAATTTATATAAGTTATCGATAAACTCCTTTTTTAGGAGAGAATACTGAAGAGTGGAGATTGCACTTCATCAACAGACACAATGTTGGTAACTAGAAATTGGAGCAACTGAAAGAAGAAGAACTTGGGAAAGAATATAATTTGCTGGAGGTGTGGACAATCTAGGCACGTCAAGAAAAATTGTCAAGGTGGAGCGGGTTCAACAAAAGGCTCTGAGGTAGAAGCTAACAGTATCTCCCTCATGAGAGAAAGAGATTTCCATTGACAAGCAAAAAGTACATCCTCATGGTATGTTCACATTACCATGGAAAATGAAGTGTTGTTAGGGGATCCATAATTGAACACGAGCATTGGTGCAAGGTGTGTGGTGGAATGTATGTCGATGGCTGATGAACTTCCAGTAAAGCCAAATGTGGGAGTTGCAGCACAAATTTTCAATAGATTTTTCGACATGAGCTGAAGTGGAATTCTTGGAATGTGGTAATTCTAAGTGAGTGTACTCTTTTATGGTGGAGCATGATAGTTCTCTAGGTTGAGAATTATGATTGTCGGTATAGACAATTATTGTACCATAGCTGTAGCGGATGTTTTTTTTATTTGACTAAGTGGAGTTTATTAGGAAATTGACAAAAATAAAAGTAGAACTAATCCCACATTTGAAACAAAAGACAAAAATAAAAGTAGTGTCAATCCCACATTGAAAACAAAACAAGGGTGGATGGATTTTAAAAGCTATAAAAGGAGCCCAATGTCTCAATTTCAAATCACCTCAGTCAAAGACACTTTAAATATTGTTTTTTTATTCTATTGAAATTCTTTTCTTGTTCTTCTTACTTCAGATTGTAGGAATGTGTGAGTTGATATATGCTTTGGAGAGTGTGAGTGTATTGGAATCGTGGGATGTGAGAAAATAGTCTATATGATTGTAATAATTTTTCGTATAGTTAATTTCTTTCTCAGGGTCATAGTTTTTTCTTCTGTTTTGGAGTTTTCCACGTAAATTCTTGTGTTATGGTGATTGTTATTATTTTCTATTTTATTTCTCTATTATTTCTAATATTTTTACAGAAGACAGGTTTTTTAGAATATGTTTTGGGAGGCAAATTTTTCCAACAATAATAAACCAAAATCAATTCAAATTTATGGCCCCATATCACCCACAAAGTCACCATAACTATCACCATCACTGTACCCTTCATCACTCTCCATGTAATTAAAAGCAACTGATATCCAACAAAGAGATAACCAGAATCCACTGAAACACATAGAGGGACCCCAAAAACCAAAAAAAAAAAAAAAAAAATGGTCAAGAGCGAGGCACCACCATCGACACATGATCATGATCAACAGGTAGAGCCTTTGAGTCCTGCAGCCCGCCTGTTTCATGCGCCGCGTTTTAATTGTCATATAATCGCGATTATGGGGTGCAAAACAAGTATCAATCCGAATGTTATCATGGAAGGATTGAAGCATACTTTGATCAACCATCCTCGTTTCTCCAGTAAACTGGTATGTTTTTGATTGATTATTAGCTCCCTTTGTTGCTTTGTCTGGTGTTGCTGCATAGTTTTTCTTTCTTTATTATTTTTTGTTTTTGTTTTTGTTGGGAATTTTGTCTGTTCCATTTTGGCGTCTATCAAAGTAGAGGTGGGAGAAGCACATTTGACTTGACTTGATTGGCTTATTTTTATTAATATATATAACAACCATCTACTTCAATTGTATAAATTAAAATTCCATCAGCTTATTGTCTTCTTTTATGACTTTTATGTGACTCAATTGTACTTAAAACAAATTTTTATGTATTCAAAAGAAATTTGTAATGAAAGGTGGAATCTAAAAAACTTCTGGAAGTTAGATCACATTTTAAAAATATATATATATAAAATTTCGAAATTCGATAAAAGTTTTTTGACTGGGGCACCGATGGTTTTGTTTTTTTGTAACCACTGAGTATTTATATAATTCTTTTTCTTTTTTTGAAAGAATATAATTCTAAATTTAAATGGTTGTTTTTTTATAAATTAGATAGAAATTTATGACAAGTTTCAAAATCTACCGAAGAAAATCATTAAATTCCATAGAGCAACCATATAAACATTTTCATGATGTACATATAGTGTAGTGTGACATCTGGAGCAAGAATTTTTTTTATTTGGGTGGCCAAGCAAAAAATAAAAACTAAATGTAACACTATTTAAACTTATTATAAAAAATAAATTAATTATTAAATTAGAGTATATATATATATGTTCTCACCCTTGTCAGAGGTATTTTTATTCTTTCTGTACCCCTTCTCAAGGTGATTGGCACCATTGGGCCTTTTCTTGGGCTCCCCTTTTAGGCTTTTTCTACAGGTCAACCCTGGGCTTGTCCTCTGGGCTTCACTTTTGGGCTTCTCCTATGCACCACACCTGGGCTTTTCCTTTGGTTTCTCTTGCTGATTGAACCCTGGGCTTCTCCCCTAAGCTCTCTATTTGGGCTTCTCCTATGGGTAGACCTGAGGTTTGTCTTATGAGCCAACCTTGGGTTTTTCGCCCTAGGTCTCCTAACGTTTCTTCCTCGGACTTGTCCTTCTCTTAGACTTCTCTTTTAGGCTAACTTCGTAAATTAATGGGTTTTGAGGTCTGGGTTCAGTTTAATTTTTCTGAGCTAATTTCTTCTACAAACATATGTTCTCTATTAACACAAAACATGTATATTAAACCGTCTTAACTGCATATATTTATTAATTAATGATAACCCAATTAAAGTTAAATAATTAAAGTTAAATAACTCATTGGTTTTGACATGCCTCATAGCATATTAGTATTAAACAGTCATGAAGATAAAAAGATTTTTGTCTTCTCAATGTAACACCAAACTGGAAAAGAATATGCTTTAGAAAAAAAAAATGGAAAAGAATATGTTGTAACTGGTAAAGACAATAGGATGTTGTTGCTGAAAAATACTTACCAAGAGAAGAAAGATAATATAAAAATACAAGGATTTTGTTTTTTTAATTCTTAACATGGGTCCTACAATTATTAATAACACTCGGGCATAATTGCATGCAAGACCTGAAGATTAAAGAAACCCATTGATTCACTTGACTGTGTGTGATATTTCATGACCCAGTAAAGAAAATCAAATTCTGTTGTATGGGTTAGATTCAGAGATGTCAGTGTTCCACCGTTTGTAGTTAATTTACATTTCAATTAATAACACTGTAATTAATCAATAAATATACATTAATAATAATTTAATTTGCATATAAAATATATTTATTTTTGTTTACTGTCTCATCAAATTGAAATACAAATAAAATACAGAAGATGAGATTTCCAACATTACTTAATTAAATTTATACACAGTAATTTAAATGTTTGGCCACGTTCAGAATTTAAACACATGTTCACCAAACAAAAGTCATCATTTTACTAAATTTGGTTTGGTGAGCCAAATTTGATTTCCAATTACTTCCATTGACTGCCCTGTCTGGTAGGTTTCTCTAGTCTATTGTCCCCATTATACTATTTTATCCTATCATATTTGTACAAATGTTAACATGATTTGATAATTTAACTATGTCAAATCAAAACTCTCAAGTCCATTAAATTTGTTTCTTGTTCATGCTATTCAATTAGTTTAAATTAATTCATCTATGATTTGTGGACAACCCTAATTTTAAATTGCTTTTAGATTAGAAACATTTATGCATTTGATCACCATGTACGATTTATACATGTAGCTAAGTTTTATTGTTCTTATATTCAAGAAAGGTCATGGACGACTACAAGAGAGGAAAATTAGAATGGACACTGACCATAGTGAACGTAGAAGAACATGTTATTATTCCGGATTTAGATCAAAAAATGGAAAATCCGGACCAATTCGTAGAAGACTACATCTCCTACATGACCACAATGCCTGTAGACTTCTCAAAACCCTTGTGGGAACTCCACCTCCTGAATGTTAAAACCACGGAGGCGCAGGCCACTGGGGTCTTCCGGATCCACCACTCGTTGGGGGATGGCGCATCTCTCATTTCTCTCCTCCTTGCTTGTACTCGAAAAACGTCAGACCCCGATGCATTGCCTAGTGTTCCAGAACACAAACCAATGCATTCAAGTGGCCACAGGCGGTTTTGGTGGTTGTTTTTGGCAATTTGGACAGCAATTAGGTTGGTTTGGAATACAATTATGGACCTTTTGGTGTTTGTTGCAACATTATTGTTTTTGGAAGACACAATGAATCCTCTCAAAGGTGAATATGCTAGAGTTGACAATGATCATGATCAGCTAGCCCGCAGACGGATTGTGCACCGGACAGTTAGTTTGGATGACATCAAGTTAGTGAAGAATGCAATGAACAATATGGTATGTTCACTAGTCTTAATAATTATTTTTGGTTTCTAATTATATACTGACTTTTTAGTTTGTTTTGTTTCCTACTCATTTATTTTTGGTTACTCTATTCCTATGCAATCAAAGTTATGCTAATCTTAAAATGTTTTCAATCAATCAAAAAGAATAGTGTGTATATATACATATTTTTGAAATCAGTAGCAAACTAGATTAAGTTGCTTATTTATTCATTATAAGCCTGAAATCAATGTGTAATTAGATAATGATGAAAGAAAAGAAATCGATTTGATTAAATTCGAAAAATAGCTGTGTGGTTTTTGGTAAAAATATTTCTACATGCCACTGGTGAACCTAGTTCTTGATAAAGTTACTGTTATTTTTTTTTTTCAAATATTAAAAATTAAAAAATTCGGTCAAGTCTTATAATGTTTTTTAAAGTTCTCCCATGATAAATAGAATAGAAAAAATAAGAAATAAAAAATCTGAAAAACCTTCTCAAATAGAAAATAATATCACTGAACCCTATTTTTTAATGTAAAAAATGGTAGTTTCAAATTAATTTTATTTTTAGGATTTATTTTGATAATATCCCATAAAATAATTAATAGACTTGACCTTGTCCCATGCTTGATAGACGATTGATATTGATATATATGGGCACTTGTCAGCATCCCAATTTGAGGCCATTATTGTTGGCTGGGACCATGGAAATGTACTGTCATTTTGATGAATAAATGCTCCATATATTGTCCATGTTATTTGAATTTCCAAAATTTAATATATGGATAGATTTTAGCTACTTATTTGTTCAATTACTACATCATTAAACTATTTGTTTTTGCTTTTTATATCTATTTCTGTGCATGGCTTTGTTTGCTAGACCATCAATGATGTTGTATTGGGGCTGACACAAGCTGCTCTCACGAAATATCTAAACCGGAGTTATGGTGAGTTTTTAGTGAAGAATTTCTGCCTTTATGTAATTTAAGTGGTAAATAGTTTAAATAAATTGCCTGCTAGCTATATGTTATTTAGGGATGGCAATTTTTGACAACCGACACACCTGCTTGAACACAATATAATATGAATATGGAATGATGAATTAGGGTTAAAATTATGTCATGAAAAATTAGATAAATCATGTTCGATTTCTTCTTTTCTTTTCTTTTTTTGAAATAAATCATGTTCGATTTCATATAAAGCATAATTAGTAGGAAAACTTTTTTAACAAGATATGTGAACACAATAAGAGCACAAAATAATTTAATGTACTAAAATTGTGTATTACAGTACATTAATTTTAAATTTTATTAAATTTACACAAATGTATGATCCTAGATTGATATCTTAATTAACATATAACTTCTTGGTATCAAGTTTTAGATCATGTTATGTTAAATTAGATCAATTATGTTTGAGTTGATATAAGCATAATTAATAGACAGACGTTTTCTTAACATGAGATGTGAACACAATGAGAACACCAAAAAATAATAATAATAATAATATATTGAAATTGTAGATTTTAATATGATTAACTAAATGAGGTGTATTAGATTTACACAAACATATAACAGATAACTTCTTGGTACCCTCAACTCACACACATTTGATCTATTAGCTTTCTCTCCTTTTTGTTTTCAAATTTTGAAAGTATAGTCATAAATGAGGATTAATTATCAGGAGCTTTTTGTAGACTTTTAAATTAGAGAATTTGATTTGTCATTACCTAATAGTCTTTGGAGATTTAAATTTTTGGCTTATTAATCTATAAATTGAAAATTTTTAAATTCCTCTAATATCTCGATGTAGCATTTTTAGTCTAAAATGTACAACTTGGATATCTTATTACATGACTTGGAGTCTTGGACAACAAGTTGCATGATCTAAACAATAGATGTTGTGTGATTAGGATGTTTTTAATTATACATGAACTCTCTGAACAAAAAAAATATTAGATTCTGTTTGCACCTAAGACTAGCTACAATTGACCAAGTGAATATTTTGAAAGAAAATCTAAAATTTGATTCTTCATAACAAGTTTATCATATGCAGGTAAAATTAAGGAAGATCATGAACAAGAAAACCAAAGTTCATGAAGTCTTCCTCAGAATATGCGGTTTAGGGTGGCTATTCTTGTTAGCATAAGACCAATTACAGGGATCCAGGTATATTTCACCCATACATAACCTATTTATTATTTTATTCTTACTTTAAACATTAATTGAAATCACATATTTTTAGTTGACTTTATCACTGTCCTAGGGTCTACTGAAAATGAATGGTTGTACTTAATGGTCTTGAAATAAAAATTTTAGGACGTCCTTACCTAAACATTATATATACATATTGTTAGGATGAAAACAAAAAACAATGCAAAGCGAACATAGACAAGAATGTAACGTCACATGAGATTTTTACTTGATTTAGTAAATTTTCGGCGTTTGATCCATATAGCGCACTAGCATTCTTTCCACTATTAAGTGATGTTTGCAAATTGAAACTCTCTTTCTTTCTCTCACTGCACATAAAACTCTCATGTACATAGGGTATTTATAGTAACTCTTGGGTACAATAAAAACACTCCTAATCAAATTCAAATTAAAACACTCTCTTGCTTAAGAAACAACAATTAATTTCTTTCTCTTCTCTCTCATTGTTGTTGTTTCTCTCTCATTTTTTCTCTGTATTTTTACACGCGAACGTTTCATTTGCTCAAGCAGAATAAAACCAGGAGCATCATTTTGATCTAAAACTAGTACTACTAATCCTGTCCTTTCAACAAATCGTATAACATAAAATTATTTGTGATAAACTACTTATCATTTGATGATATTCTGCTAGTTATACAATTATTTTAGGATATGATTGAAAATTGTCCATCACTGTAGCTTTTAATAAGTTTAAATTCATATATTCAAATTTTATTTAGATGGTTGAATTTTAAAATGATTTTGAGGAAATAGTAAATAAAGTAAGATTATATGTAGGAGAGAGGGCATTTGCATGTCCAGTGAGTAAGAAAAAAAAATGAGAGAGAAACAACATTGGGGCCGAAGTAAAAAGGAAAAATAAATATTAGTAGATTTTTCATTAACAATGAGACAGGAGAGGATGTAATAAAGAAGAGAAAGTAAAGAGAAGACATTTATTACTTAAAAAAAAAAAAAAAAAAAGGACATTTAGTTGATGTGTAGATAAATGATTGTAATTGAAGGTATGAGTGCATCTTAACCGATCGACTTATCATAATCCAACCGTCAAAGAATTGTGTAAAAATTTGTGTAATTTATAGGAGTTGTCGGTCTTGCCATATATATATGTATATGTATGTTTGTTTGTTTGTGTATAGTTTTCAATCTTCCTTTAAAAAATATATATTTTAATTATATGAATAATAATTAATCTTGATAAATCAATGCATAACTCTAGTTCATTTACTATCAATAAACTAAATGAATGAGATTTCCAGATTTTTAAAGTTAAATATTTATTTTATTTAACTACGATCAATAAACTAAAATCCTTGTCATACAAGAATGAGTGAGATTTAAATTAAAGATTTATAAAAGAATAAAAAAAATCTTATCAATTATGTTAATTAATACTTATTAGTTATTTTAAATAATTTACCTTAGTATTTTATTTATTTTATTTTTTATTTCTCTTAATGATGATTACTACTAAATAGGAGTTGGCTAATATGATGGCGAAGAAATCCAAGGTTAGGTGGGGGAATTGCATTGGATATGTGCTCATTCCCTTCAAAATTGCATTACAAAATGATCCATTAGATTATGTTAAAGAAGCAAAAGCTACAATTGATAGAAAAAAGCTCTCCCTCGAAGCTCTTTGCACATATTCAATTGCAAAGTTCGTAATCAACATATTCGGATTTAAGGTACCACTATCTCCATTTTCTCTAACCTTTCTATATATAGGACTCTAAGGCATAGCTAGAAATTTTATCGTTTGTGGGCTAAATTTATGGCTGGATGAAAATTTTAATTACTTTAACATTTAGTTTAGAATTTTAAAATTTTATTTATAGATTTTAGGGCTGCTTCAGTTCTTAAATGTTTAATATTAGCCTGCAATTATTGTTCTTTGAAGACAAAAAATAGGAAAAAAAACTAATTTTATACATACATATATATATATATGTTAATTAGAAACAGCCTACCCAAGTGCAAGAGTGGCTCTACCATTGATAGGACATGTGTAATGTAGAATATATTAATATATACTCCCAAAAGTGGCTTTACCATTGAAAATACACCTAGGGTTTTATGAGAATTTACAAAGATTGATGTATGCACGATGAGACTTGAACCTTAATTATCACAGTTTTAAAAGAGAAGCGTATTAATCACTTGAACTATGATGGATGTACATTATATTTTTCTGTTAATATCTATTTTTAATACACATATTGTGATGTGAATCATTAAAAAATAAAAATAAAAATCTCAAATGACAGGCATCTTGATGAATAGAAGATAGTTAATGGTAATTCACACTAAATTATAATTATTATTTTTTTAAAGTATTAACACTAAATTAATTGATTGTCCCATTGAACTTAAACTAATTGTATAATATATATGCGCATATTTAACAGGCAGCTGGTGCTATAGCGAAAAGAGTTCTTTCAAAAATTACAATGGCTTTTTCAAATGTGGTTGGTCCTTTGGAAGATATTAGCTTTTATGGCCATCCCATTGCCTTCCTTGCTCCCACTGTTTATGGGCATCCACAGGTCAGGAATTCCATCTACTTAAACAAAGAGTTTATTTAAAGCATTATATTATGGCTTGTTGGAACAGAGCACATTAAAAATTAAAAAAATATATATTAAAAATTATTGTTCTCTTAAATAATATATAAAATGTGTAAATATTAATTGACGCAACCCAACCCGGATACCTATAACTCTGATCCGATCGGTCACGCCGGGCACCCCAACGAATCCCTCTCAGACCCGACTCGTCGGGCTAAGCGAAACCCGTGGAGCAAACCCTAAACTCTTTGATACTTTTTGAAACATCATTGGGTTGAGTTTTCTTTAAAAACTGAAAATGCGTAGGAAAAATTTTTAATTTTAATTTTAAAGTCATTTTCTAAACTCATTTTTCTAACAAAATTTTGGCAACATAACGACTGCAGTTTTAACATTCTCGAAAAACCTGTTTACAAAAATATCAACACTTCAACTATTTTCAGCACCAACCCAACTTCTGATTGCCCGTAGGCCTCAATCATGCATTTGATTTTCAAATCAACTTAAGAAAATTCAAACAACATTTAATAAACCGCATTTAAATCAAAAACAGTTTAAAAACAGTTACAAACAAATAATTACAACTTTCAAATTACTTATACATTTCAAAAGATATTTACATGAAAATATAACTGATAAAACGAAATGAGCTAGTCAAATGATGTCCTGTCACGCTGGCTCACCCGCTGGAGGTAATGCTACTGATCGGCTACCTGCTGAGAGTACCTGAGGAGGTTTTTATATAAAACAGAAAATAATGAGCTAGAAGCTCAGTGAGTGATAATATTTCGTTTTTTTTGAAAATCTGATTTTTCCAAATTTCCTCATCTAAAAACATTTGAAAACTATTCTCTGTTTCTAAAACATTTCAAGCTTAAATTTCTTAAATATCAACTTAAACAAGAGAATTCATTTTTAAGCACATGCACGTATTTAAATACAAAATTTACAACTGTAAATCATAAATAACTTAAATAATAATTATAAAATATCTTTTATCTCAAATAAGCTTTTCTTTTAAAAGCTGTTTCTCGATATCTTTCAAAATTACCATAGTATCCCTAAATCTGTACTCTTGCGGCTATGTATGGAATTTCTCAGCGCTAACCATAGCTCGCTTACTCTGAAACATCTCGTGGCCATGTACGGAATTTCTCAGCGCTAACCATAGCACATGAAACACTATCCCACATCAGTAATGGCGACTCAACTGACAGACTCTGACACTTATCCCCCCATGTTAGTGACTTATCCCTTTCTAGGACTGTGCCAATTGAAGTGGGATAGACTGATCGGGTCTAAACTGGTCTGGAATCTCTGAGGGTATACTTCTGGGTTTGAAAACACTTTCCTTTTTGCTCTAACTTTATGGTGCCAAAAGCACAAATCCTTTTTCTGGGTGCATAACGCACTAAAATCTGATTTGTGAGTGCAATGAGCACTAAAACTCACTTTCTGAATGCATTAAACATTAAAACATCTTTGATAAGTGCAAAAGCACAAAATAGCATCATTTCAAACTCTAAATTCATGCTTATATCAACGCATTTAAAATAAACTCAAGCAATTATTTATTAAGTCAAACTTATCAATTTAAAATACTAAATACTTTTAAAACCTTTTAAAATAAAGTTTACTCACAAAACTGATAGCTGAAAATGGCGCGTGCGAAGCCCCTAATCCTCTCGCCTCGATCCTCGAGCTCCCTCGTCACCTACACAACATATGGAAGCATAAATTTACGTTCGCGTAAACCTTTGAAAACTTGAAATTACACAATCGTCCCGCAAACTAGTTTATCGTGCGAATTCGCCTTATCTTTAACTTTTTACTATTCTCTTGGTTCCTTAAGCTTCCAATAAACGTAAATTCATTTTTTTATCAACTTATTTTCACTTAAAACCAACCAATAACGAATCGCGATAAAATCTACTTCGAAGTCAACTCAATCATCAACTAAATCATCAATTTCAACTTAAACAACTCACCCGATTTCTTCCCTACGGAATCACTTTCTTCCTCTTCACGTTGAGCTTGATTCGGGGCTGTTTTGGAGGCGTAAATGGACTGGTTTGGGCTGGGCTCGAGCTGGATCTCCTCTCTTTTTCTTCTCCTCCGCGCGGCCTCCCTCTTCCTCGGTCAATCTCCCTTCGCGACACTGATTCGAGCTTGGTTTCAAGCTGAAAATGGAGTTGATTGGAGCTGGTTTGAGCTGGGTTTTCTTCTCTTCTTTCTCCTCTCTTCCTCTCTCTCTTTCCCTCTCGGCTTCGCCACGGTTGGAGGCTGGTTTCGCCGTCGATCGACGGCGGTTTCGAGCGCGTGGAGAGTTGGTTTTGGCCGCGGTTCAGCTCCGTTTCAGCTCGATCTGGTGCGGGTCGGTGACAGGTGCTCATCGGCGTCGTCACAGCAGCGGTCGGCGGTCGGTTCGGCAGCTTGGCGAGAACGCGGTCAGCTTCGGTCTGGTTCGCGCAGTCGTCGTTCAGCTTCGGCTTTGGCGTCACGTCGTCGCGTCGAGCTTCACGTGCAGCTCTGGTCGATCGGCCGGCGATGGTCTGCTCGGCTGGTCGGCGATCGTCTTCCTCCGGCGTCGCGCGACAGTCTTCTTCTTCTTCTTTCTTCTTCTTTTCTCTTCTTCTTTCTTTCTTCTTTTCTGGTTCGTGCGACACTGTCTTTGTTGATTTTTAGAGTCAACCAACCACTTTTTGGCTTCGATTTTCCTCCCCAATAAAACCTATAATTCCAATTGCGCTCCCTTAAAATTTCATTTTCTACCTTAAGTTTTAACTCAATTACACTTTGACCACAAATATTAAAACTTATCTTCAATTTAATCCCTTGCCACATTAAAGTATTACTCGATTTTAGTTACTATTTTACCTTTCCATTTAATCTCCAATCGAATCGAAATCGCTTTCTATGGGTTCCATATACCCTTAGACACTTTCATGAACTATTTAGGGTCTCTAATAATTATTTAGGGACTATTTCCTGGGAGATCTGTAAAATGACGATAGAGGGCTTACATTAATAATTTACTAAGCTTTTGAATTATTAAGCTATGCAATTTTTTTTTAAGGAGAAATATATATATATATATATATATATATGGGAGTTAAATCTAAGCATATTCAATAGCATAGCCACTAGTAATATAATTTGGAGTCAACATTATTCATTCGGGATGGATGATTTTGTAGTACAATATATAATTAAAAGTTCAAAATAAATTGAAAATGTTGTTTTCAGAAATGAAGACATCCTTTGTTGCGTTTAGTAAGAAATATTTTCAAAGATAAAAATACTAGGATTTTTTTTTATTGTTTTAAGAATGATGTATAAGACAAATTCTGAAGGAAATGTAAGTGGTTTCTTCTTAAAATTGTAGAAAGCAATAATATTCTTCGAACTTTTTGTTTATAATATCAAAAATTATTTTCCATATTTAAGAACAATTTATATTTTATTAAAAAAAAACAACTTATTTTTTAATTTTTAATCATTAAAATTAATTTTTTTAGAAACATATAAACAAATAATTTTTCAACTAGTTTTTTAACTAATTTTTGAAATAAACAGATCATAACTAGACATCCATTAGAAGTTTCGTTTTCGTATTCTTTTGTAGGCATTGACAATACATTTCCAAAGCTATGTGAACAAAATAACCATTGTTCTAGCGGTAAATCCAAATGTAATTTCTGATCCTCACCAACTCTGTGAGGACACTGAAGAATCTCTCCGAATTATTAAGGATGCTGTTGTAGAGAAAACATTAACGATTCAGGATGTTGTCTAGTTAGAAGATTAAGATTAATTAATTACCATATTAGAGTCATTTTTAGTTTATCTTAAATTATATTTTATTCATAGTTGAAATCTTCATTAATTATTATTGAATTGATAAAAAAAAAAAAAAACAAAATTCATAAGCACATTTATTCATAGTTCAAATACACATAACCTTTCTATAAATGACTGGAGTTCGAGTCTCATCATGCCTATTTACTAATATATTTGTGGAGTTTTCTTACGAGATATGGGAGGAGTAGAAGAAGAAGATGACGATCAATAGAGAAGAAAACAAAAGTCCAAGTTTGCAAAATCATCTAATATTTGTTCATCATGTATTTATAAAGTTTTTTTTTCTTTTTTCTTTTTCCCTTTTTTCGTGGCTCAATAATCTCTGTAATGCAGAGTTTGCAGCATGAAGTTGAGGTTGGTAGAAATTTAGGAGGTGTGGAAGTTGGTTAGAAATTTAGGATGTGTGGATTTTATAGGCTTGTGGCATGAGGTTGAAGGATAACTCATTGGACTTATGAGTGTTACAATAGTTAATGAAAGTCGTGACTATAAGAACAATTAATGAGTTTCTAAAAGAGAAATTCAACAATTATTAAAGTAGTTAACAATTTGATATGTTTGTGTGTTATTTATGTGACAATTATTAAAGTAGTTAATCACTATCCTTAAATATTCTTTAATAACTACTTTTATAATCAATACAAGTGTTATTATTGATGAGTAACTTTATCTAACTAATAAAGTAATTAAACCTTAAATCTAACTTTACATTTTTGTTAATCATGATTCGAGAGAGTTATTTTTTTTTTGTTTGTTAATTTAACCGTCATAAACTCATAATATTATCAACTTCTTACAAATCATATCGAATTAACATAAGAGATCTGACTAAGAAAAAAGTTAAGAAAAAATAAAAAACAAAACAACACCATTTTATTATTATTACCTGACCATCGACGTAGCCTTGGTCCGGCCCACCAAAGTAAAAAAGAAAAACGAATAAACTTCATTGTAGTATTTGAGATTTAAAAAAATATTAGGTTTTAAAGCTTTTTTGAAAACATCTTTTTTCATCCTTAACTTTTCAAAAACTCTTTACAAATGTCCAAACCGTCAATCAACTGACATCAAATATTAACAGAATGCGTGAAAAAACATTTTTAACTTTGATGGCTATTAGTTTCACTTAAATTACCTGATTATCCTAATAAAATAACGAATTTACAAGTTAAATCATCTAAAATTGTCTCTGAATTTAAGTTGTTATAAATAGTTTAAAGTCATCATTGACTGTCAGTTGATTAACGGTTTGAAAGTTTTTGAAAAGTTTTTAAAAAATTAGATATAAAAAGAATTGTTTTAAAAAAAATTTTAAAATTTTGATTTTTTTTAAAACTTTGAATACTAAAATAAAGTTCGTCCCCCCACCCCCCGAATAAAAAACAAAACACTGAGCGCTTACCGAAAAACAAGTGAGCAGCACCGCCACTTTCACTGGGTCATTTTCAATCCTACCCGAGAGACCCGACCCAATATCCAGGTTGGGTAGCGAAGAAGTGTGGGATCAAGTTTATTTGACGACCCGATCCGGATCTTGGTTGGGTCGGATTTGATGGGTAACCTGAGAAGCCCGACCTGACCCGGCCTATTTAACAACAGCCCTCCCATTATTCCTTTCTCATTCCGGCCGCTTCACCCTTCTTCTCTCCGTTGCAGCCTCTTTACACCCTCTTTTTCGCCGTTCAGCCCCACTTTTCTCTTTAGCTCCGGCCTCCTTCACGCCGGTTTTAGTAGTACCATTTGGAGGCAAAGTAAAGGCATCGGTCACTGAGTTGAGGAATCGCGGTGCGAAGTTCGATCCAGCAACTCTCTTTCAAACTCATATCGGGGCCGGTCCGACAAGAGCATTCGTTTATTTCAAAGTGGTAAGTGGAAATGTGAAGATACAAATAGTGGATGGAGATTTTTTACCTTTTGGCAGACAAAAACGGCGTCAAGAGCATAAAAAGGCAAAGTTTACACCTTCTAACACCAGATTCCTGCGTCGACGCTCAAGCATACGCAGAAGTTTTATATCAGCGTCAAAGCTTTGTCTTGTATCATGGTTTTGATCAAGTGTTGGTGGTTGGTAATACTATTCAAGGAATGTCATGAGCTGAGTTTAGGTTGGTTCATATGTGTAACTGACTGTCTTACTGATTTATTGGAAATTGGGGATACGTTATGTTTATTACGTTTAGAAAATAAATGTCAGTAGTTATCTGTTTCTAGGTGTCCTGTTGTAATCTTTATTTGACATGTCACTTGTATGATATGGTTTTAAAACTATTTTTAGGTCTTGGTTACATGTAAATGCAAGCACTTGTAAGCTTATGCAGCTTAATGGGGCAAACCTCATAATTCCAGTTTTAATGTATCAATTAGGTTTAAAATGTAGTTTGGTCTGCACAAGCTGCTCTCACGAAATATCTAAACCGGAGTTATGGTGAGTTTTTAGTGAAGAATTTCTGCCTTTATGTAATTTAAGTGGTAAATAGTTTAAATAAATTGCCTGCTAGCTATATGTTATTTAGGGATGGCAATTTTTGACAACCGACACATCTGCTTGAACACAATATAATATGAATATGAAATAATGAATTAGGGTTAAAATTATGTCATGAAAAATTAGATAAATCATGTTCGATTTCTTCTTTTCTTTTATTTTTTTTGAAATAAATCATGTTCGATTTCATGTAAAGCATAATTAGTAGGAAAACTTTTTTAACAAGATATGTGAACACAACAAGAGCACAAAATAATTTAATGTACTAAAATTGTGTATTACAGTACATTAATTTTAAATTTTATTAAATTTACACAAATGTATGATCCTAGATTGATATCTTAATTAACATATAACTTCTTGGTATAAAGTTTTAGATCATGTTATGTTAAATTAGATCAATCGTGTTTGAGTTGATATAAGCATAATTAATAGACAGACGTTTTCTTAACATGATATGTGAACACAATGAGAACACCAAAAAAAAAAAAATAATAATAATAATATATTGAAATTGTAGATTTTAATATGATTAACTAAATGAGGTGTATTAGATTTACACAAACATATAATAGATAACTTCTTGGCACCCTCAACTCTCACACATTTGATCTATTAGCTTTCTCTCCTTTTTGTTTTCAAATTTTGAAAGTATAGTCATAAATTAGGATTAATTATCAGGAGCTTTTTGTAGACTTTTAAATTAGAGAATTTGATTTGTCATTACCTAATAGTCTTTGGAAATTTAAATTTTTGGCTTATTAATCTATAAATTGAAAATTTTTAAATTCCTCAGATATCTCGATGTAGCATTTTTAGTCTAAAATGTACAACTTGGATATCTTGTTACATGACTTGGAGTCTTGGACAACAAGTTGCATGATCTAAACAATAGATGTTGTGTGATTAGGATGTTTTTAATTATTACATGAACTCTCTGAACAAAAAAAATATTAGATTCTGTTTGCACCTAAGACTAGCTACAATTGACCAAGTGAATATTTTGAAAGAAAATCTAAAATTTGATTCTTCATAACAAGTTTATCATATGCAGGTAAAATTAAGGAAGATCATGAACAAGAAAACCAAAGTTCATGTAGTCTTCCTCAGAATATGCAGTTTAGAGCGGCTGTTCTTGTTAGCATAAGACCAATTACAGGGATCCAGGTATATTTCATCCATACATAACCTATTTATTATTTTATTCTTACTTTAAACATTAATTGTAATCACATATTTTTAGTTGACTTTATCATTGTCCTGGGGTCTACTGAAAATGAATGGTTGTATTTAATGGTCTTGAAATAAAAATTTTAGGACGTCCTTACCTAAGCATTATATATATTTATATATATATATATATTGTTAGGCTGAAAACAAAAAACAATGCAAAGCGAACATAAACAAGAATGTAACGTCACATGAGATTTTTACTTGATTCAGTAAATTTTCGGCGTTTGATCCATATAGCACACTAGCATTCTTTCCACTATTAAGTGATGTTTGCAAATTGAAACTCTCTTTCTTTCTCTCACCACACATAAAACTCTCATGTACATAGGGTATTTATAGTAACTCTTGGGTACAATAAAAACACTCCTAATCAAATTCAAATTAAAACACTCTCTTGCTTAAGAAACAACAATTAATTTCTTTCTCTTCTCTCTCATTGTTGTTGTTTCTCTCTCATTTTTTCTCTGTATTTTTACACGCGAACGTTTCATTTGCTCAAGCAGAATAAAACCAGGAGCATCATTTTGATCTAAAACTAGTGCTACTAATCCTGTCCTTTCAACAAATCGTATAACATAAAATTATTTGTGATAAACTACTTATCATTTGATGATATTCTGCTAGTTATACAATTATTTTAGGATATGATTGAAAATTGTCCATCACTGTAGCTTTTAATAAGTTTAAATTCATATATTCAAATTTTATTTAGATGGTTGAATTTTAAAATGATTTTGAGGAAATAGTAAATAAAGTAAGATTATATGTAGGAGAGAGGGCATTTGCATGTCCAGTGAGTAAGAACTAAGAAAAAAAAATGAGAGAGAAACAACATTGGGGCCAAAGTAAAAAGGAAAAATAAATATTAGTAGATTTTTCATTAACAATGAGACAGGAGAGGATGTAATAAAGAAGAGAAAGTAAAGAGAAGACATTTATTACTTAAAAAAAAAAAAAAAGGACATTTAGCTGATGTGTAGATAAATGATTGTAATTGAAGGTATGAGTGCATCTTAACCGATCGACTTATCGTAATCCAACCGTCAAAGAATTGTGTAAAAATTTGTGTAATTTATAGGAGTTGTCGGTCTTGCCATATATATATGTATATGTATGTATGTTTGTTTGTGTATGGTTTTCAATCTTCCTTTAAAAAATATATATTTGAATTATATGAATAATAATTAATCTTGATAAATCAATGCATAACTCTAGTTCATTTACTATCAATAAACTAAATGAATGAGATTTCCAGATTTTTAAAGTTAAATATTTATTTTATTTAACTACGATCAATAAACTAAAATCCTTGTCATACAAGAATGAGTGAGATTTAAATTAAAGATTTATAAAAGAATAAAAAAAATCTTATCAATTATGTTAATTAATACTTATTAGTTATTTTAAATAATTTACCTTAGTATTTTATTTATTTTATTTTTTATTTCTCTTAATGATGATTACTACTAAATAGGAGTTGGCTAATATGATGGCGAAGAAATCCAAGGTTAGGTAGGGGAATTGCATTGGATATGTGCTCATTCCCTTCAAAATTGCATTACAAAATGATCCATTAGATTATGTTAAAGAAGCAAAAGCTACAATTGATAGAAAAAAGCTCTCCCTCGAAGCTCTTTGCACATATTCAATTGCGAAGTTCGTAATCAACATATTCGGATTTAAGGTACCACTATCTCCATTTTCTCTAACCTTTCTATATATAGGACTCTAAGGCATAGCTAGAAATTTTATCGTTTGTGGGCTAAATTTATGGCTGGATGAAAATTTTAATTACTTTAACATTTAGTTTAGAATTTTAAAATTTTATTTATAGATTTTAGGGCTGCTTCAGTTCTTAAATGTTTAATATTAGCCTGCAATTATTGTTCTTTTAAGACAAAAAATAGGAAAAAAACTAAATTTATACATACATATATATATATATATATATGTTAATTAGAAACAGCCTACCCAAGTGCAAGAGTGGCTCTACCATTGATAGGACATGTGTAATGTAGAATATATTAATATATACTCCCAAAAGTGGCTTTACCATTGATAATACACCTAGGCTTTTATGAGAATTTACAAAGATTGATATATGCACGATGAGACTTGAACCTTAATTATCACAATTTTAAAAGAGAAGCGTATTAATCACTTGAACTATGATGGATGTACATTATATTTTTCTGTTAATATCTATTTTTAATACACATATTGTGATGTGAATCATTAAAAAATAAAAATAAAAATCTCAAATGACAGGCATCTTGATGAATAGAAGATAATTAATGGTAATTCACACTAAATTATAATAATTATTTTTTAAAGTATTAACACTAAATTAATTGATTGTCCCATTGAACTTAAACTAATTGTTTAATATATATACGCATATTTAACAGGCAGCTGGTGCTATAGCGAAAAGAGTTCTTTCAAAAATTACAATGGCTTTTTCAAATGTGGTTGGTCCTTTGGAAGATATTAGCTTTTATGGCCATCCCATTGCCTTCCTTGCTCCCACTGTTTATGGGCATCCACAGGTCAGGAATTCCATCTACTTAAACAAAGATTTTATTTAAAGCATTATATTATGGCTTGTTGGAACAGAGCACATTAAAAATTAAAAAAAATATATATTAAAAATTATTGTTCTCTTAAAATAATATATAAAATGTGTATTAATATATTGAATAAATAAATATTAATAATTTACTAAGCTTTTGAATTTTTAAGCTATGCAATTTTTATTTTTTTAATAGAAGTATATATATATATATATATATTTGGGAGTTGAATCTAAGCATATTCAATAGCATAGCCACTAGTAATATAATTTGGAGTCAACATTATTCATTCGGGATGGATGATTTTGTAGTACAATATATAATTAAAAGTTCAAAATAAATTGAAAATGTTGGTTTCAGAAATGAAGACATCCTTTGTTGCGTTTAGTAAGAAATATTTTCAAAGATAAAAATAATAGGATTTTTTTTTTTTATTGTTTTAAGAATGATGTATAAGACAAATATTCTGAAGGAAATGTAAATGGTTTCTTCTTAAAATTGTAAAAACCAATAATATTCTTCAAACTTTTTGTTTATAATATCAAAAATTATTTTCCATATTTAAGAACAATTTATATTTTATTAAAAAAACAACTTATTTTTTAATTTTTCATCGTTAAAATTAATTTTTTTAGAAACATATAAACAAATAATTTTTCAACTAGCTTTTTAACTAATTTTTGAAATAAACAGATCATAACTAGACATCCATTAGAAGTTTCGTTTTCGTATTGTTTTGCAGGCATTGACAATACATTTCCAAAGCTATGTGAACAAAATGACCATTGTTCTAGCAGTGAATCCAAATGTAATTTCTGATCCTCACCAACTTTGTGAGGACATTGAAGAATCTCTCCGAATTATTAAGGATGTTGTTGTAGAGAAAACATTAACGATTAAGGATGTTGTCTAGTCAGAAGATTAAGTTTAATTAATTACCATATTAGAGTCATTTTTAGTTTATCTTAAATTATATTTTATTCATAGTTGAAGTCTTCATTAATTATTATTGAATTAATAAAAAAATAAAATAAAATTCATAAGCACATTTATTCATAGTTCAAATACACATAACCTTTCTATAAATGACTGGAGTTCGAGTCTCATCATGCCTATTTACTGATATATTTGTGGAGTTTTCTTCCAAGATATGGGAGGAGTAGAAGAAGATGATGACGATCAATAGAGAAGAAAACAAAAGTCCTAGTTTGCAAAATCATCTAATATTTGTTCATCATGTGTTTATAAAGTTTTTTTTTCTTTTTTCTTTTTCCCTTTTTTTGTGGCTCAATAATCTCTATAATGCAGAGTTTGCAGCATGAAGTTGAGGTTGGTAGAAATTTAGGAGGTGTGGAAGTTGGTTAGAAATTTATGATGTGTGGATTTTATAGGCTTGTGGCATGAGGTTGAAGGATAACTCATTGGACTTATGAGTGTTACAGTAGTTAATGAAAGTCATGACTATAAGAACAATTAATGAGTTTCTAAAAGAGAAATTCAACAATTATTAAAGTAGTTAACAATTTGATATGTTTGTGTGTTATTTATGTGACAATTATTAAAGTAGTTAATCACTATCTTTAGATATTCTTCAATAACTACTTTTACAATTAATACAAGAGTTATTATTGATGAGTAACTTTATCTAACTAATAAAGTAATTAAACGTTAAATCTAACTTCATATTTTTGTTAATCATGATTCGAGAGAGTTATTATTTTTTTTGTTTGTTAATTTAACCGTCATAAACTCATAATATTATCAACTTCTTACAAATCATATCGAATTAATATAAGAGATCTGACTAAGAAAAAATTTAAGAAAAAATAAAAAACAAAACAACACTGTTTTATTATTATTACCTGACCATCGACATAGCCTTGGTCCGGTCCACCAAAGTAAAAAAGAAAAACGAAAAAACTTCATTGTAGTATTTGAGATTTAAAAAAATATTAGGTTTTAAAACTTTTTTGAAAACAACTTTTTTCATCCTTAGCTTTTCAAAGACTTTTTACAAATGTCCAAACCGTTAATTAACTGACAGCAAATATTAACAGAATGCGTGAAAAAACATTTTTAACTTTGATGGCTGTTAATTTCACTTAAATTACCTGATTATCCTAATAAAATAACGAATTTACAAGTTAAATCATCTAAAATTGTCTCTGAATTTAAGTTGTTATAAATAGTTTAAAGTCATCATTGACTGTCAGTTGATTAACGGTTTGAAATTTTTTGAAAAGTTTTAAAAAAATTAGATATAAAAAGAATTATTTTTAAAAAAATTTTAAAATTTTGATTTTTTTTAAAAACCTTGAATATTAAAATGAAGTTCGTCCCCCCACCGCCCGAATAAAAAACAAAACATTGAGCGCTTACCGAAACACAAGTGAGCAGCACCGCCGCTTTCACTGGGTCATTTTCAATCCTACCCGATAGACCCGCCCAATATCCAGGTTGGGTAGCGAAGAAGTGTGGGATCGAGTTTATTTGTACAACCCGATCCGGATCTTGGTTGGGTCGGATTTGATGGGTAACCTGAGAAGCCCGACCTGACCCTCCCATTATTCCTTTCTCATTGCGGCCGCTTCGCCCTTCTTCTCTCCGTTGCAGCCTCTTTCCACCCTCTTTTTCGCCGTTCAACCCCACTTTTCTCTTCAGCTCCGGCCTCCTTCACGCCGGTTTTAGTAGTACCAGTTGGAGGCAAAGTAAAGGCATCGGTCACTGAGTTGAGGAATCGCGGTGCGAAGTTCGATCCAGCAACTCTCTTTCAAACTCATATCGGAGCCGCTCCGATGAGAGCATTCGTTTATTTCAAAGTGGTAAGTGGGAATGTGAAGATACAAATAGTGGATGGAGATTTTTTACCTTTTGGCAGACAAAAACGGCGTCAAGAGCATAAAAAGGCAAAGTTTACACCTTCTAACACCAGATTCCTGCGTCGACGCTCAAGCATACGCAGAAGTTTTAGATCAGCGTCAAAGCTTTGTCTTGTATCATGGTTTTGATCAAGTGTTGGTGGCTGGTAATGCTATTCAAGGAATGTCATGAGATGAGTTTAGGTTGGTTCATATGTGTAAGTGACTATCTTACTGATTTATTGGAAATTGGGGATACGTTATGTTTATTACGTTTAGAAAATAAATGTCAGTAGTTATCTGTTTCTAGGTGTCCTGTTGTAATCTTTATTTGACATGTCACTTGTATGATATGGTTTTAAAATTTTTTTAGGTCTTGTTACATGCAAATACAAGCACTTGTAAGCTTATGCAGCTTAATGGGGCAAACCTCATAATTCCAGTTTTAATGTATCAATTAGGTTTAAAATGTAGTTTGGTCTGCCTAGATGCTAAAGGGAGAAAGGGGACTTAGCTGAACATGCATGATGCCATAGAATAAGAAATTTTGTTTCTTCCACTTTATGAATCAAAATTTATAAAATTAGACAAAAGGAATGCCTCTTAATGCTTGAGTTTAATCTTTACGTTCTGTATTGATTTGATAAAATTCTGCTATGCAATGAGTACCCTATTTATATGTTTTTGGCTTTTGATTGCTTCATGAAGGCTGGAGAAAAGCGGAAAGAAGAAGAGATGATAGAACTTGAGGGTCCATTGGGCAAGAGTGATGCTGTGATCTGTGAACTGGTTTCTTTGGAGAGAGAGTTATTTACACCTAAGAATGGGACAATTGATCCTTTTGGTTTGTACTTATATGGTCTTGTGTTAAAAGACAAAGGCAGTGAGAATCTTGCTTGTACGGTTTTAGTGGAGTCTGCGATTAGCTATCCTTGGAATTGGAGTGCCTGGTCGGAGCTGCAGTCCTTGTGCACTACGATTGACATCTTGAGTAGCCTTAATCTCAATAACCATCGGATGAAGGACTTTTTTCTTGCCTGTGCCTTGTCAAGAACATAGGATCTGCAGTGAATCGATTAAAAAAATATGAATATCTTTAAAGCACTTTCAGTTTCAGCAATTACATACAGATTCGAATTGCGAAAGTACAGTACAGTTTGAGAGAATTTCAACAAGTTGAAGTGATATTGAAGAGCGTTCAAGGAATGATCCCTATTGCATGGAGGACATGAATTCCAAACAGGAGTGTTTCTCTGTCCTAAGTTATCTTGCCCACAAGGTGTTTATGACTGATAAATACAGACCTGAATCTTGTTGCATCATTGGAAACTATTATAGTTTGAAGGGGCAGCATGAGAAGTCAGTAGTGTATTTTAGGAGGATTTAGAGAGGATGAAGAAGCAACATTTACTACAAGAAAGATTTAGAAAGGATGGAAGCTGAAGAGAGGGAAGGACCAAATATGGTTGAAGCGTTGATGTTTCTTGCTACTCATTGCAGAGCCCATAACAGATTTGAAGAGGCAGAGGTGTATTGTACCTGTATAATGGATTATACTGGCCCACTTAGTTTTATTTCATTTCTTGGATTTATGATTTTTATTGATATTAGAAACCCATTTTATGATCGTCAACACACATTGATTTTAATCAGAAAAGTTGTTTATTTGTCTCACTGTGATGACTGATGTGCATAATTGCAGGAGAAAGAAACTGCAAAGAGTATGCTTCAAGGAATGAGAAGGGATCAATCTAGTTTTCCTCCAATGGATGTTGAGCACTTTCCTCCATGACTTCCACTACTGCTCATAGAAGTTAAAAATCCTCTGAGGCAGCTTCTACAGACTCAGTTTTCTGTGCTGCAGGTAATTTTCTAAGTCTCAGATTTGTAACAGGAACACACCTGTGTCTGTTCTCCTTTGGTGTTTGTAATGTAGCAATAGGACTCAAAAGTGATGGTTAGAACTTAGAAGCCTATATAATCATTTCTGAAGTGGGACAAAAATAGGTGGCTAGATCATATACCTTATAAGGCATCCGAAAACAGTGTTTCTCTTGTCTGAATTTTTCAAGTTATTTTTATTGTTTTGTTCCATTCACATGATTCCCATTTCGTTCCATTTTAGATTTACAGCCCCATTAATAAACTTGTACCTTGGGAATATGATGAGTGGCAATATTAGCACCCCTCTAAAACTGTATTTACACCCCTAATTTAATTTTTTTTTTTTCATAAATTCCAATATCACCCTTATATTATAAAACAAAGAATCATCAAATTTTGAAGTTATAAAGCCATGAAAATGCTACCTGGTTTGGTGGACACAGAAACGAGAAACTATATGTTTGCAAGAGCATTGGTGTATATGTGTGTTTACATTGCAGACCAATGAGAAACCTTGGGGTGCTTTGTGCTATGGAGAATCTGCCTTCATCACCAGTAAGGCCCTAATCGGATTCTTGATAATTCTTGCAATCGGGTATCGATAACGTGCTGAAACTCTTGATGGGAGAGGAGAGGCGAGTGTTTGGTAATGTGGGCCATCGATGTAATATGAAACTGAACTGCATGAACTGAACTGTTTTGGGACTCTTATCAATGGAGTTAAATGTGGTGTCCGGAGAAGCAAACAGTCTTATACTATGGATAGAAACTGTATGATCAATCTAGTCTTGAAAGCAGACTCCAACTGCTTGAAACTAAGTTGCAACTGATTGAACCTAGAGTTCACCATTTGAATGGGATTTTGTTGAACCATCACTCCCTATTGCCTTGCTCCATGCTAAACCCTACACACCGCTTGCAAACCTCAGCTTTAAGATGATGAATCCTGGATTTGGATCCTCTATACATACTTTATTTTAGTTTTTTATTAGATGTAGTTTAGTTAGTAACTAAACAATGAGTAAAAGAATAATAATATTTTGATTAAAATTATATTAATAATTTAATATAAGGGTAATATTGGAATTTTATGAAAAAATAATTTAGGGGTGTAAATAGTTTAGAGGGGTGCTAATATCGCCACTCAAATATGATTCTGTTAGGATGTTTTGTCAAGGGGATTCTTTAATGTTCTTACATCTTGAATGTGGGAAGTTCATCATAGTAATTTTTCTTTAATTTTCTTACATCTTGAACAGTTATAAAGGGACAAGCCCTGGTCGACTTTGTTGCTCAATTCTCGGGGATAGAAGAAGAACCAACTAGCCAAGTGTCAACTTAGCCAACTAAAGAGCTCCCTCTTTGGGAGTTGTATATGCATGGACATGATTCCAAAAATCTCTACTCGCAAAGAAACGGTTAGTAATTTATCAGTTACTGGATGAGTCATCGGTGATTAATCGATGAGTATTGTTTTGGAGAAAAATTATTATTTTTTGAAATTTGAGGGCATAAACTGATATTTTTTTAAATATCAGTGACCAAAACTTTGATATTGGTATAATTTTATTAAACCTTAAAGGAGGTTTGTGTAATTTACCCTAATATATATATATATATATATAAACACACAAACCCTAACATTTTCTCATCGTCACTCTTTTCTTCTTTTCTCTCATCTCTTTTTTCTTTTTCTTCTTCTTCTTCTTCCGATCACCACTCAAACCCATCCAATCTCAGCCGTGCTTCGCCTTCCGAACTCAATTGCAACCACCCATCCAAGCTTAACCACAACCCATCTAAGCTCAAGCTTACCAAGACACGCCCATCAACTGGTCGAAGAAAGTTCTGACCCAACAACAAGCCAACTCCAACCCATTCGAAGGTAACTTTTGCCCAAACTCCCCATTTTCATTTGGATTTTGAGGTTTTTGGGTTTTTCTTGAATGATTTGTAGTGGGTTTTATGGTGGTTGGCGATCAAGACCCTCGATCTGGGGGTTATCAAACTGACAGAGTGTTAGTCAACGATTTATCAGCGAAAAGTCGCCGTTAATTAGTGATTTTTGAAACAATGTCCACAGATCATCTAACGAAGGAAAGGCAGAGTAAGAGTGCTCTTAGGTAGCTCGAACGAATAAAACGTACACTATACACTCTAATTCAATTTCAAGGCATCAAATAATGAGGCAGAGTGTAAGGCCTTGTTGGCAAGCCTGAGATTAGCTCGAGAGCTAGGAGTTGCAAAAATTAAAATTTATAGTGATTCCTAATTGGTTGTATAACAAGTTAGGAAGGACTACTTAACTCGCGAGACTAGAATGATTGTCTACTTACAGGAAGTGATGAAAATCCTTGAACGATTTGTTCAATATGATTGCTAGTAGGTTCCATGTGTTTAGAACTCTCATGCGGATGTTTTGGTAAAGTTAGACACGATAAAGGACGCCAATCTATTAGACATCGTACTAGTGGACTACCTTTCTAAGCTTGGTATCAAAATTGAGGAGATGCAACTCATCGACCCATTAGTGGTGATAACCACCTCTCCAAACTCCTAGATGACCTCGATCATCGATTACTCGGTGAATGAAAAACTACGAGCAGATAAGAATGAAGCTCGAAGGTTGTGTCTGAGAGCTACTTAATATGTCATTTATGGTGATATGCTTTTCAAAAGAGGATTCAGCATTCCCTTTTTGAGGTGTATCGATAGAGAAGCAACAACGTTTGTGTTGTGAGATATACATGTAGGTCATATTGGAAATCATGTTAAAGGGCTATCACTAGCCCAAAAAGCTCTTCAACAATGATATTATTAGCTTACCATGAAGCAGGACGCTCTAAACTTGGTAAAAAGATGTGACATGTCATAAATTCACTATAACACCATGAGCTCCTACGTCTTTGTTATAGTCAATGATCAACGCCTGACTATTTGCAATTTGGGGCATTGACTTGATTTGACTGCTACCTAAAGCTCATGGAAATTATAGACATGCTCTAGTTGTAGTTGATTATTTTACTAAGTGGGTTGAAACAGAAGCTCTAAGTCATATTGCAACCGAACAAATAGAGAAATTTGTCTGGAACAATCCTATTTGTTGTTTTGGTGTCCTATAGTAGATTGTCTTTTTCATACAATAGAGAGCAAAATAAGGAACTCTTGGGAAGGAACCTTGAGCTACTAGTTGAAAAGAGAGAAGCTGGACAATTGAGAATAGCTGTCCACCAATATAAGATAACTCACTATTAAAAGAGGAAGGTCAAAGAACAATAGTTCAAAAAAGGCTTTGGTCTTAAAGCAGATACTACCCCGATTAATGGACCTCTGAGAAGGAGTGCTCGAACCTAGCTAGGAGCAACCTTATATCATCGTTGAAGACCTTCAAAATGGAGCATACCATCTGCTTGAACCTAATAGGACAAAGGTGCCATGAGCATGGAACGCCGAACACCTAAAAAAATATTATCCTTAGATTTAAATACGAACTATTTTAATTGTAAAATGCTTTAATAAGGTTCATTATGTTTTCAGCAGCTAACAAAGTCTCTTGTTCAAATTAAATTGCATGTGAACTACAAACTTTGGGAATTCGAAAGGTTTAAGGTTAACTTCGATATGATTAGCCTAGAACACATTTGACTTACCAATGATCACTGAAAATAACCACCCTATAGTAGCTGAGACACAAGGCTATCCAACAATGAATATACACAACATGAGCCTGTAAAAATTCGGAGGATAGTAGTTTGGTAGTTTAAGAAAGATATGACAACTATCTTACCTCCACCATTCTACCAAATATAAGACACAACGCCACAAACGAGTTGCTCATTGGATTGCTCCATAAGCGGGCGATTTCCAAAGTGTAGCTCCACAAGTGGGTCACACCTCTCTAGAATAACAAACTTGGGGGACACCATGTGGATCAAGGAGGATATGATAACACTCAGCCTCCTCCACATCCTTACGGGGCAAGACTACATTCCTTTGAGAGTTTTACCTAATATGAGTGTATATGGCAAAAGCCTTATAAAAATTCTAAGGATGTAATACCATAAATCCAACATGAATAGACATGTCACAAGAACATAAAATTAGGAGGAAAGTGGTAGTTGGTCTTCACAAAGGGAAAGAAATTGCAAGGAGAATAAAATGGTTTTGGTCCAATGTGCATTCAGGATTTGAGGTATTTAAATAAGTAAAATTTGTTTGGTAAGATTTGAAATCCTAATTGAGATTAGTTGATCTTAGAATGACTTGAGGATGGGAGAAAATTAGGAACCTAGTTTTAGTATTATTAATTTCATAAAAATTTATTAATAGAATTTCAGACAATTGGATTTTGGATGACTTTTCTTTGATTACACGTTGTTGAGTTCGTAAGCCTTGTGATAGATAATCAAAATTTAAAACTTCAATTAAGGTTGTGTTTTGAGTCAAACTTATTCATCTAACGATTTTTTCTTTCCCTTTTCTTTTTCATTTTGTTTTCAATACATACAAATGATTTCACACAAATCTAACTGTTTATATCTTTAGTCATAAAAATGTTTAGAATACATTCGAAGCACTATACTTTTATTGATTATTTGTAATAAATTTAAGATTTTTCATGAGAATTACTTAAAATTAATAGTTGAGAAAAACCTTGAAGGTCTTTTAGGTGATTTAGAGTGTTGAGTTGAGGATACAATAGATGATGTTACATTGCATTTTTATAGAACAAGAAGAAGTCAGTTCAAAGACAGATTATAATTTCAGAAACTATCCTTACATCTTCAAGGCTCTATTTTTAACAAGGTTCCAAAAATTGTTAATCGCTAATTGACCGGCGAAGCAACGGTTTGCGATTTATCAGTTATTCGATAATTAATTGGTGAGTCTTGTTTTAGGGGGGTAATTATTATTTTTTGAATTCTGATGACGTAAATTGATATTATTTTAAACATTAGGGGTCAAAACTTAAATAATATTATAATTTTATTAATTTGAGGGGGTTTGTGTAATTGTCCATCATATATATATTTATATATGAATTTCCACTAACCTAATCGTATATCAACCTCCTCTCTCTCTCTCTCTCTCTCTCTCAAACACACACACACATACGTATCAGCCTCATCTCTCTCTCTTACGGTCCCCACACAACACCCTTCTCCACTCTCTCTCTTTCTACTCTCTCCCTCCTCCCCCACCAGTCTCCTCCGTTATGGCGCCCATCACCTCCATTTTCTCACTCAGCCGACTGCCGACCACCATTCTCCACTCTCTTTCTTCTCTCTCACTCCTCCCTTGTTAGCCTCCTCGCTAGGACCGCTACCACCTCATCCTCCACTTATTCTTCCTTTCTAACCTTCTGGCGGTGCCCGTGATTTTTAATATTTTTTATGTTGATTTTGTTCTATTGATTTTTCATTTCTTGTTGTGTTGATTTTTCTTTTCTTTTTTTTTTTCAATCTTTGTCGGTATGATTAATGACTTTGAATGATGATGTTGGGAGATTCAGATTTGTCATTTTTTTTTTTTTCATATTTTTTTGGGTTGATTTTTCAGGTTTGGTTGTAATCGATTCGGTCAATTTTGACAGATTCGACCGAGTACTTGGGCGACTCGGACAATTATTTAGTCCACCGATTTTGGCCATCGGATTGGTCCTTATTAGATCGGTAAGGTGTCGATTAGCGTTTTATCGTCGGAAACCGATGATTTTCAGAACACTGATTTTTAAAGATAGTTTATGATGTTATGTTGCTATGTTAATGATCATATTCAAAACTGTATTTTAAAGCCTACTTTACATCTTCCCCTGTTTCTCTCTTTTTATTTATTTATTTATTTTTTTCATTTTTGTATTGTCCTTGTGTATCCACAATCTTTTTGTTTGAAGCAAAAACATCCAAATATAACCAAAAGTATAACATAATAAAGTTTAAGCAATTATTATGATTTTGTTTTAGCCTTTCTTACAACCTAGAAAATGTTTTTAGCTACAATCATCATTCAGTTTATGCTGTAAATACTAATTATTTTATGAACTTCTGACCTCAAGAATAATACAAATTGTTAAGAGTTCAATTTTTAGTACATATAGAAATAACAATCATGCAAAACTAAATACAACACAACACAATTAAAGTTATCCTATAAAAAATTATTTAACTATAATTTAAAAGCTACATTTGAGTAACCTAACAAATTTATCGACCACTAAAAGTTGTCATTGTTTCCTTATTAATGGAACACTCTCTTCTGATAAGAGATGACCTTGATTCATTCTTACCGATAGCAAATGTAGATTTCTTGGGAGAAGAAAGTATTGTTTCATTGCTTAACATGAAAACTATATTCGACATGCTTGGTCTGTCTTCTACGATATCTTGCACGCATAAGAGTCCGACATGGATGCACCTCAAAACTTCATTTGTTGGACATGAATCGACTATACATGAGTCAACTATCTCTAGGGCCTTACCAACTCTCCATAATTCCCATGTCTTATTTCCGATATTACAAGAGAATTAAAAAAAAATGTAAGTAGCGAACCAATGTTTATAAGTTGCAAATGACAAAAATTGGCAACAACTTACATATTGTATCAAATATGAGCATGAATCATCATGGAAAAAGCTCGTTCTCTTCTTGCCACTTACGATCTCTAATATTATGACTCCAAAACTGAAAACGTCTGATTTCGTGGAAAAGAGACCACCTAGTACATATTCAGGTGACATATAACCACTGCAAGCATATAAATTATTGATCTCCATTACAATATATTCCTAGAGTAGTTTTCATTTCATTTTTAGGTTATATAAAAAAATGTTGGCAATTGAAGAAGTTCAATGATAAGTATGTTTTGTATCAACTTACTAAGTTCCAACAACTCTTTTGGTTTTTTCTTGGGTTTTATCCTCTCCACTTATTCTTGCAGTACCAAAATCTGAGATTTTGGGTTTCATCTCTCTATCTAAAAGAATATTACTAGTTTTTAGATCCCTGTGAATAATTCTTAATCTCGAATCTTGATGAAGATAAAGAATCCCTCGAGCAATTCCTAAAATTATATCAAAGCGCATTTTCCAATCCAATAATAGCTTTCTTGATTGATCTGTTTCAAGTATATATCTTAGAAAAAATAGACATAGAAACTATACAAATATCAAATGCATAATTAAGGAGTAGTCATACCAAAAATGAAGTAGTCCAAGCTTTTGCTAGGCATAAATTCATAGATTAGTATCTTTTCATCTTTCTCCGTGCAATAACCTAAGAGCCTTACTAGATTTTTATGTTGAAGTTTTGCTACCAGTAAGACCTCATTTTTGAATTCGGAGATTCCTTGTCCTGAATTTTTTGATAATCTTTTGACAGCTATCTCTTGTCCATTAGACAATTTTCCCTGTAATATGGACCGAAATATATTTATGTTAGTTTTGAAATTACCTACCATGCTTTAAACATGGTTAGAGGCCCAACATAGAAAATACATATAGGAGTGAAAAACTCAAATCAAGGCAGATGGGACTAAAAGGTTCGATGAACACCCAAAATGAAAGTTATAGTTCTAATTGCCAAAGAATATGGATGAACAAAATTTTACATTAAGAAATTGATTAAAAAGTTTCGCTCAAAAGAGAATTTTAATCACCAAAAGTACTGGAAGACAAATACAAGGCCTTATTAGTATATAACTGTTGTTATTATGGCAGAGAGAAAAAAAATACCTTGTAAACTGGGCCAAAACCTCCTTGTCCAAGCCTATTCACCGAAGAAAAGTTGTTTGTTGCAGATATCACAGTATGTAGTTCAAACAAAGTCAATTCTATATTCTCACTTTCACTATTATCATTAGGAGAGTCCTTATGTTTAGATGAACTTCCCGCCAAATCCAAATCCAACCTATGATGATGCTTTTGTTTCTTCTTTCCTGTATTCAGGTAATTAATTTATGCATACAGAGCAATTATTCAGCATTCTTATGTATTCTCATGTTCTTGCTTTTTATATTTCCACATAAATTACTTCTCAGGAATCAGGGGAAAACGATAGTTATAGTCAAGGCATAAGTAAAGTCATTTTAGGTTCTATGTTTGTCCTAACTGTAACAAGGACCATGCTATCTGACTGTTCACAAAATAATAGTGATGCAAACCTTAGTTCAGCATACTAGAATAAGATGTATAATTATAGCTAATTTGAATTACCTTTAGCACGCCTTCTCCAGAAGTAATGAAAGCACATGGCTGCCAGAATGATTTCCACAATCACAGGAAAAACAATAAATGCTAGTCTACTTTTTGTTGCTAGAATGTGTCTTGAAACTTTCCAGGCATCTGCAGTTGGAATTTCAAAATTTTTGTTCAGATTAGTTAGGCTCAAGCAATTTCAAACAGATGTTACTTTATAAAAACCTGAGGATCTGAGCCTAGATAAAGATTAGATGATTTACTAGCTTTTGTGTGGCTAAACTGCTAATCAGGTTTTGAGTGCCCCTTACAATGTGACTAAACTTTTATCTTATCCAATTTTGAAACCAAATACTAAACAATATAGCTTATGCAACATAGAAATAGGCTACTAATATTGAATAAGAGATAAGCAAAAGAAACGATGAATTGATAAAAATTTATGTACCGAGCTCCACAGCATCAACTCTTATGTAGAAATCTTGTTCATCTTCATAGTCTATCATATCCGTCAACTCACTATACCATGTTATGCACCATTGTCCGCTTTCATTACCATCAACAACAGCATACCCTGTACAGTTGCAACTCTTCAGGCACTTTCTCTCACACTCCTGTAAGCTCATATTACCATAAACGGTAGAATTTCTGGCGTCTGGTAACTTCACATGTTCCAGTCTCACAAAACCCTCCCCATCACCTTTGCCACAGCCATCCTGTTTCCTTTTTTCCACACATGGTAGGTACCAGCTTTGCGGATTCAAGGGTTCAAACCCGGGCAGACATGTACAATGTGCCACCGCCTCCCCATTGCAAATCGCATTTGCACCACATCGTGCATACTCACCACACAAGTTCCCAGGCAGAAACCCCATGTTCATCCATCTCTGGCTCTCATGCCAGATCAGTCTCTTAACAGTTCCAGTTGGCTCCAGAACACTTATGCAGAAAGGGGCTCCACTTTTTGGTGAGAATTTAATATACAATTCATTGTCATTGCTCACATACGTGTAATTCATAAAATCCACTAGCTCAGAGTAGTAATCTTTGTGGCCTTTAACTTTAAAATCAGGCAAGCCATTCAGCTTGCGACCATTCCAAGGGCCACTGCGCCATATTGGAACCGAATTCTTGTACAAGAAAACCTGAGGCATACCTCTAGGGTCAAACCTAGTGGAATATTCCCCAGGTGTTGGATCATCCTTTGACTTCCAAGAAGTTATGATACGGTTGAGGCCACTATTCCGGTTCAATCCAAATTTCAGACCAGGAAGAATCGTGTGTGTTGGATAATCAAAGCTTTGCCATATGATTTTGTCTTCAGCTACCAGAACCAGGTTTCCTGAATCCAATAGCTTGGCAGCCGAGGAGGTGGCCATTGTCATAGAAACATTGGTAGACCACAAGGGATTGTCCTCAACACCACGAAAAACAGCAAGATTTCCGTCTCCACCTATCTTGAAAACACCAGCAGAATTCTTGATTGGAGTTGCCCTGTTAGCAACCCAAACAACCGTCTGTTCAGAGATTTTGTTGAACCATATGCCAACATAACGAGCTTGAGATTTGCCAGGGCTGAAGAATCCGAGTTTGAAGTTTCCATGAGATGATACAAGGCTTCCGTTTTCAGCATCAGATATGAAGTGGGTTCGGGTAATTGTGTCGAATGAATAAGATGAGCAGAAGAGATTGAATATTACAAACAGTGCTGAGACACAGAGAGCTCTATTATTACAGCCCATGAAGATAAGTGTTTGGACTGCTTTACAGGGATACACCAAGTTTTTCCCCTATATGAGAGAGAGAAAAGTAAGAGTCAACAAAACAGACTTTGAAATCAGTTGATAAAGATGTGTCTTTAAGGATGCAAGAAACTCAGTTCATCGTCAGCCACCCAGCTGTTGTGAAATTGACTACGAATGGATAATATCAATACTCCGAAATGAGAGAATAATATTTTATAATAAGAACACGCTTTCTCCAAAGACAAAAATGTTAGAGATCAGAGGACTTGTAGGTTCGGTAATTCTGACTTGTAACCAATCGTGAAATATGGTTTATAAAACAGACTTTGAAATCAGTTGATAAAGATGTGGCTTTAAGGATGCAAGAAACTCAGTTCATCGTCAGCCACTCAGCTGTTGTGAAATTGACTTTGAATAGATAATATCAATACTCGGAAAAGAGAGAATAATATTTTGTAATAAGAACACGCTATCTCCAAAGACAAAAATGTCATTGTTACTATTAGTCAAGATGTTAGAGATCAGAGGACTTGTAGGTTCGATAATTCTGACTTGTAACCAATCGTGAAATATGGTTTATGACTGTGAAAATAAAAAAAAGGATATCACTTAATATGAGGCTCTTTTAAAGGCCCACGTCAAGATATCTGTCTCTTGCTAGTTATTTGCCTTGTTTTCTAAAACATTTTATTTCTCTCTATGTATTCCCATTTGTTAGTTATTTGCCTTCTTTTCTGTTTCCTATTTCTGCTGCAACAGAAAATCTAATCACAATATTCCCATTTGTCTGTTTGAGTTAGCAAATGGAAGCAACGCTTATTTTAAAAAAAAAATTAGCCACAATCATTCTTATTATTATTTTAATTATTTTATATTTAAGCAACGCTTATTACAGGACCTTTGACCTTTGAATAACTACAAATTATTATGATTCTCGTTTTCTATACTAAATATAAATAATGTTAAAATTACTATTTAACATGGCATATTAGTTTAATTCCTAGTATCAAAAGTGTTTAAAGTATAATTTATTTTAATATATCTAAGAAACCTAATAAATTCATCAAACATTAAATGTACTAGTTGTTACCTCATTAACAGAACACTGTGTTCTTATAGCAGATGAATGTCGGATAATCAAAGCTTTGTCATATGATAGTTTCTTGTGCTACAAGAATCAAATTTTCTGAATCTAAAAGCTTGGCAGAGGAGGTGCCTATTGACACAGAAACATAGTAGACCAAACAGTACTTCTCTCATTACCACAAAAGACTACAAGATTTCCATCTTCACCAATTCTGAAAATGCAAAGTTTGCAACATGAAGTTGAGGTTGGCAGAAATTTAGGAGGTGTGGAAGTTGTTGGTTAGAAATTTAGGATGTGTGGATTTTATAGGCTTGTTTGAGTTTGAAGGATAGCTCGTTAGACTTATGGGTATTACAGTAGTTAACGAAAGTCATGGCTATAAGAACAATTATTGAGTTTCTAAAAGAGAAATTCAACAAATATTATTATTATTTTAATATAATTTCAACAAGAGTTATTATCATTTTTCCCCATAATGATTAATAAATCATCATTCCTCCCTTAGTGATTTAAAAACACCATTTTGCCTCTTTTTCTGACTTGAATTAATACTACTTTAGAAGGTTTTTTGACCATTTTAAAATCATTAATAGCGAAAATGATGATTTATCAATCGTCAGAGGAAAAAATGATAATAACTCTTCCAACAATTTTTAAAGTAGTTAATAATTTGATATGTTTGTGTGTTGTTTATGCAACAACCAATTTAAGGGTTATTATTGATGGATAACTTTATCTAACCAGTAAAGTAACTAAACCTTAAATTTAAGTTCATATTTTTGTTAATCACGATCGTAGAGAGTTAATTTTTTTTTCTTTTTTTTTTTTGATTTGTTAATTTAACCGTCATAAACTCATAATATTGTCAGTTTCTTACAAATCATATTGGATTAACATTATAGATTTGATTAAGAAAAAAATAAAAAAATAAAAAACAAAGCAAACACGGCTTTATTGTTATTACTTGACCATCGGTGTGACTGCGATCTGGTCCACCAAGGTGAAAAAAAAGACTGAGCGCGGACCGAGAAACAAGTGAGCAACACCACCACTCCCAACACTAGTGGTGGCCATTTTCAATTGAACCCGATAACCCGACCCTAGTAGCCAGATTGGGTCGGGTTCAAGGTAAAAATGCATGAAATCAAGTTGATTTCTCACAGCCCGATCCAGATCCGGGTTGATCCGGGTTTGCCGGTCCACCGAGAACCCGACCCTATTGCTCATAGAAGTTAAAAATGCCCTGAAGCAGCTATAACAGATTCAGTTTTCTGTGTTGCAGGTAATTTTCTAAGTCTCTAATTTGTATCAGGAACACACCTGTGTTTGTTCTCCTTTGGTGTTTGTAATGTAGCAATAGGACTCAAAAAGCGATGGTTAGAAGCCTATATAATCATTTCTGATGCAGGACAAATAGATGGCTAGATCATATGCCTTCTCAGGCATCCGAAAACAGTGTTTCTCTTGTCTGAAATTTTCAAGTTATTTTGATTGTGTTGTTCCATTCACATGATTCCTATTTCATTCCATTTTAGATTTACAGCCCCATTAACAAACCTTTACCTTGGAAATATGATGAGTGGCAATATTAGCACCCTCTAAAACTGTATTTACACCCCTAATTTATTTATATATTTTTTCATATAATTCCAATACCACCCTTATATTATAAAAGAAAGAATCATCAAATTTTGAAGTTATAAAGCCATGAAAATGCTGCCTGGTTTGGTGGACACAAACGAGAAACTATATGTTTGCAAGAGCATTGGTGTACATGTGTGTGTTTACATTGCAGACCAATGAGAAACCTTGGAGTGCTTTGTGCTATGGAGAATCGGCATCCATCACCAGCAAGGCCCTAATCGAATTCTTGATAATTCTTGCAATCGGGTATGATAACGTGCTGAAACTCTTGATGGGAGAGGAGAGAAGAGTGTTTGGTAATGTGGGCCATCGTTGTAATATGAAACTGAACTGCATGAACCGAACTGTTTTGGGACTCTCATCAGTGGAGTTAAATGTGGTGTCCGGAGAAGCAGACAGTCTTGAACTACGCATCAGTGGAGTTAAATGTGATCAATCTAGACTTGAAAGCAGACTCCAACTGCTTGAAACTAAGCTACAACTGATTGAATTTAGAGTTCACCATTTGAATGGGATTTTGTTGAACCATCACTCCCTGTTTGCCTTGCTTCATGCTAAACCCTATACGTGGCTGCAAACCTCAGGTTTTAGGATGCTGAATCCTAGATTTGAATCCTCTAGACATACTTTATTTTAGCTTTTTATTAGATGTAGTTTAGTTAGTAACTAAAAAATGAGTAAAAGAATAATAATATTTTGATTTAAATTATATTAATAATGTAATATATAGGTAACATTGGAATTTTATGAAAAAAAAATTAAATTAAATAGAGTTTTAGGGGGGTGCCAATAGCGCCACTCAAATATGATTCTCTCAAGATGTTTTGTCAAAGGGATTCTTTAATGTTCTTACATCTTGAACATGGGAAGTTCATTATAGTAATTTTTCTTTAATCTTCTTACATCTTGAACAATTATAAAGGGTCAAGCCTTGGTCGACTTTGTTGCTGAATTCTCGGGGACAGAAGAAGAACCAACTAGCCAAGTGTTAGCCTAGCCAGCTAAAGAGCTCCCTCTTTGGGAGTTGTACATGCACGGACATGGTTCCAAAACTCGCTACTCACTAATCGACTAGCGAGATAGCGGTTAGCAATTTATCGATTACTTGACAAGTAATTGGTGATTAATTGAGGAGTATTGTTTTAGGAAAAAATTATTATTTTTTGAAATCTGAGGCATAAATTGATATTTTTTTAAATATTTATGGTCAAAACTCAAATATTGATGTAATTTTATCAAACCTTAAGGGGGTTTGTGTAATTTACCTTTATATATATATATATATATAAACACACAAACCCTAGCATTTTCTCACCATCGCACTCTTTTTCTTTACTCTTTTCTCCTTCTTCTTCTTCTTCCTATCACCATCCGAACCCGCCCAAGCTCAACCATGCTCTATGCGAACTTAACTGCAACCGCCCATCCAAGCTTAATTGTAACCCATCCTAGCTCAAGCCAACCAAGACATGCCCACCAACCAGTCGACAAAAGTTCTGACCTAATAACAAGCCAACTCCGACCCATTCAAAGGTAAATTTCGCCCAAACTCCCCATTTTCATTTAGATTTTAAGTTTTTTGGATTTTTCGTAAATGATTTGTAGTGGTTGGAGAGTAGAACCCCCGATCTAAAGATTATCGGACTGGCAGAGTGCCAGTCAATGATTTATCGGGGAAAAATTACCGTTAATAGGCGATTTTTGGAACAATGTGCACAAATCATCTAACGAAGGAAAGGTAGGAACAAGAGTGCTCTTGGGTAGCCTAAACGAATAAAAGATACATTATGCACTCCGATTCAATTTCAAGGCATCAAACAATAAGATAGAGCATGAGACCTTATTGGTAGGCCTAAGATTAGCTCGAGAGCTAGGAGTTACAAGCATTAAAATTTATAGTGATTCCCAATTGGTTGTACAACAAGTTAAGAAGGACTACCAAACTTGTGGGACTAGAATGATTGTCTACTTACACGAAGTGATGAAAATCCTTGAATGGTTTGTTCAATATGATATCTAGTAGGTTCTATGTGTACAGAACTCTCATGTAGATGTTTTGGCAAAGCTAGCCACGACAAAGGACACCGATCTATTAGACGTCGTACTAGTGGACTACTTTCCTAAGCATAGTATCAAAATTGAGGAGACGTAACTCATCGGCCCATTAGTGGTGATAACCACCTCTCTAAACTCCTAGATGACCTCAATCATGAATTACTTGGTGGATTAAATAATACCAGTAAACAAGAATGAAGCTCAAAGGCTACATGTGAAAGCTGCTCAATATGTCATTTATGGTGATATGCTTTTCAAAAGAGGATTTACCACTCCCTTTTTAAGATGTATTGATGGAGAAGTAGTAACGTTTGTGTTGCGAGATATACATGCAGGTCATTGCGGAAATCATGTTAGGCGGCTATCACTAGCCCAAAAAGCTCTTCGACAAGGATTTTATTAGGCTACCATGAAGCAGAATGCTCTAAACTTGGTAAAAAGGTGTGACATGTCAAAAATTCACTATAATACCACGAGTTCTTACATCTCTGTTATCATCAATGATCAGCCCTTGTCCCTTTGCAATTTGGGGCATCGACTTGATTGGATTGCTACCTAAAGCTTATGGAAATTGTAGGCATGCTTTAGTCGTAGTTGATTATTTTACTAAGTGGGTTGAAACAGAAGCTCTAAGTAATGCTGCAACTGAACAAATGGAGAAATTTGTTTGGAATAAGATTGTTTGTCATTTTGGTGTCTTACAACAGATTGTCTTGATCATATGATAAAAAGCAAAATGAGGATCTCTTAGAAAGGGACCTCGACCTACTAGATGAAATGAGAGAAGCTGGACAATTGACCATAGTTGTCCACCAATATAAGGTAGCTCGCTATTAAAACAAGAAGGTCAAAGAACAACAGTTCACAAAAGGTTTTGGTCCTAAAGCAAATATTATCCCGATCAAGGGACCTCTGAGAAGGAGTACTCAGACCTAGCTGGGAGGAACCTTGTATCATCGCTGAAGACCTTCAAAAGGAAGCATACCATCTGCTTGACCAATGGGACAAAGGTGCCATGAGCATAGAACACTGAGCACCTCAAAAAATATTATCTTTAGATTTAACTATGAGCTATTTTAATTATAAAATGCTTTAATAAGGTTCATTGTGTTTTCAGCAACTAAAAAAGTTTCTTGTTCAAATTAATTTGCATATAAACAATAAACTTTGGGAATTCGAAGGGGTTAAGGTTAACTTGGATATGTTTAGCCTATAACACATTTTGCTTGCCGACGATCACTGAAAATAACCACCCTATAATAGCTGAGACACAAGGCTATCTAACAATAAATACACATGACACTAGCCTGTAAAAATTCAGAGGATAGTAGTTTGGTGGTTCTAAAAGGATATGACAGCATCTCGTCTCCACCACTATACTAAATATAAGAGACAGCTCCATAAGCGGGTTGCTTATTGGATTGCTCCACAAGCAAACGATTCCAGAGTGTGGCTCCACAAGTAGGTCACACCTCTTTAGAATAACAAACTTGTGGGACACCATGTGGATCAAGGAGGATATGAAAGCACCCATCTCCTCCACATCTCTGTTGGGCAAGACTACATTCCTTTGAAAGTTTTACCTAATATGAATATACATGGCACAAGCTCTATAAAAATTCTGAGGATGTAATACCATAAATCCAACATGAATAGAAATGGCACGAGTCCATAAAATTCGGAGGAAAGTGGTAGTTGATCTTGCTGAAGGGAAAGAAATTGCAAGGAGAATAAAAAGATTTTGGTCCAATGTGTATTTAGGAATTGAGATATTTAAATAAATAAAAGTTTTTTGGTAAGATTTGAAATCCTAATTGAGATTTATTGATTTTAGGATAACTTGAGGAGGGGAGAAAATTAGGAACGTAGTTTTAGTATTATTAATTATTAATAGAATTTGGGATAGTTGGGTTTTGGATGACTTTCTATGATTACATGTTGTTAAGTTGGTAAGCCTTGTGACAGATAGTTAAAATTTAAAACTTCAATTAAGGTTTTGTTTTGAGTTAAACTTATTCATCTAACGATTTTTTCTTTTCTTTTTCCATTTCTTTTTGTTCTCAATACATATAAATGATTTCTCACAAATTAACTGTTTATATCTTTAGTCATAAAAATGTTTAGAATACATTCGAAGCACTATACTTAAATTGACTATTTGTAATAAATTTAAGATTTTTCATGAGGATTACTTAAAATTAACAATTGAGAAAAACCTTGAAGGTCTTTTAGGTGATTTAGAGTGTTGAGTTGAGGATACAATAGATGATGTTCCATTGCATTTTTATGGAACAAGAAGAAGTTAGTTCAAAGGCAGATTATGATTTTAGACACTATCCTTACATCTTCAAGGCTCTATTTTGAAAGGCAGTTTATGATGTTACGTTGTTGTGTTAATGATCATGTTCAAGACTATATTTTAAAGCCATCCTTACATTTTCCCCTGTTTTTCTCTTTTTATTTATTTTCTTTTTATTTTCTTTTTTGTATTGTCCTTGTGCATCTACAATCTTTTTGTTTGAAGCAAAATCATCCAAATATAATCAAAAGTATAACATAATAAAGTTTAAGCAGTTATTATGATTCTGTTTTAGCCTTTCTTACAACCTAGAAAATGTTTTTAGCTACAATTATCATTCTGTTTATGTTGTAAATAGTAATTATATCATGGACCTCTGATCTCAAGAATAATATAAATTATTAAGAGTTCAGTTTTCTGAACATATATAAATAACAATCATACAAAACTAAGTACAACACAACACAATTGAAGTTATTGTATAAAAAATTATTTAACTATAATTTAAAAAATTCATTTGAGTAACTTGACAAATTTATCGAGCACCCAATGTTGTCATTGTTACCTTATTAATTGAACACTCTCTTCTGATAAGAGATGACCTCGATTCATTCTTACCAATTGCAAATGTAGATTTCTTGGGAGAAGAAAGTAATGTTTCATTGCTTAACATGAGAACTATATTCGACATGCTTGGTCTGTCATCTACGTTATCTTGCACGCATAAGAGCTCGACATGGATACACCTCAAAACTTCATTTGTTGGACATGAATCAACTATGCATGAGTCAACTATCTCTAGGGCCTTACCAACTCTCCAGAGTTCCCATGTCTTATTTCCGATATTACATGGAAAAAAAAAATGTAAGCAACAAACCAATGTTTATAAGTTGCAAATGATAAAATTTAGCAACAACTTACATATTGTATCAAATATGAGGATGAATCATCATGAAAAAAGCTCATTCTCTTCTTGCCACTTATGATCTCTAATATTATGACTCCAAAACTGAAAATGTCAGATTTTGTGGAAAAGAGACCACCTAGTGTATATTCAGGTGACATATAACCACTGCAAGCATATAAATTATTGATCTCCATTACAATATATTCCTAGAGTAGTTTTCATTTAATTTTTAGGTTATATTAAAAAAAAAATGTTAACAATTGAAAAAGTTCAATGATAAGTATGTTTTGTATTAACTTACTAAGTTCCGACAACTCTTTTGGTTTTTACTTGGGTTTCATCCTCTCCACATATTCTTGCAGTACCAAAATCTGAGATTTTGGGTTTCATCTCTCCATCTAAAAGAATATTACTAGTTTTAAGATCTCTGTGAATAATTCTTAATCTTGAATCTTAATGAAGATAAAGAATTCCTCGAGCAATTCCTAAAATTATATCAAAGCGCATTTTCCAATCCAGTAATAGCTTTCTTGATTGATCTGCTTCAAGTATATATCTTAGAAAGAATAGACAAAGAAACTATACAAATATCAAGTGCATAATCAAGGAGTAGTCATACCAAAAATGAAGTAGTCCAAGCTTTTGTTTGGCATAAATTCATAGATTAATATCTTTTCTTCTTTCTCCATGCAATAACCTAAGAGCCTTACTAGATTTTTATGTTGAAGTTTTGCTACTAGTAAGACCTCAGTTTTTAAATTCTGAGATTCCTTGTCCTGAATTTTTTGATAATTTTTGATAATCTTTTGACAGCTATCTCCTGTCCATTAGATAATTGACCCTGGAATATAGACCGAAATATACTTATATTAGTTTTGAAATTACCAACCATGCTTTAAACATGGTTAGAGGCTCAACATAGAAAATGCATATAGGAGCAAAAAGTTCAAATCAAGGTAGAAGGGACTAAAAGGTATGATGGACACTCAAGACGAAAGTTATAGTTCTAATTGCCAAAGAATATGGACGAATAAAATTTTACATTAAGAAATTGATTAAAAAGCTTCTCTAACAAGAGAATTTTAATCACCAAAAGTGCTAGAAGACAAAGATAAGTCCTTATTAGTATATAACTGTTGTTATTATGGCAAAGGCAAAAACATACCTTATAAACTGAGCCAAAACCTCCTTGTCCAAGTCTATTTACCAAAGAAAAACTATTTGTTGCAGATATCACAGTACGTAGTTCAAATAAAGTCAATTCGATATTCTCACTTTCACCGCTATCATTAGGAGAGTCCTTATGTTTAGGAGAACTTCCCGCCAAATCCAAAACCAACCTATGATGATGCTTTTGTTTCTTCTTTCCTGTATTCAGGTAATTAATTTACACATACAGAGCAATTACTCAGCATTCTTATGTATTCTGATGTCTGTGTTTTTTATATTTCCATATAAATTACTTCTCAGGAATCAGGGGAAAACAGTAGTTATAGTCAAGGCATAAGAAAAGTCATTTCAGGTTCTACGTTTATCCTAACTACAACAAGGACCATGTTGTCCTGACTGTTCGCAAAATAATAGTGATGCAAACCTTAGTCCAGCATACTAGAATAAGATGTATAATTATAGCTAATTTGAATTACCTTTAGCACGCCTTCTCCAGAAGTAATGAAAGCACACGGCCTGCCAGAATGATTTCCGTGATCACAGGAAAAACAATAAATGCTAGTATACTTTTTTTTGCTAGAATGTGTCTTGAAACTTTCCAAGCATCTGCAGTTAGAATTTCAAAATTTTTATTCAGATTAGTTAGGCTCAAGTAATTTCAAACAAATATAGTTTATAAAAACCTGAGGATCTGATCCTAAATAAAGATTAGGTGATTTACTAGCTTTTGTGTGGTTAAACTACTAATCAGGTTCTGAGTGCCCATTACAATTTGACTATACTTTATCTGATCCAATTTTGAAACCAAATACTAGTCAATATAGTTTATACAACATAGAAATACGCTACTAATATTGAATAAGAGATAAGGAAAAGAAATGATGAATAGATAAAAATTTATATACCTAGCTCCACAAGCATCAACTCTTATGTAAAAATCTTGTCCACGGTTATCGTCTCTCATATCCCTTAACTCACTATACCATGTTATGCACCGTTGTCCGCTTTCATTACCATAAAAAATAGTATACCCTGTGCAGTTGCAACTCTTCAAGCACTTTCTCTCACATTCCTGTAAGCTCATATTACTATAAACGGTAGAATTTCTGGCGTCTGGTAACTTCACATGTTCCAGTCTCACAAAACCCTCCCCATCACCTTTGCCACAGCCATCATGTTTCCTTGTTTCCACACATAGTGGGTACCAGCCTCGAGGATTCAAGGGTTCAAACCCAGGTAGACACATACAGCGTGCCGAACGTATCGTCATTGCATATTGCATTTGCACCACATCGTGCATACTCATCACACAAGCTCCTGGGGATAACCCCCACTTTCATCCATCTCTGGCTCTCATGCCAGATTAGTCTCTTAATAGTTCCTATTGGCTCCAGAACATCTATGCAGAAAGGGGCTCCATTTTTTGGTGAGGATGTAATATACAATTCATTGTCATTGCTCACATATGTGTAATTTATAAAATCCACTAGGTCAGAGTAGTAATCTTTGTCGCCTTTAAATTTATCATGAGGCAAGCAATTCAGCATGCAACCTTTCCAAGGGCCACTACGCCATATTGGAACCGAATTCTTGTACAAGAAAACCTGAGGCATACCTCTAGGGTCAAACCTAATGGAATATTCCCCAGGAGTTGGATCATCAATTGACTTCCAAGAAGTTATGACACGGTTGAGGCCACTATTCCGGTTCAATTCAAATTTCATACCAGGAAGAAACGTGTCTGTTGGATAATCAAAGCTTTGCCATATGATTTTGTCTTCAGCTACCAGAACCAGATTTCCTGAATCTAATAGCTTGGCAGTGGAGGTGCCTGTTGTCAGACACATTGGTAGACCACAAAGAATTGTCCTCAATACCACTAAAAACAGCAAGATTTCCGTCTCCACCTATCTTGAAAAAACCAGCGAAATTCTTAATTGGACTTCTCTGTTAGCAACCCAAACAACCGTATGTTCAGAGATTTTGTTGAACCATATGCCAACATAACGAGCTTGAGATTTGCCGGGGCTGAAGAATCCGAGTTTAAAGTTTCCATTAGATGATACAAGGCTTCCGTTTTCAGCATCAGATATGAAGTGGGTTGGGGTGATTGTGTCGAATGAATGAGATGAGCAGAGGAGATTGAATATCACAAATACTGCTGAGACACAGAGAGCTCTATTGCAGCCCATGAAGAAAAGTGTTTTGGACTGTTTTACGGGGATATACCATTATAATATGTATTCAAAGTTTGTCCCCTATATGAGAGAAGAAAAGTAAGAGTCAACAAAACAGACTTTGAAATCAATTGATAAAGCAGTATCTTTAAGGATGCAAGAAATCAACTTTCAGTTAAGATTAAAAAAATTGGATTTTTTTTTATCAATTTAAATTTTTGATCAGGATGATAACTAATATAGTTATCTGAAAATTTTTTTGTTACACATATCATATGGTAAGGGATGTTTAGTATCTATCTGACATCTGTTATTTATTTACGTTACACGTAAAGAAACGTATCGCGTGTAATTCTTGAATCTTAAATACTATAATTGATCTCTTTTATTTCTTATTAACTTGAGTTCGTGAGTTTGGCGATAACTAAAAAATCGATCATCAATCACTCAGCTGTTCTTAAGTTGACTTTGAATTGACAATATCAATACTTGGAAAAGAGAGAATAATATTCTATACTAACAACACGCCTTCTCCAAACTTCAAAAATAAAAACACAAAAAATAAAACACGCTTTCTACAAAGACAAAAATATGTCATTGTTACTATTTTTTTTTTTTTTTTTGAAAGATGTCATTGTTACTAGTAGTCAAGATGTTAGAGATCATAGTCTCCAATTGTTTAATGTGATTTTCCATGTTTTTACGATATATGACTGAAAGAGAGTGACAGTCAACCAATACAGACACCCGCTGTCAACTGAAATTACTGTGTTCTTTGCCGTACACGGAACATCAATTGTTAAATTAAATATGATCATTATTCATGAATAAAAATTTAATCTTGTTTAACAATTAAAAAAAAAAAAGCAAAAATAAATTTAAAAAAAAAAGACAATCAATTGGCGTTTGGTTTATGGGATTAGGTAGTCCTAACGTGTCAAGATTATGCAAACCAAGATTTTATATATATATATATATAAGTTAGTATTCAATGCGGAGATATCTCTAGTTGGCTGATTTTTTTTTATTTTTATTTTTCAAATTAGTCAGATTTACAATGGTTCACAATTTTTTGGGTGCTTACATCGTTTTAAAGTTGAGAAATCTCTTTTCATTTGTGTTAGGGAAAATTTACGAACAACAGGAACAAAAGACAAGCCTCAAGTAGTTTAATTAAATACAAGAAAAAAAAAGTTTGAATGTGAATTGATCAAAATAATATCTACATATTTATTACTCTTAAATATTGATTTATTAATTTAATGTTATATTAGTTTTACTTTACTTAGTTACATTTTTTATTAAACATAAAAAAGAAAAAATATTTATGTATTGAATAGAATAAAATTATAATATGAGTGGCGATATTTCTACCCCTCTGAAATACAACCCTTAATTTATACGTTTTTAATATTCAATTCACCCTTAAGTTAAATTATTAACATTTTAATTTATAAAGGATGTTGTTATTACCATAATTAAATTTGAATGCTCCAACTTCAAATCCTAATAAGAAACTTGATTTATCTTAATAAAATGTAGTTAAAAAATGAGAGCTTTTTGTTGTGTTTTGTATTTTTAGATATTTTATAAATGGTAAAAATAGAGGTCTAAATTTGAAGGGTTTTGTTTTTTTGGTTTTTTTGGTTTTTTTTTTTTTTTTTTTGAAATGAAGGTCTAAATTTGAAGGGTTTTGTTGTGTTTTTAGTTTTGTTTGATAGTTTTACACGTAGGGTTTTGGTGAAATACAAGAATTTTGAGTGAAAATAAGAGAGATCACAAGATAGAGAAGCCATTAACATAAAAAAGAACATCAAAACAGCTTAAAATAAAAAGATTGATTTTTTTTTTTAATGTTTTAAATTAATTAATTTAATTATCTTTATAATTATTTACTTATAATATTTAAAAAAAAAATAAATGAATAGACATAATTGATAATACATGGTGTGTACTTACAGAATATGAATTTTTAAAAATCTTAATGGGATGTAAATACAAAATAGAGTGTATATACCGTTTTTCCCCACTCGTATAATATTTATCAAATTAAAATCCAATACGTCAAGATCCAAAACAAAACCTAGAGAAAGATCCAAGTCCAAGCCAAAACATAAAATAAATAAAAGATAGTGCAGCTGTCAAAGCAAACATAGAGGAGAAAAAAAATATAAAAGAGAAAAAAATATAAACATAGCTTTTGGCGTATAAAGCCAAAAAACGCATAGCTTCTGTAAGAAGGGAGGAGGAACTGGGTAATGAGGAAAGGAGAAAGCAATTGGAACTTGGTGTAAACAGCAGGCTGATTGAATGAGAATAGGGGCTGTTTTGGCTTGCACTCATATCAGAATTTGCTATTTTGATAGTAATTATTATTCTCAATTCGGTTTTGTAATATGATTTAGTTTTTGTACTTACATAACTTCATGCCGAAAATGTGATAGTAAGGTTCAAATGGAGCAAGCACAACTAGTTTTCTAAGAGTGATGGTATTTATACACCTCTAAAATTGTATTTACACCCCAAATTATAATTATTTGGTCCAATGTGCATTCAGGAGTTGAGATATTTAAATAGAGATTTGCAATCCTAATTGAGTTGTATTGATTTTAGGATGACTTCATCAGGAGGGGAGAAAATTCGAAACCTAGTTTTAGTATTATTTATTTCATAAAAAAAATTATTAATAGAATTTGGGACAATTGGATTTGGGATGACTTTTCTCTAATTACACATCGTTGAGTTGGTAAGTCTAGGGATAGATAATTAAAATTTAAAACATCAATTAAGGTTTTGTTTTGAGTCAAACTCATTCATCTAATGATTTTTTCTTTTCTTGTTTTTTTTTAGTACATATAAATAATTTCTTACAAATCAAGGCTTTAGTCATAAAAATGTTTAGAATACATTCGAAGCACTATACTTTAGTTGATTAAGTACTTAAAATTAACAGTTGAGAAAAAACCTTGGATATCTTTTAGGTGATTTAGAGTGTTGAGTTGAGGATATATACAATAAATGATGTTACATTGCATTTTTATGGGATAAGAAGAAGTTAGTTCAAAGACAATATATGATTTCAGAAACTATTAGAGTTGTGTTAATGATCATGTTCAAGGCTCTATTTTAAAGCCTTCCTTACATCTTCCTCTATTTCTCTCTTTTAATTTATTATTATTATTATTATTATTTGTATTGTGCTTGCACAAATCTTTTTGTTTGGAGCAAAATCATTCAAATATAACCAAAAGTATAACATAATAGAGTTTAAGCATTTATTATGATTCTGTTTTAGCATTCCTTACAATCTAGAAAATGTTTTTAGCTACAATCATCATTCTGTTTATGTAGTAAACACTAATTATCATGGACCTCTGACCTCAATTTCAAAAGCTGGTAGCTCGCCAAAATCTACCAAAGGAAAGCCCCACACATAGGCAACCTAACCTGTGAGCAGTTCCACAAGTAGACAACTGATAGGAACTTGCTAAAGGAACACTCCACAAGTGTATGATCCAATTGGCAAGCAGCCAATGTTGTAAGCAAGCAATAAGGCATAAAGGCCAGAAAAGAGCAGAGCAGGCAAATACTGAAAATATTAGAACTGTTGAAAAAATTGTTCTAAGCATAAAGAAAATATGAGAAGTAACAATATGTGTATTTTGGAAACAATACACCTTTTGGGAAAAGACATATCTGTTAAATAGACACATTTATTTAAAAATAAAATTATGTGTCCTTTGGAAACAATACACCTTTTGGTAAAAGACATATTGAAAGGGTGTCAATGTGTCTATAAAAATTGAAAAAATAGATAGATCAAATAGTCAATTTTTTCTTCTTGTTTTTGCCTGAGTTGTTTCCAAAAATACTGTGTTCAAATTACTTTTAGGATTTTCATTATTGCTTTAGTGCAAATTCTCTATTTGTCTTATCCTAGAAGCTATTTGCAAGATTAATTCCTTGTAAGCAACTCTATCAAAGAGGGGGCAAATATCACTTTAAGAAAAGCATATTTTATATGTGTTTTAAGTCTCCATTCCTATTAAAAATTTATTTCAACAAGAACATCATGAGAGGCAAGCAAAAGGATACTCAATGCAAAATTCAAATTATGTAAACAAAAAAAAAAAAGTAAGTTTAGAGAGCTTGCTTTTTGTACAATCCCCCAGGAAAAGTTAAGCAGCTCATAGGTGAGCTTATATCAAAACAAATGAAAGTTTCATAGATAAGAAAAGAACATTTGAGAAAAAAAAAAAAAAGGCTAACAACTATTTTAAAATAAAGAGAAAGTTGTTGAAAAACGGACCAAGTCAGCTTTTGAAAAGCTTGATTCCATTTATGTAAGCAGAAGAAGTAGCATCATTAAGTAGCGGGCCTTTTAGAACGATCAAAACCACCCTTTGATGTGAATAAAGTGACAAGTGCATATGTGGAAGAGTAGAATGAAGTAATAAGCAGATCAAGGAGAGAAATCAAGAGGCCTTCGAGATTCTTAGAATAAGTAGTAGTAGTGTGTTAGGCAAAAGACTTGGGTTTGCAACAGAATTTAGTGGGAAGTTGTAACTGGAACATATTGTAGCAAGTTTGTTGTAATAGAGAGAAATGAATAAAAAGCATTGAGAGTTGAGAGGGAAGGCATCTCAGTCATTCATCCAATTATGTTGCCTTTTTTCTCATCCTCTTCCTTTTGAAGTTTGCTATATCCATTCTCAGATTCTTTTTCTCATCTTCGGTTTTATTTTCTGTTTCTCTCTTCTCATCTCAGTTTTCTTTGACATTCACCAGCACCCACATCAATTGGTACTTTCAGCAAGGTCATGGTGACGACCACTCGAACCAAGACTGTGGAGGATTAGATGGACAAGCAGGATCAATCGATTCAAGAAGTTCGTAAAGAGGTGCAGGGAATCATTTCTCAATTGCATGACATTTCTTTCAAGTTTTCCGCCATGTTCGTTGACTGGCAGCAGCAAAAACAAAAGATTTTATCATCTTCATCATCTCCAACTCATAACGATAATGGAGTTCCTGATGGAAACCAATATATCAATCATGGAAGACAAAGATACAATTGGACAACGAGGCAATTAAGGACGATTATGCTTAATCTTGAAGGTTTTGAACGCTAATTGAAGACAATTGGAAGCAAACTGAAGTTAATTGGGTTTTAATTAATTTGGGGTTAATTTGTATTATGTGGATTGTTTAATTTATTAGGCTTTTAATTATAGGGTTGAGTCATTTATTTAAATTAAAAGCCCAACATGGGTGTGTTTAGGAAATAGTCATAGTCAAAGTCAAAAGTCAAAGTCAAAGTTAAGAGAGTCAAAGTCAGAGTCAAAGTTAGAGTCTTAGTCAATTAAAAATAGGATTTTATTTAGTTTCCAATAAGGTTTAGGATTGTATGCCTATATAAGGCTTATTAAACCTAAATTTTCAAGAAGAGTTGTTGATGGAATAAAGTAATTGAGAGATTTGTTTCTCTTTTGTTCATTGTTGAACATGTGATCTTATCAAGCTATGCTTGTGGCGATCAAAACCATGATTTATCTCCCACCTTCTCATCTATATCTTGGGAGTGGCGTCAATATCATTCTTGTTATAATTTTGGTTCTTGATTATCATATATTCAATGGGTCAAAATTCTTTATAATTTTGGTTCTTGAATGACATGATCAATAGGTCAAAATTTTCGTTATAAACCTGTTTTAATCTTTCTTGGGGTTATGTTTCAATTTGATCGTGGGTGTCGTATCGTTATATACGGGGTTCGCATCAGTTCCACAAACGCAAGTAGGTGGCAATGCAATAAATTTAAAGCCATTAAAGATTGATGCGCCGAGATCCAAAAGTGGAGATCCTCAGGGTTGGATTTTCAAGATCCAACATTATTTTGATTTTCATAATACATCTGAAGAAATGAGGTTCCAAATTGCTCCGTTGTATTTCGATGGGAAAACATTGGCTTGGTATCAGTGGCGTCAAAAGAACACCAAGATTATTTCTCGGAGTTATTTCTTGTAATCTCTTCAAATGAGATTTGGTCCATCAGAGTTGGAGGACTATCAAGGGAAGTTACCTAAGTTGGTATAGGCCGGGTCAGAATTGGAGTATCAAGAGGAATTCGAGAATCTGTCCAACAAGGTAAACGGGTTACCGAAATCTTTCTTGCTCAGTTACCTTGTCTCTATTTTAAAACCTGCCATTCAATATAGCATAAATTCAAGAACTTAAACTTCAACAAAGAAATACAACACCTAAATTGTTCTCCCGTTATCCATTGATATTGCCAAACCCACAACAAAAACCTTTTAATTCTTCAACAAACAACCTTTGCTAAACAAATGCATGCAAACACTTTCAAACCTTTACCAAATACCAGCTAGAATTCAACCTACAATAGCACTAATAACCATCCCAAAAACAATGTCCATAAGTTATCCTAAAGCCAAATTCAAGCCAGATGCTAGAAAGGTTTATGCTTCTACTATGATAAGAAGTATACTTTTGGCCACAATTGCAAAGCTTCAGCATTATATTGATTGTTCCTGATTCTAACAAAATTCATTTTGAAGAATCAAAGAGACGATCATTGCAAAGAAGAGTGACGAAGCCATTGATGTTATCAGTGGCATACCCCAGATCAGTTTACATGCTATGTCAGGGATCTTGATGCCTCAAATGTTGAAATTTAAAGGCTCAATTGGAAACATAGAGATACAGATTTTAGTTGATGGGGGAAGCACCCATAATTTTCTACAATCAAAGGTGATTTCGATGCTTAATTTGCCAATCACTAGTGATGGACAATTTGAGGTTATGTTGGCAATGGTGAGACGCTGAAATGTGAGGGATTGTGCACGACAGTACCTGTGCAAATTCAAAAGCGTGTTTTCTTGGTTGATTTTTGTATTTTGCCTATTGAAGGAGCTAAAATGGTATTAGGGGCCAGTGACAACAACTCTTAAGGCCCATTTTAATTGATTACCAAAAGCTAATCATGGAATTCTCATGTGATAATGAGATAATTTGTTTGCAAGGTGACAAACAATGTTTTCAACAACAGATGTCAATGAATCAATTACAAAAGATGCAGAATAAAGGTCTTATTTCCTCTATGTTCCAGATTACATTACTATAAGAGATGGAAGAAGGAGGGTTCAAAGACAGTTGAATTGAATGTTGATGTACAATAGTTACTGCAGGAGTTTGAAGATGTATTCGATGAGCCCAAAACATTGTTGCTACATCGAGAAATGGATCATAAGGTTTATCTACTACCAAATTTGATGCCAATAAATGTCAAACCTTACCGCTATCCACATTTTCAAAAAGGAGAAATAGAGAAACAAGTGTCTAAAATGCTATAATCAAGTATCCTTCGATCGAGTACATCACTATTTTCTTCTCCTGTTCTGCTAGTTTAAAAAAAAAAAATGGAACTTGGAGATTTTGTATTGACAATAGGGCTCCAAATAACATCACAATGCTAGGTTCCAACTATTGATGAATTAATGGATGAATTAGGCAGTTCAACAATTTTTTCTAAGTTGGATTTGAGAGCAGGATACCACCAAATAAGAATGAAACCAGTTGATGTTCACAAGATGGCTTTTAGGACACACCAAGGGCATTATGAGTTTTTAGTAATGTCGTTCAGGTTTAACCAATGCACCCTCTACATTTCAAGCAACAATGAATATGATTTTAAAACCATTTTTTAGGAGGTTTGTAGTATTTTTTTTTTTTTAATGACATATTGATGTATAATCCTAGTTTGGAAGCGCATTTGATTCATTTGCAGATGATTTTGCAAAAGTTGAGTGACAATCAGTTTTTGATGAAAAAGAGTAAATGTGCTTTCGGGCAAGGTTCAGTAAAATACTTGGGTCATATTATGTTTGGTATAGGAGTCAATATGGATAGAAACAAAGTGCAAGCTATGTTAGATTGGCTTTTATCAAAGAATCTTTAGGAGCTAAGAAGATTCTTAGGCTTAAGGGGCTATTATAGAAGATTTGTTTGGTCTTATGCTACTATTTAGCACCACTTATTGATTTGCTTAAAAAAGATGCATTTTAGTAGAGTCCTTTTGTGCAAGAAGGTTTTGATAACTGAAGTTGGCTATGAGCTCATCACCTGATGTTAGTTTTGCCAAATTTTAAGGACGATTTTGTAGTTGAAATAGATGCTTCTAACTTAGGAATTAGAGTAGTGTTAATGTAGTAAGAACACCTAATTTCCTACTTTAGTAAAAAGTTTTAACTTCCAATGTAGCAAGCTTTTGTGTATGTAAGGGAGTTATATGCGATCATAGAGGCAGTTAAGAAGTGGCATCAATATCTTCTTAGTAAATGTTTCATCATCACAACGGATCAAAAAAGTTTGTGTGCTCTATTAGATCAAGTAATTCAAACACCGAAGCAACAACAATATTTGGTCAAATTAATTGGCTATCAATATATCATTGTTTACAAGCTGGGCATGAAGAATAGGGCAATAGATGCTCTATCATGATAGCCTGATGATATGGGAATGCAATTTTGGCAATGTCTCATGTGCGTTTTGAACTTTTAGATTTGCTCAGATAAGAGAATATGACTTCAGAGTTCTTTCAAAATTTATACAAGAAAATGGCTGCGAATTTAGATGAACTAGATGAATATGAGTCACGAGATGGGTTGTTGTTATACAAAGGCAAGCTGTAGATCCAAATTCACCTTTGGTACAATAAGTATTACATGGGTGTCATAAACATTGATAGGAGGCCATAGAGGAATTAAAAAAATGATAGCAAAGGTATGTGCTGCGTTCATATGAAAGAGACTTTAAAAAGATGTTCAAAAGTATGTCAAGGCCTATTCAGTTTGTCAGAAAATAAAATATCAGAATCATGTGCCTGCGAGGTTAATGCAGTCATTACCGATTCCAAAGAGGATTTGGAAAGACTTGTCCATGGACTTTATAATGGGTCTTCCTAATTCACATGGTTATGCAACTATTCTGGTGGTGGTCAATAGGCTCTCAAAGAAAGCTCATTGTTTAGCATTAACCAAGACCTATTCAGCTTCTAAAGTTGCCGATTTGTTTGCCCAAATGATTTGTAAGCTACATGGCTTACCACAGCTCTATTGTTTTTTATAGAGATGTTGTGTTTTCGAGCAAATTTTGGTGTGAATTATTTGTTTTGAGTGGTACTATTCTTAAGAGGAGTATGGCTTATCACCTGCAATCAGATGGTCAATCTGAAGTGGTTAACAGAGTGTTGGAGCAATATTTGAGATGTTTTATGGCAGAGCATCTGAGAAGATAGGTCAAGATACTTCATTGGGCTAAATATTACCATAATGTATCATTCCATTCTTCAATAGATTTGACTCCATTTAAACTAGTATCTGGTCGTGAACCTCCTTCACTACTTGATTATGTTCCATGACAACTTCAACATAATTGGTAGATAGGATGTTGATAGATAGACAGGAGGTGCTACAACAACTCAAAAACAATTTATAGAGAGCACAAACTATAATGAAGAGAGTTGTAGATGCTCATAGGTGTGATGTGCAGTACAAACCTAGAGATATGGTATATATAATACTTGTGTAATAAAAAAAAAAAAAGGAATATGATCATTATTTTTGTTTTTTGTTTCATATTTTAACATTGTAATGGCATGGTCCAATTAATTGTCTAAAATAATTTAGCTTGTTTTAGGTCCAACAATATCAAGTGAAATAAGCCCATTTGTTTTAAAGAAACTAATATTAATACATGTTTTCCATTGAACTCATCTACTGGTGAAGTACAATACCCATTACATGTGAGACGAGGACTATGGGTGTAGACTTGCAGGTCCAAGCATAGGAGCTATTGGCAAAAATTACACACGGAGAAATCATGACATGCAATTAACAATACCACCATCTAATGAAAATTATATATTGGTCAATTTTGAATCCATGAATTTAGGGACTAATAATGATGACTATAAAGGTTTTTGGGTCTGCAATTATTATTCTACACAATTTCTAATATATGGATAGATGGTTAAAATAAATCAAGAAGCAGTTAAAAATATTAATGTCTTCTCATGAGTCTCTCTTGAGAGAAACAATGCAAAGGGAGTGAGGTCCTTTTAGGGTTATTGGTCTCTCATAGGGCAGAGTAGGGTTTAAGTTAGGGTTTTGAGCTTCGTCTGTCTTCTCTTTCTTTCAAACCCAATGGACGAGGACGAGATTGCCAAACTTTATCGAGGGCTTTCTCTTATGGAAGAGGAAGTTTTGGTATATAGTATTGAAGGAGAAAATAGAGAGCTAGGGTTTGAGGTGGTTGATCATTTCTTATGGGGAAGGTGTTAGTATATAAGTGAGTCAATAGAGAAGCAGTTCAAAACGATCATCGAACAGCTATGGAAGATGATTAGGAAGGTAGAAATGGAGTTGATTGGGCATAACCTGTTTATGTTTTAATTTCAAAGGAAGGAAGATCGCAATCTTGTGTTAAATAGGGGTTCATGGCATTTCAACAATAGCCTCATTGCTCTTGAAATCCCTTTGGGGATAGGGGATATCTCAAGGTTAGGTTTTGATAAAGTAGACTAATGGGTTCAAATACATGATGTACCGTTGTTGTGTATGGATAGGGTTGTGGCTGGGGTTCTTGCGAAACAAATAAGGGAACTCAGGGGTTTGCTTGATAACCCAGCAAAATATAGGGGCAAATTTCTTAGGGTTAATTGATTGATATTAGTAAACCGTTGAGAAAAGGATTACTAATTAATTCTAGAAGATTGAAGGAGACGGTATGGGTTGACCTGAAATACAAACGCTTACCTAAATTTTGTTTCACTTGCGGTCGGATAGGCCATGGAAGTAAAGATTGCATGGATGAATATGCAAAGGAGGATGCAAAGATTAGGAAGACATTAAGATGTGGTTCTTGGTTAAGTGCCTCTTCTCAAAAAGGATATATCGAGAGAGAAGTGACTAACCATATAGGTGCTTCCTCGAGCGAAGCTAAGGACAGTCTCTTATGGAGAGAAAGGTAAGCAGAGGGTAAAGTCAAGTGTAAATACAGATGGGGTAATTGGAAAATGGGCCTGAGTTGGGAGTCTCTAGTATACGTGGCTATAGGAAAAGCGTAGTGGACTTGAGTATTAACAAAGTTTCCAAAGGGACAAGGATTATGACTCAGACAAAAGAGGGGCAGGATTTCGGAGGAAACATCAATGCCCCACCAGGGTTAAAAAATGACCTTAAAGAAGGCCACCAATCGTCTACCCAAGTTGTAGTTTTTAATCCAAAAAAATAGTCCAAAGGGAAATACGAGTAGTAGCAGTGGAAAATGTGACATGGATAGCGAGTTGGGATTAGAGATGAATATTCAAGTAGAGGAACCTATGACTTTATTGCAACCTTCAAAAGCTCTTGGCATAGGGGCAGTGGCCATGGTTACAAGCCCTATCAAAAAAGCCATTAAGAAGTGGAAAAAGGCAGCCAGAAGGGGTCCAATAATGGGGAAATTAGGTAGTCCGATTAGTAAAATGCTGATGATACAACACTCTATTCAAAAAGGTACTAAAAATTGTAGTGTATCTCCAAAAGGCTCAAGTCAAAGTATAGGAAAACAACACTTGACAGCTTCTCTTGGGATTAAGGGTAAGAAAAAATATTCATCTAAGTTAGAGGGTTCAGTTGGGAGGAAAAGAAAGAAGCTGGTGTTTGATGGTATTAAGGGGAAGATTGTAAGAAAAGCAAGGTTTGTTTAATGGAGGATGGAAAAGAGTTGACTCTAACGGCGGAGCCTATAAACTAGGCCCGCCGATCGCCATGATTATCTTGAGTTGGAATGTATGGGGCTTGGGAAATCCTCGTATATTCGGTGCAATATTGAGGGTCTTAAAATGCCATTCCCCAAGCTTGGTCTTTCTGAGCGAGACAAAGCTTCATGATAACTTAAGTACTTGTATAAAAAATAAATTAGGTTTTGATGGAGCCTTTTTGGTTAGCTACTCTGGTAAAAGTGAAGGTTTGGGTCTTTTTTGGAAGGATGATGTAGATGTCACTATTCTATCCTTTTCGTCAGGGTATATAGATGCTATAGTTAACATGGAGGACAGATCCAAATGAAGGTTCACTGGTTTTTATGGGAATCCAAATCAATCCAAAAAGGGAGAGTCGTGGAAATTAATTAGAAGAATTAGGAATGTGAGTTGGCTTCCTTGGATCATAGTAGGTGACTTTAATGAAATCCTTAGTAGTAATGAGAAGACTGGAGGATCCGATAAAGTAGCGAGTGGTATGATTGCCTTTAAAGTAGTGTTGGTAGACTGTGACCTATCCAATTTAGGGTATTCAGATGCTCAGTTTACTTTGGAACAATTGAAGGGAAGGAAGTGCTAATGTTCAGAAGTGCTTGGATAGGTATTTGGCTGATTCCAAATGGAGGGACCTTTTTGTTGATGCTAGGGTGGACAACCTGAGGTTTAGTTTTTCTGATCATAGGCCTATTTTGCTAAGCTTCAAGGAGGGGTTCAAAAGTGAAGTTCAGCAAAAGTTTGAACCATTTGGCTCAAAGAGGATGATTATATGGAAATTGTCATGATAAGTTGGGAAATGTGGAGCTTGGCTTTCACTACTATAGATCTTACTTAAAAAATCTATTAGTGTGCAGTTGCATTATAAGATTCGAGTAAGGTGAGGTTCAGGTCTCTGAAAAAAAATAATTGTAACCAAATAACAAGTCATTGAAGAACTTTATCAAAAGGTGTATGTGCATAGGGTTATGAGCGAGATAAGATTGTAGGAAAAAGAATTGGAAGCTCTCCTCTCAAAGGATGAGCTTTACTGGCACCAGAGAGCAAGGGCTGACTGGCTTGCTGTGGGTGACTGCAATACGAAATTCTTCTATGCCCGTGCTACTACAAGGAAAAAGAAAAACTGTATAGTGAAATTAGTGGAAGAGAATGGTAAAGTTGCAACTTATTTTGAAGATATCAGTGCTATAATTTGTAAGTATTTCAACCAACTCTTCATCTTTTCTTCTCCTTTAATCATTGAAATTAAAAGAGCCATAGCCGTAATTGATAAAAGACTTGATGACAACATGAGGAGGTTTCAGTCCATTCAGTTTAGTGTTGATAAAGTTAAAGATGCTCTGTTCTCCTTAGGACCTAATCGGGCTCCTGGCCCCAACGGGTTCCATGTGGTATTCTTTCCAAAAATATGGAGTGTGATGGGTAAGATATCATAGCGGCTTGTTTGAAAGTTTTGAGAGGTGATATGTCAATAAGTGCTTTCAACTTTACTAATGTGATTCTCATCCCTAAATGTAAGAACCCTAAAAGTTGATAGACTTTAAACCTATTAGTCTCACTTTGGTCATTTACAAAGTTGTGACTAAGATGATGGCTAATCGAATCAAAGCTACACCGCCCTTACTAATCTCCTCAGACCAGTTGGCGTTCATTCTTGGAAGACAAATCTTTGATAACATTTTGGTCTCTTTTGAGCTTCTCCACTGCATCAATAGTTGTACAAAAGGTAAAAGAAGTGTAATTGCCATAAAGCTTGATCTCAGTAAAGCTTATGATCACGTGGAGTGGAGGTTTTTCGAAGCAATTATGAAGCGGATGAACTTCGCAGATAGTTGGATTAAGTTAGTGATGGATTGTATTTCCACATCCTACATCTCTTTCATTTTGAATGGCAATAAGGTAAGAGGTATTAAACCCTCAAGAGGTCTCTGACAGAGGTGTCCATTATCCCCGTATCTATTTCTGCTGTGCACGGAGGCTTTATCTGGTGGTATCAGGAAGGCTAAAAGAAGCGGTAGAGGCTTAGAAATCAAGTGTGGCAATTCCGGTGCTACTATCAATCACCTTTTATTTGCAGACGATAGTACTTTGTTTTGTAGGTCCTCTGCTTCAAACTGCAAGTTTATTACGAAGGTGCTAGATGTTTATGGCAGAGGTTCTGGGCAGCAAATCTGTAAGCTCATGATCTCGTTTTATAGTTTCTATAGTATGTTCAGATAAGTTGTGATTAGAGATGTTAATCCTAATGAGTATAAATTCTAGAAGTAGTGTTAAGAGTTAGGTAGAGACCTATTTAGAAGTTTTCATTAGTGACCGGATGGAAATAATATTGTTAGAACAAAATTTTAATAGTTTCGAATGCATTGGACAACAATGCCCTCATTAGAGAACCATGAAAATTTTTATTTTTATACCATGAGAAATATTTTTTTTAGAAAGGGATAGACATGTAATTGAGTGTTAAGATACTCAATTGGAGTGTTACACGGCTAATTTAAGTGTTGGATGAGTGTAAAATATTTTTGGAATTTAATTGGATTAGAATGTGGAATAAAATCAATAAGGGACAAAATGGAAATTTTCAAGTAAGTACATATGAATTGGGTGTGAGTGAATCACATGGAATGAAATCTAAATCATGGTCCATGTGAAGTGAAATTAACCAATGGGAGAAGATCAAGTGTAAGTCAAAAATGATGGCTAGTAGGTTAACTTGGAATTAAATTATTGGATGTTAGATTAGTTTAATGAATGAGTGACAAGAGGACCAATCAAATGTCAGCGCATACAATTAGGGGTTAAATTAGAAATATGCAAGAGTTTAAGGCATTTTAGTCAAAGGGTACGATGGTCATTTTAGCAAATTTGGAGACCCATTTATAAAGAGGAGTTGTCTTGAAAATTCTAGAAAAATTAAAAACAAAAATTGAGAGAAAGATGAGAGGAGGTGTTTGGCCAAAGCAAGAGGGTAGAGACCAAGAAATTTTTGGGGGATTTTGATGCCAAGCTTGAAGAATACATACTAATCAAAGCTAAAGGGAGAAGATTGAAGAAGAAAGAAAGAAGAGAATTGGTAAGTAAAATGATTTTAAAGTAGTTTGATGGATAGTTAGATTCAATAAACTTTTGATGGAACTAGATGTTTTTTGTTATGTGTTTGATGTAGATTTTCACATAAATCAAGTCTAAGAACTTCAAAGAACTCCAAAGGAGAGTTAATAGAGAGCAATCATTCAAGGTAAGCATTCTAGGGTTTTTTAATAGTTTGTGCAAAAAAAAAACAAAAACAAAAAACAAACAAACAAATGTGTTGAGAGCTTGAGTTAGGATTCGGCTAAGTAAGAGGTTTATGTTCAAAATGTGATTTCTTCACCCTAATGCATTTTCATGTTAGTATGTTGGCACTTAAATAAGTATGAATAAAAGAAACACAAAGAGAATAAGATGAAGGCAATTGATGTAAAAATTTGGAAATTATACCATTGTTCAAGTAGTTAGAATTAAGGGTAATGGCTAAGGTTTATCATCGAATGAGTTTAACTAGTTGATTTAAGACTTTGAATGAGTTAATGGAGGGTTGGAACGTTGTTAGAACCATAAATGGATTAAAGAAAATTTATGAGGTAAAGGCTAGCACGCATTCGGCCAAAAGGGATTGTTAGTGACCAAAATTAAATCTAACTACCCAAATGTATTTTCATGATGTTAGATGTGTATCTAAGTATGACTAAGTAAGGATAATGGATAAAAAAAAAAAAAAAAAAAAAAAAAAAAGAGAGAGGAGATTTTAAAGTTATTCTAAAGATGTATCAAGAATATGAAGTTAGCAGTTATAATACTTCAAACTTGGATTAGATGAGTGAGAATCAATGAAATAAATTTCATATAGTTGGAATTGGTAGATTCTAAATTAGAACATGTTATTTAGGTGAAGAAAAAGCAAGGGAGCCAAGAGAGGACCTTTGAAGCTCATTCTAGCAAACCTAAATCAAGTGAATGCAAAATTATTTTCACAAATGTTTATTGCTTATTAGTAAGCTTTCAAATATTTTATTAATATTCAAGTATTTCAACTAGAAATGAGCATCTTGATTTAGTTACAAAAATTTTCATGAGAAATAAAGCTTTTATGTTTATGCAAATAGAAAGCTTTTAAATTAGAAATGAGCTTTAAGCTTTAGTTGTAAAACTTTCTGTAAATGAGATAGTTTTTATGTTTTATGTAATTAGAAATGAGATTGTCAATTGTAAATTAGATGTGAAACAAATTTTCAAAGGCTAAGAGTATACCCAACTTTCTATATTATAGACCTAGCCGGTATATCTCACATATGTATGGCAAAGTCTTGGAGGGGAAGGGGTAGGGGGGATGCGTCACTAACATCGGGGGGATTGAGTCCGTCGTGTCGCTCTCTATGCGTGTGGGATATTATCTCGCACTACGCTTGCGATGTAAAATTCCTCTTGTAGTTGTCGAGATGTCATTGTAGTGTCGCGACATGCAGTTCTAGTAAAGTCGCTGTGTGACTTCACATTGAGCGGCGTTAGCTTAGTCGCCATGTGATTATAGCTTTATTGGGTTACAATTGGTGCCATTTTAGAAAGCAAAGTATAGCATTTCAATTGCCTTCTTGAAAAGAATAAAAAAAAAAAGGTTTATGGAATTGTTTTAGCATGTTATGATATTTATGCTAAACTAGCATTGTTATTAAATCTCCGTGCACAATCTTATGTTTATTAGATTATTTGTTATATTTATGGAAAACTTATGACCTTCGACTGAGCTTTTAAGAAATAAAGATTTCTTTTAATTACTTTCTAAGGAGGTACATTTTAGAGAGGACTTGTTTAGTTTGAAAAATTATGAGCACTCACAAAGCTTCATTTAGCTCATTATTCCTTTGTTTTGTTTTTCAAAAACCTCCTTAGGTACAAAGGCAGGTGACCAGGGCACACAATCTCCTTCCTCAGTTTAGGTGGGATGGACTCGCTTGTTGCTTCTATGGAATCACATCATGCATATTTTGCATATTTTGTTAGACTCAAATTTAATACTTGTACTTATACATTTTGGTTTGTAAATAATCTTGTGAATTTTATTAAAGATGTATAGAGTTGTTAAACCTCTTTTAACTAAATGTTTTTGGGTGTGATTGGTTTAACATAGTTTATTTGAAAAAAAAAAATGTAAACCAACTTTTTATGCATGAATGTATACATGTGTTGATGTTTATATGCAAAATTTTTGATTTTACGGTTTTGATGGATTGGTTTACCTTGTGGTGGAGATTGAAATGATTTTATTTGAAATATGGTTGTGGAAGAAGTTGGGTTGAGAAAAGTGGAAATATTTGGGAGTGTTTTCTATTATTTTCAGGTACTTTGGGAATTTTGGGAGTGTTGTAAAAGCAGTCGTTATGCTGCTGAAATTTTTACATAAATGATATTGACTTAAAAGAAATGGTTAACTTAGTTTTCAAAAATGAGATTAGAAATTAAAATGTTTTTAAGGGTTCGCTCCATAGAATCCTTTTAGTTCTGTTAGTTAGGGTCTAGGAGGTTTCCGTTCGGATGCTGGACAGGGCTTTCCAGATTCCAGAATAAAGAGATTCGGATTGAGTCATGTCAAAATTAACCTGGACAAGTATTCAATTTGTTTTAGTCCAAACACTACTCACCATCAAAAGGAAGACATACAACTCGTTTGGATACTAGGAACGGAACTCCCTATGACTAGTATCTGGGTTTGCCTCTTTGGTTGGTAGAAGCAAGGTGAGAACGTTCAACAATATCACAGAAAAGGTTTGGAAAAGGATGCAGGGTTGGAAAAGTCACGTTTTCTCTCAAGGTGGCAAAGAAATCCTTATTAAAGCAGTAATGCAAGCAATTGCTATGTATGTAATAAGGATTTTCCAGCTTCCTCCAGGTCTTTGCAAAGAACTTGGCTCTCTTGTAGCAAGATTCTAATGGGGTATGAAAGATGCGAAGCGTAAAGTTAGTTGGGTAGGATGAGAGAAGATTTGCCAATCGAAAGTGCTTGGAGGCTTGGGTTTCAGAGACTTATCTTTATTTAATCAATCTTTAATGGCTAAGCAGGCTTGAAGAGTTGTGAATAATCCAAATTCACTCACAGCTTGCATCCTAAAAGCGAAATATTTTCCAACTCTGACTTTTTGCAAGTTGGGTGCAGACAAAGGGCTTCCCATGCTTGGAGAAGTCTGCTTTGGGGGAGAGATCTGTTACTTAAAAGGTTGATCTGGTAGGTAGGGAACGGCAAGGATATTGAAGTGTTCAATGCAGGTGGATTCCTAGACCGAACTCCTTCAAAGTCCTCACCAAATACAGATAGTAACATCAAAGTGGAGGAACTAATTATTCCCACCAGTAGACAGTGGAACCTTAAGAAGATTGATGAACTGTTGCTGCCCATTGATAAAGCTCCTATTCTCTCGAATTCGTCTCAGCTATAGGGATGTCCCAGATAGCAAGCGCTGGTTCTTTGACAAAAAAAGGGATTTCACGATGAAGAGTGGTTATAGGGTACCTTTCGAGAACTGTTTTTCTACTTATAATGCTTCTTGTTCCTCAGGGTCTACTCATAAATGGTGGCAGGTCCTTTGGAATCTTTGTATCCCTCCTAAAATTAAGATTTTTGTGCAGAGAGCTTGTGTGGAGGCTCTCCTAACGAAGATGAACTTGTTTCGTCACAAAATTCTGGTTGATGAATGCTGTGACTTTTGCAAGGAGAAGCTTGAGAATGGAGCTCATGCCCTTTTTTGGTGTCAATCAGCTTCTAAAGCTTGGAAGTATTATGGTAAACATTCTGTTCTTGACAATTTCAAGCTTAATAAGGTGCTTCATATTTTGGTTGGAATTTGGCAGACTCATGGGAGTGATCTAGTGGTTGATATTTATATGATTATATGGGGTATTTGGTCTAACCATAATGTCAAGTGCATTCGTCACAATGGTAGAGATCTTGAGGTGGTTATTGATAAAGCTCTTGAGCTCTTGATGGAGTTTCAAAATACCAAAGCTGCGTTGGTTGTAATGCTTAAGGATAAAGCGTCCCTTTCTCTTTCTGGTTGGTGTCCCCCTCCAGAAGGCTGCTTGAAACTTAATTCTAATGTTGTCATTCGTCTTGCTTCTCTCTGGACAGGGTTGGATATGGCTGTTCGCAATATTTGGGTCGAGTTGTGGTGGCTTTGGCAAAACCTTGGAAAGGAAATTATAGCCCAGAAATTGGTGAGCTGATTGCTCTAAGAGAAGGTTTACTTCTTGCTTTCTCTTTACAGTTGAAGGTTGATTTTGTTGGGGTGGATGCCATGGGAGTTGCTTCTGCTGTAAATGATTCTTCTATTTCTAAGGGTGTAGCTTTCTCTCTTATCTTAGATGTTAAGGCATGATATCAATATTAATTGTATATTCCCTTGCAGTTCTAATTTATAAAATTTCTCCTTTTATAAAATAAAAAATAAATAAAACAAAATAAATCAAGAAGCTTACGTGTGGTATATTCATGGATATATTAAAAACTATTCAAATTTTATGTCACAATATTAACGGTGGATAACTATATTGAATTACCTAAATTTTCATTTTGTTATGAAAATTTCCAATGTTTGTAAAATCCTAACCATTAGATAATGAAGTTTTAATTAAAGATTTTTTATTTTCTTTTATTTTATGCAGTTCATATGTTCATTATATTTATATTTATACCATACAGTTAATATTATATTTTATAAAGAAGGTGTTTTTTAATATGTTAGCTTTATGATTAATTTAACTTTTTTCCTAGTTTCATAAAATACTTTTATGTTTTTAGCCGAATTTCCATACTTTCCATGAATTTTACGTCAATTTTTATCAATATCAATATTTCCATCAAATCGTAGTATTAATATTTTCATTGATATTGATACTCTCATCATGGATAAGAAGTTGGAAGAAATGCCAATGAGGTTGGAGGTTTTAATTTTGATTTCTCATCATTGATTAGAAGTCGGATGCAAATGCCAACGAGCTTGGAGGTATCAATTTTGATTTCTAAATTAAATGTATATTTCTTGGTTTGGTTATGTTCTTTAAGTTGTGATGCGAACCCCGTATATAACGATACAACACTCACAATCAAATTGAAACACAACCCCAAGAAAGATTAAATCAGGTTTATAATGAAAACTTTGACCCATTGATTATGTCATTCAAGAACCAAAATTAAAAAGAATTTTGACCCATTGAATATATGATAATCAAGATGATGGAAACCAAGATAGCAATCATGGAAGACAAAGATCCAATTGGACATCGAGGCAATTAAAGGTAATTGTGCTTAATTTTGAAGGCTTTAAACGCTAATTGAAGGCAATTGGAATCAAACCGAAGTTAATTGAGTTTTAATTAATTTGGGCTTAATTTGTATTATGGTATTGTTATGGGATTGTTTTAAATTAGTTTAAATTATTAGGCTTTTAATTATAGGGCTGAGTCATTTATATCAATTAAACTATGTTTTATCTTTTTCTTTAATTCTTTGTCTGCATCCATCACAAGAATCTTTCTTGTTTATTGAAGACCACAAATCAACGAAATCAATCTGTTCTGGTTTGAGTCTTGTTTCTTGTTTCATCTTGCTGGTTCGTTTTAATTATTGTGCGCGTTTCTGGAATGATTTAAAAAGAAAAGGCAAAGTTTGAGTGTGGAAAGCAAATCTTGAGTGATAAACACGTGAGTGGAGTGAAACACGTGAGGTAGTGTGTGAGATTTTTTTTTTTTCTAACATTCCTTTCAGGTTTCAACCACATCTTCGAACAACAATAATGATGGATCACGATTTAAGGACAAATCATTTTGAGGAAAGAGGGAATGATGGAAACCAAGATAGCAATCATGGAAGACAAAGATCCAATTGGACATCGAGGCAATTAAAGGCAATTGTGCTTAATTTTGAAGGCTTTGAACGCTAATTGAAGGCAATTGGGATCAAACCGAAGTTAATTGAGTTTTAATTAATTTGGGCTTAATTTGTATTATGGTATTGTTATGAGATTGTTTTAATTTAGTTTAAATTATTAGGCTTTTAATTATAGGGTTGAGTCATTTATGTCAATTAAAAACCCAATATGGGTGTGTTTAGAAAAAGTCAAAGTCAAAGTCAAAAGTCCAAATTCAAAGTGAAAGTCAATTTTAAAGTCAATTAAAAATAGGGTTTTATTTAATTTCCAATAAAAATTAGGATTGTATGCTTATATAAGACTTATTAAACCTACATTTTCAAGAAGTTGCTTATGGAATAAAGTAATTGAGAGATTTTTTTCTCTTTTGTTCATTGTTGAACATGTGATCTTATCAAGCTATGCTTGTGGCGATTAAAACTATGACTTATCTCCCACCTTCTCATCTATGTCTTGGGAGTGGCGTCAATATCATTCTTGTTATAATTTTGGTTCTTGATTATCATATATTCAATGGGTCAAAATTTTTATAATTTTGGTTCTTGAATGACATAATCAATGGGTCAAAATTTTCATTATAAACCTGATTTAATCTTTCTTGGGGTTGTGTTTCAATTTGATTGTGGGTGTCGTATCGTTATATATGGGGTTCGCATCAAGTTGTCTTATAAACTGTTAAAACTTCGCTCTCGTGATTTACAATTTGTGCAAATAATGGATTGGGTGATCAATTGTGATTGATCACTTTCTTGTTAAATATTGGAGAAAATTTTAAAATTTGATTGTTTTTTGATCGGTTTTTCTCGTTATAGATGTCTTTTTAGAGACAAATTTAATTTTTGTCTCTATAGACATCTTTTGGAAATGAATATGGTTTTGTTCCTATATTATATGATTATATATCTAATTATTGTTCGTTTAGGGATGAATTTTTTATTTCTCCCTGGAGATGTCCTTTTCATGGACAAATTTTAAATTTGGCTTTATGTTTTTTAAAGACGAATGTGGTTTTGTATCTTAGTATGTAATTTTACGTGTATATTTAATTATTATTCTTTTAGGGATAATTTTTCAATTTTGTCCCTTAGATTTCTTTTAGTTAGGGACTAATGTAGTGTCATCCCTATAGGATATTATTTTATATTTATATTCAATTATTATTCTTTTAGGGAAGAATGCGGTTTCAACTTTTATATATATATAATCATTATTATTCATTTAGGGTCAAATTTCTAATTACATCCCAATAGGTGTCTTTTTAGAGATGATTTCTAATTTTTGTCCATATGGATATCTTTTTAAGGACAAATGTAATTTCGTATATGATTTTAAATTTATATTTAGTCATTTATCTTTTTAAGTATGAATTCTTAATTTTGTCCCTATGAAGGTCCTTTTAGGGATGGAAACGAGAATTCATTACTTTAGATGTTCTTTTATGGACGAATTTTATTTTATCCCTATTGAATTGTTTCAGGGACAAATTATTTTCGTCCCTAAAAATTTTGTTCCAATTGCCATTTTCTCGTGTAGTGGTTTTTGTATTTCCTCAACTGTAGTTTCCTTTAGTTGTGTCCTTATTGTTTGAGCAGCCTTATGACGATCATAGAACCATATTTGAAGCATACTCGTCATGAATTCAGTCAACGTCATCACGAGGTACTTGACAAGCAAATTTTAAGCAAGAGTTAAAACTCTCAGCAATGTTAGTTGTTATGACATTGTATCTTGTTCGTGAACAGTGAACTCGAGACCCCTTTTGTGGACCAGCTCGCATCAAATCAGAATGACATGGAGGATGGATTGTCCACAATTCCTTCATGTTTTGATAGTATTGGACTTTAGAGTAACCTCGTTTAATGGCAATTGCTGGTATGAATTTGAAGGGAAAAATTGATTTTAGATTAATGCAGAAAATGTGGATTTTAAAAATTGAGCAGGTTCCTCATACTCATTTAATGGTATTTCGTTTACATTTTTAACACCTATATACGGCTCAACTAGAGGTTGAATCACCCTCTCAGAACAGGGAACTTCATCGTACCATATAAAGGACTCGAGTGATTCAAATTTGATCGCTGATGATAAGGCCTTGATTACAACTAGTGATCACATGTTGGTTTACCGGTGAGGGTGTACCCAGATGATTACTACCACTAGTTGATGGAAATTGTTATACAACTATACTCCCATTGTTTTCACCATTACGAAGCAAATTCATCTCATACTCACTCGAGCTCGTTGATATGCATTATTGCCTCTTCTTTCCACAAGGGATATGCACACTTGTGGCAAGTTTGCACCTTCGAGAAGCATAAATCGAACATCGTTATTATTACATAGCAAGTTTCAACTACATCTTGACCTTGCCGAACACTTAGGTATCTAAGATCCAAATCATATCAACATGAATCATAGGACACAAGTGATTGCACATTCATCAACAATTCCTCATACCTCAAATTCCTAGAAACCAATATATATATATATATATATATGTATATATTCTACTGATTTTACCATCGGTGCCTCCTAATTTAAAAAATTAAGACGAATCAATCAAATTCTTCCATTGCATTTGAATTAAATAGGAGAGAAAATACAATGAATGAATTTCATTGATTCGTCTTAACTTTTTAAAATTAAGAAGAACTGATGGTAAAATGACTATATTTATATATATATATATTCCTTTTTTGTTGTCTCCTCCGATCTACCATCTACTGTTGTAAGATACTAAAAGTCTCACAAACTCCAAGTAACATTATTAATTACCTTATAAACATATCATTTTTTTGCAAAACATTAGTTATAAGCAAATAAATATTTACATGGAAAAATTGTTACAATAAGTAGTTTTCAGATCATATCCCAAAGTCAAGTTGAAGTCCCAAAGACAACCCAAATTAGGGATGTAGTCCTGAAGTTAGGATGAGGTCTTGAAGTCGGGGATGAGGTCCTGATGTTGGTTTGACATCCTGAATTAGGGATTTAGTTAGTCCCCAAGTTGGGTTGATGTTCTAATTTGGCCCAGCAGGAACACATCCAGTACACATCATACACACAATGAACATGTCACGACCATTACGAGATCTAAACCTGACATTAGCTTTCAAACCAACTTTTCAAATTCAGGGCAGCCAAATCACTCAAAATACACTCAAATCCTAGCATAATAACCTAATACTAACATAATTCTCACACATTATCTATATAACTATATCAATCATTGAACATATACATCAAACATTTAAAAAAATCAGCAATTTTTTTTTTTTTTTAAAAAAAAGAAACTTAAAAACATAGATAACAGTACCTTAAAGTGATGGAGATGTTTTAACCACTCTACAAAGAGATTTTTTTTTTTTTTTTTTTGGTGACAAAAAGTGAGTTTCTCACTAAATGTTGAGTTTCTAAAAGTTTCTTTTTCCTCTTCGAATGACAATTTACACGTTTCAAAGATAGTGGAAGGAAGAAGGAGAAGAAGAGTGATGAGTTTTACCTCATTCATCAAGGGATCGTTTATTTTTTTGTTTAAAAATTGAACAGTAACTGAAAAATAAATAGTCATTGAAACCTAAAATTTGAATAACATGTTTTTTTTTCTTATCTCTAATATATTGTAAACTTGTTTATTTTTTAAAGTTAAAATTGTCTGAAAACTAGTAATTTAACATTTATACCCTTTTACTATTTGTTGTTATATAATTTTAATTAATTTAATACAAACATCTTAAAATAAATAATTTAACAAATTCTCAAACATTTTTTATGTACATATTAATAATATTTTATTCAAAATTAGAATATGATTAAAAAATATAGTAGTGTTATCCATATTTATATATTTAAATATATTAATATATTTAAGAAAACAACTAGAAAATGAATATTTAAATAGTAAATTAAAATATATTAGTTTAATTCTAAGATAATTTGAGATGAAATATATTTAGACATTTCTTTTCAAATATATTTTTTATAAGTATCAAGGCAAAAAAGAAAATAAAATTTGAGTAATATAAAATTAAGATAAATTTGAAATTATGTTATTTTGGGAGGATAGATTTGGAATAAAAACTTTAAAATGTTATTAAGTAATTTGCAATTAAGTGAAACGCTTAATTTTTTACTTAATTTTTTCAGTTGTTTTTGGATAGTTTAAGTGGTTTGACCATTCAAAAAATCAAACAAAAACAAATTAATAAGTGCAATTCAACACTATTAAATTTTAAGTAGAAAAAACAAACGATCCTTAAGAGTAAAATGGGTACTTTACTCTTTTAGGTGTTGATCACACTAAAATACACGGTGATTTTATATTATTTACCTAGCTTTGTGATGAAAACTCGAGTAATTATGGACATTCTTAATATTTATTTAGTAAATATTTGAAAGTGAGACATGGGAGGTGTTAATGAGCAAAATGGTAATTTTTCAATGCAATTATGAAAAGATATGGAAACTTAGGATTTTTCACATGCAGCTTTGAGAGAGAGTTTCAACATCAATTTGAGGGCTTGTTTGGGTGTATATTGGAGATATCCTTTGACAACCCTCAACCACAAATCTCATTAGCCATTTGGAGAAGAAGAGTAGCCATGCCACACTATCATCAACATTTGAAGGTACGAGAGTCACAACATATTAAAAGTCAAGTTGGAGAGACAAATCCAACCTTGAGAACAAGGGGGATCACGCCATATTTAATGAGATTTTTTTCTCTCTCTTATTTTTATTCAATTAAATATGTTGTTTGATTCTTGCTTTGGTGATTTAATTTGTAAATTGATGATGAACTAGATCTAAGATCTAGGATTCCAATGTAATCATAAAACCATGAACTCACCTATATAATATTGTTTTTAGACTGAATTATAATTTAGTTATTCAATAGGAACGCAATTGCAGGTGAAGTAAACTTTTTAATTTTATTACAAATTACCCACCTGCTGTTAGCCCATGTCCATTCGATTTGACGGTGAACAATATAAATCTGAATAAAAGACTTAAATACTCTCACATTTTTATTAAAAATTAAAAAAAATAATAAATTTAAACTTAAAAATAATTAAAAATGGAAAAAAAAATAAAAGATAGTATTTATTAAAAAAAAAGAAAAAGGATCTCCACCTATTTAGAGTTTCAAAAAAATTGAAAAAAAAAAAGGAGATTTTGATCTCTACCGTCAATCTTCAGAGATAGACGGTGGAAATCTAATCTGGAGATTAAATATTCATATATATATATATATATATATATATAAAGAATGAAAAATCATCATCTCCAACCTCCCTTGGAAATCATTTTCAAGCTCTCCCTCCTCTCAACTTTAATCAAAATCATCGTCAAACCAACAAAATCATCAACATCAATCTTCAACTCAAAATTATCATCGTCAGTCAACTAAATCTAGTGTTTTGATCACCAAAAATACCCTAAAAACACACAAATTGAAAAAACAAAAAATAAAAAATAAAACAAAACAAAACCCCCCAAAAAAAATTCTCCAAAAAATCATCATCTTTAACCTCCCGTCTCTCTCATCTTCAACTAGTGTTTCAATCACCAAATGAACCCAGATGAACCATCATTAGGATTTGAACCTAAATGAACCTAGATGAAGTGTTCTTCTAGGTTGTCTTTATTTTCCCTTTCATTTAGTTTATAGCACTAAATCTTGTCAAATGCGATAAAGAAAAAATAAAAATTTTACAATGTCTTAGGAGGAGAAATTGAATCTATATAATAAATTAAGCTTAAAACAATCAAATCAACAAAAAAACATGTCACTTAAACTTGTTTTCTGTTCTACCATTTTTTCATCAATCATATACATAAATGCAAAAGACAAATTAGACCCACCAAGTCATTCGCGTTGCTAGTAGTAGAAACAATCTTGGAAGACTCATCTTGAAAAAGAACCCAGATGATGAAAATGATGGCTAGATGTTGGCGAGTGAATGATGAAGAGAACGACAACTGGATGTTGATATTAGCGGTTGAATGATGAAAAGAAAGGTGGCTAGATGCAAAAAACCAGAAGGTGGCAACTGATTTGCAAGGACCAAGAAACCCAAAGGACGCCAGCTGATTTGCAAGGACCAAGAAACCTAGAGGAGGACAGTCAATTTGCAAGGACCAAGAAACCTAGAGGATGATGCCTGATTTGGGTTTATTTTGCATCATCAAACGAACCCATTTTTGGGTTTTGAAACCCATTACTAGGCTTCCAGGATTGGAAATCCAAAAAAGGGTTTCGAAACCCAAGTTTATTTAGGTGAAGAGAGAAGTAAGAGGAAAGTGAAGAGAGAGAAGGAAAAGAAATGGAAGGGAAAGGTGGGGAGAGGTGCAGAGAGGCAGTCGTGACGTAGAGAGAAGAGTGAGGAGAGATCTGACGAATTTGAGGGATAAAGATTAATATTTTCAGTTTTTCAATTTTTATTCAAATTTTTAATATTTTTAAAATTAACCTCCAACATTCGTCATAAGATAGACGGCGTAAATCTGATTAAAAAATGGTATATAATTTTTAATTTTTTAATTTTTTCCTCAAATTATCTCTACCGTCCATGTTCAAATGGATGGTGGAGATTTGATTAAAAAAATTTATTTTAAAAGAAAAATAAAATATAAGGTAGATAAGGTCAAAAGCATTGTTTAAAAACTCGACGATTTTCACCGAATTCTCACTGATCGGTACTCTGCCGATCTGAGAACCCCCAGATCGAAGGTTCTGCTCGCCAGAGATGGATACTCAGCCCAACTCGATTGAACTCGGCTGACTCAATGAGTCCAACCATCATAAAATCGACTGGAAATAATTCTAAATACCACAAAAAAGTTCATCAAAACTCATCCAATTCTCCCAATATCCAACAACCAAAAGAAACAAATAAAACACAAAGAAAAATTAGAGAAACAAGGAGTGAAACCCTTACTCACACTCACGGTGTGGCCAGCAATAACTTAAAAGGAAAAGACAACAATGGCAGCAGCTTGAAGGAAGAGGTCGATGACATTGAGGGAGAGAAAAGACTTGAACGGCTACGCAAAAGAGAGAGGAGATTTGAAATGGCCGGCAATGATGAAGAGGACTGGCTTTGGTTTTGACGACAGCGACAATACATGATCTTAAAACGACGACTACGACAATGACAGGTCGCTTCAACGATGATGACGACGGCTTGTTAGCGAGAGAAGAGAGATGAGAGAGGAAAAGAGAGAGAAAGAGAATATGAGGGTTTGCTTTAAGAGAGTTGTTGACCGTGAGTTTTAAATATGGTGAAATAATTTGCTTAGAGCCCTCAACTTTTAAAATAATGTCAATTTACACTTTCAAACTTTAAAAATTATAATTTACCCCCCAAACAATGCTCTCCAAGTACTCGGCGATTACTCGCTGAGTAACCGATTACTCACTACTCGCTGGGTTACTGGTCGAGTATAGGGTAGTAAGTCCTAGAACTATGGTCAAAAGATAATTTTGCCCCTTAGTCTATTAACTCTAGTGAAGGTGGGCTAACGACATGAGGTTTATTGTGATAAAAGTGAAAAGTTTGATCCACCTGCAATTACATTTCTATTGAATAGCTAAATTATAATTCAGTTTTGTTTTTAATTAATTTCTCATTATTATGTTTTATTCTATTTTATGCTAAATACTTTTGAATTAATTGACCACTTGTTTAAGAGATTTAGTAATCTTGAGTACGCTTGAAAAAAGTACATATGGTTTAGATCTAAATAAGATGACATGAATTGTAAGAGACAAGAATATACTTGTGTAGTTTGTATGGTCATAATGAGTCATTGATGCTTAATGTGGTTGAGTTAATTGATTGTCATAGAATGTAGTCGATTAAGTGATTTAGATAACTTTACTGGACCTTCCGGAAGAGGCTTGTGGATAGTTTAGAAGTACTTGATCAATCACCTGATGAGAATAACTTATTAACAATAAAAATATAAGTTGAGTGAATTGGTAGGATGAAGTTATAAATCTAGAATCTAATCTCCATTAGCTGTGATTTTGTTTAATTATTTGTTTCATGTTATTTTATTTTTCTTTTTTTTTTTATTTTCATTTAACAATTTATTATTTCTATCGTTTAGATAAGGTTTAGTCTTAATCAATTTAATACTTAGTATAAATAATTTGAACAATCCTTGTAGAAACGATACTCTACTTGTTACTGTATTATTGTGGGTCATGTATACTTAAACGTGTTTTTAGTGTGTGTATTTTATGTATTAGAAAATAGTTCATCATTTAAATTAATTTATAAAACATGCTTGGATGTTATCCATTAGTTATCATATAAACTCAAAACATTGATTCAGTATCGGATGCAAAACTCAAGGGCATTGGGGTGCTAAAAGACCCCCACATTTTCTTTCAATAGAAAAGCAATTAATTAATGAAATGGGCTCCCTATAATAGAAAGGTGCCTGTCATGAGCATTTTCTTTGGTGGTTGGTCTTACCCATAGTAATAAACCAAAATCAATTCAAATTTATAGCTCCATATCACCCGCCTCACCATCAAAGTCACCATAACTATCTCCATCACCATACCCTTCATCACTCTCCATGTAATTAAAAGCAACTGATATCCAACAAAGACAGAACCAGAATCCACTGAAACACAGAGAGGGACCCCAAAAACCAAAAAAAAAAAAAAAAGGTCAAGAGCGAGGCACCACCATCGACACATGATCATGATCAACAGGTAGAGCCTTTAAGTCCCGCAGCCCGCCTGTTTCACGCGCCCCGTTTTAATTGCCATATAATCGCGATTATGGGGTGCAAAACAAGTATCAATCCAGGTGTTATCATGGAAGGATTGAAGCATACTTTGATAAACCATCCGCGTTTCTCCAGCAAACTGGTATGTTGTTGATTGATTTTTAGCTCCCCTTGTTGCTTTGTTTGGTGTTGCCGCAGAGTTTTTCTTCTTTATTGTTTTTGTTGGGAATTTTGTCTTTTCCATTTGTCCTTTGATATTTGATTTAGCCAAAGTAGATGTTGGAGGTAAGCACATTTGACTTGACTTGATTGGCTTATTTTTATTAGTATATATATAACAACCATCTACTTCAATTATATAAATTAAAATTCCATCAACTTATTGTCTTCTTTTATGACTGTTATGTGACTCAATTGTACTTAAAACAAATTTTTATGTATTCAAAAGAAATTTGTAATGAAAGGTAGAATTTAAAAAACTTCTTGAAGTTTGATCGCATCTTTAAAAAAAATAATTATAAAATTTCGAAATTTGATAAATGTTTTTTGACTGGGGCACCAAATGTTTTTTCTTTTTTTCTTTTTTTTTTTAATAACCACTGAATATTTATATAATTCTAAATTTAATTTTTTTTTTTTTTAACTTAGATAAAAAATTTATGTCAAGTTTTCTAAATCTACCGAAGACAATCATTAAATTCTATAGAGTAACCATATAACATTTCCATGATGTAAATCGTAGTGTAGTGTGGCATCTAAGGGTGGCGCAAGAACTTTTTATTTGGGTGGCCAAACAAAAAATAAATACTAACTGTATCACTACTTAAACTTATTATAAAAAATAAATTAATACTAAATTAGTTTGTGCATATATATATATATATATACACACACACTAATTTGTCTTCTCACCCATTGTAAAAGGTATTATGGTCCTTTCTGTACCATTAACTTCTCAAGGTGACTGAGTTGGAAGCTATTGTGTCCCTTCAAACCGGTTTCTTGGGCTCTCTTTTTGGACTTCTCCTACGGGCTAACCCTAAGCTTTGCCTTTGGACTTCTCCTATTCAATGATTCCGAGCTTTTCCTTTGGATTTCTCCGATTGGCTTACCTTGAATTTTTCCCTCAAACTTCTCCTTTGGACTTCTCCTATGAGTAAACCTTGGGTTTGTCCCTCGAACTTGTCCTACTGGCCAACCTTCGGTTTTCAGCCAAGCTCCCCCAAGGTTTCTTCCTCAGGCTTGTCCTTCCCTTCAGCCTCTTCTCTAGGCTAACTTTGTAAATTAATCAGTTTATGATCTGGATTCATTTTAATTTTACGGAACTAATTTTTTTTCCAACCATATGTTGTCTCTTAATACAAACTGTATATATTAAACCGTCTTAACTGCATATATTTATTAAATAATGATAACCCAATTGAAGTTAAATAATTTCCTAGTAAAAAAGTCTCATTAATTTTAACATGCCTAGCATAGCATATTAGCGTTAAACAGTCACGAAGATAAAAAGATTTTTGTCTTGTCAATGTAACACCAAACTGGAAAAGAATGTGCTGTAAAGATAATAGGATATTGTTGCTGAAAGACACCTTTTTTTTTTTTCAAATAATAATAATAATAATAAATAAAGTTGCTGAAAGATACTTAGCAAGAGAAGAAAGATAATAGAAAGATAACACTCGGGCATAACTGCATGTAACACGGTGGAGATTAAAGAAACCCATGTATTCACTTCACTGTATGATATTTCGTGACCCAGTAAAGAAAATCAATTACTGTTGTATGGGTTAGATTCAGGAATGTTAGTATTCCACCTTTTGTATTTGATTTGCATTTCAATTAATAATACTGTAATTTAATTAATAAAGATATATTAATAATAATTTAATTTATTTATAAAATATATTTATTTTTTAATTACTATATCATCTATTGAAATACAAATGCGATACAAAAGATGAAATATCCAACATCATTGAATTAAATTTATACACACTAATTTGAATGTTTGGCCTCGTTCAGAATTTAAAAGCGTCTTCACCAAACAAAATTCATCATTTTATAGATTTGGTTTGGTGAGCCAAATTTGATTTCCAGTTACTTCCATTGACTGCCCTGTCTGGTAAGTTTCTCTAATTTATTGTCCCCATTATACTGTTTTATTATCCTATCATATTTGTACAAATGTTAACAAGATTTGATAATTTAATTATGTCAAATCAAAACTCTTAATTTCATTATTATTATTATTTGTTACTAGGACTTGTCCAGATTACTGTCAGGATCAGCTGAAATAAGACTTTATGATGCAATTCGAGACTCTCCTCCCAGAAAGTAGGAGAGGGCAACTACAAGAGAGGGAAATTGGAATGGACACGAACCACAGTGAACGTAGAAGACCATGTTATTGTTCTGAATTTAGATCCAAAAATGGAAAATCCTGACCAATTCGTAGAAGCCTACATCTTCCACATGACCACAATGCCTATAGACTTCTCAAAACCCTTGTGGGAACTCCACCTCCTGAACGTTAAAACCTCAGAGGCAGAGGCCACCGAGGTCTTCCAGATCCACCACTCGTTGAGGGATGGTGCATCTCTCATTTCTCTCCTTCTTGCTTGTACTTGAAAAACGTCAGACCCTGAAGCATTGCCTAGTGTTCCAGAACACAAACCAATGCATTCAAGTGGCCACGGAGGGTTTTGGTGGTTGTTTTTGGCAATTTGGACAGCATGTAGGTTGGTTTGGAATACAATTATGGACCTGTTGGTGTTTGTTGCAACGTTATTGTTTTTGGAAGACATAGTGAATCCTCTCAAAGGTTAATCTGCTAGAGTTGATAATGATAATGATCATGAGCCAGCCCCTAAACGGATTGTGCACCGGACAGTTAGTTTGGATGACATCAAGTTAGGGAACAATGCAATGAACATGGTATGTTCACCAGTCCTAATAATTATTTTTGGTTTCTAATTACTGTCTTTTTAGTTTGTTTTGTTTCCTACTCATTTACTTTTTTTTTTTTTTTTTTTTTTGAACCAATCCTACTCATTTACTTTTGGTTGCTCTATTCCTATGCAATCAAAGTTATGCTAATCTTAAAATGTTTTCAATCAATCAAAAAGAATAGTGTGTATATATACATATTTTTGAAATCAGTAGCAAACTAGATTAAGTTACTTATTTATTCATTATAAGTTTGAAATCAATCTGTAATTAGATAATGATGAAAGGAAAGAAATCGATTTGATTAAATTCAAAAAATAGCTGTGTGGTTTAAAAATTTGGTAAAAATATTTCTACATGCCACTGGTGAACCTAGTTCTTGATTAAGTTACGGTTAATTTTTTTTTTCAAATATTAAAAATTAAAAAATTCAGTCAAGTCTTATAATGATTTTTAAAGTTCTCCCATGATAAATAGAATAGAAAAAATAAGAAAACAATCTGAAAAACCTTCTAAAATAGAAAATAATATCACTGAACCCTATTTTTGAATATAAAAAAGGGTAATTTCAAATTAATTCTATTTTTAGGATTTATTTTGATAATATCCCATAGAATAATTAATAGACTTGACCTTGTCTCATACTTGATAGACGATTGATATGTTGATATTGATATTGATATATATGGGTACTTGTCAGCATTCCAATTTGAGGCCATTATCGTTGGCTGGGACCATGGAAATGTACTGTCATTTTGATGAATAAGTGCTCCATACATTGTCCATGCTATTTGAATTTCCAAAATTTAATATATAGATAGATTTTAGTCACTTATTTGTTCAATTACTACATCATTAAAGTATTTGTTTTTGTTTTTTCATATCCATTTCTGTGCATGGCTTTGTTTGCTAGACCATCAATGATGTTGTATTGGCGCTAACACAAGCTGCTCTCACGAAGTATCTAAACCGGAGTTATGGTGAGTTTTTAGTAAAGAATTTCTGCCTTTATGTAATTTAAGTTATAAATACTTTAAATAAATTGCCTGCTAGCTATATGTTATTTAGGGATGGCAATTTTTGACAACCGACACACCTGCTTGAACACAATATAATATGATTATGAAACAATGAATTAGGGTTAAAATTATGTCATGAAAAATTAGATAAATCATGTTCGATTTCTTTTTCTTTTTTTTTTTAAATAAATCATGTTTAATTTCATATAAAGCATAATTAGTAGGAAAACTTTTTTAACAAGATATGTGAACACAATAAGAGCTCAAAATAATTTAATGTACTAAAATTGTATATTACAGTACATTAATTTTAAATTTTATTAAATTTACACAAATTTATGATCCTAGATTGATATCTTGATTAACATATAACTTCTTGGTATTATGGTTTAGATCATGTTATGTTAAATTAGATCAATCGTGTTTGAGTTGATATAAGCATAATTAATAGATAAACGTTTTCTTAACATGATATGTGAACACAATGAGAACACCAAAAAAAATAAAATAATAATAATATATTGAAATTGTAGATTTTAATACGATTAACTAAATGAGGTGTATTAGATTTACACAAACATATAAAAGAAAACTTCTTGGTACCCTCAACTCACACACATTTTGACAGACCCCTTTTCCTAGGCGATCTGCTGGCACCCTACGGTGACCCTCCAGTTAGCCCTTACGCTCAACCAAAGGATTCCCGCAGAGCTAAGCCATATTCTTTTTCAACTTTTTCAAAAACAGCGGAAACGATGGGGAAATTTTTCATATTTTCAATCCATTTCACATATAAGCAATTCAAACATGAAACCATCATTTCATGAAATCACAAAATCATATCATCAGTTACCGTGTCATTTATCATTTAAATCATATTTCATTTTCCTCAAAAATATCAAAACATGCATGAAACATCCATTCATTTATCAAATCAACAAAAGCGTATAAAATCAGTTTGACACTCACCTTCCGCTATCAATCCAAATGGATTTCCGGAAGCCTCTAAAATTGCGCTCTAGCGCTCTTCCCTGGCTCCACTGGATCGCTCGTCACCTACACAACATATATATACGTAAATTTACGCTCGCATCAACTTCCGTAAACTTAAAATAATTAAAAACTACATCATCATCCTTAATTGACCATTTTTAGGCGTAATCTCTCCATTTTGATTCCTTAATTAAATTTCCGACTTTTATCAATTTAAATACGCCTAATTAAACTCATTAGGGTCATCCGAACTCTCAATGGGCGCCGTATGGGTCAATTTACAAAATTGCCCATAAAACTAGTTTACGCGCGTTTTTGGTTTCTCTTTGAATCTTTGGTATTTTCTTAGCTTTCTAACCTCCCTATCAACCTCAAATACTTGATTTTCAACTTGTTTTCACTCAAAAATAACCAACCAACAAATTACAACAAAATCCATCTCAAATTAACTTATACACCAACAAAAATCATCATTTTCGAACTCAAACAACTCACCCCTTTTTCTATCGCGTTGACTTCGCTTTTGGGATGGTTTTGGACTGATTTTGGGATGGATCTGGGCTGGGTTTAGGCTGGTTTCTTTCCTCTTTTCTTCCCCTCTCTTCCTCTCTCTCTTTCCCCCTTGGTTCCGCCGCCACACGGCGCTGTCTCCGCCGCAAGTCTGCTGTCCGATCTGCACGCGCAGGAGCTGTTCTGGCCGTTGGATCAGCTCCGTTTCAGCTCCGTTCAGGTCGAGCTTGAGCTGATCTTGGTGCAGGTTGGGATGGGGCAGCTCGCCGGCACTGGTAGGGGCTGTTTCGTCGGCGATTGCAGCTCGTTTCCACCTTGATCTGTCACGGTTTTGCTGCAGATTTTTGCTTCAGTTCACGGCTGGACGGCGAGCTCCACGGCTGGTCGGCGATGGTGCACGGTGGTGGCTTCTCCTCCTTCTTCTTCTTCTCTTCTTCTTCTTTCTTTCTTCTCTCTTCTTCTTTCTTTTCTTTCTTCTCTCTTTCTTTCTTTCTTCTTCGCGAGAGAGACTGGTTTGTGGTTGATTTAAAAGTCAACACACATTTCTTTGGCTTCTGTTTTCCTCCACAATAATCTCAATAATTCCACTTACACTCTAAAAAAATTCATTCTCTTCCCTTAGATTATAGCTTAATCTTACTACGACCACAATTATTATTAAAAGTTATTTTCACTTTAGTCCCTTTTCATCTTAAAGATTATTCGATTTCATTTACTCTTTTAACTTCTCGTTTAATCTCCAATTGAGTTTAAATCAAATTCTATGGATTCTCTATGACCTTAAACGTCTCCATAGTTCATTTAGGGTCTCTAATTGTTCCGTAGGGACTATTCCAAGGAATCCGTACAATAGCAAAAATAGAGGGTTTACACATTTGATCTATTAGCTTTCTCTCCTTTTTGTTTTCAAATTTTGAAAGTATAGTCATAAATTAGAATTAATTATCAAGAGCTTTTTGTAGACTTTTAAATTAGAGAATTTGATTTGTCATTGCCTATAGTCTTTGGAAATTAAAATTTTTTGGCTTAATAATCTATAAATTGAAAATTTTTAAGTTCCTCAGATATCTCGGTGTAGCATTTTTAGTCTAAAATGTACAACTTGGATATCTTGTTACATGACTTGGAGTCTTGGACAACAAGTTGCATGATCTAAACAATAGATCTTTTGTGATTACGATGTTTTTAATTATTACATGAACTCTCTGAACAAAAAAAATATTAGATTCTGTTTGCACCTAAGACTAGCTACAATTGACCAAGTGAATATTTTGAAAGAAAATCTAAAATTTGATTCTCCATAACAAGTTTATCATATGCAGGTAAACTTAAGCAAGACAATGAAGAAGAAAACCAAAGTTCATGTAGTCTTCCACAGAATATGCGGTTTAGGGCAGCTGTTCTTGTTAGCATATGACCAATTACAGGGATCCAGGTATATTTCACCCATACATAACCCATTTATTATTTTGTTCTTACTTTTAACGGTAATTACAATCACATATTTTTAGTTGACTCGATCACTGTTTTGGTGTCCACTGAAAATGAATAGTTGTACTTAACGGTTTTGAAATAAAAATTTTAAGACATCCTTACTTAAGCATTATATATATATATATATATTGTTAGGATGAAAACAAAAAACAATGCAAAGCGAACATAAAAAGAAAGTAAAGTCACACTGAGATTTTTACAAAAATCAGTAAATTTTCAGCATCCAATCCATATAGCCACCAGCATTCTTTCCACTATTAAGTGATGTTTGCAAATTGAAACTCTCTTTCTTTCTCTCACCACACATAAAACTCTCACATACATAGGGTATTTCTAATAACTCTTGGATACAATAAAAACACTCCTAATCAAATTCAAATTAGAAAACTCTCTTGCTTAAGAAACAACAATTAATTTCTTTCTCTTCTCTCTCATTGTTGTTGTTTCTCTCTCATTTTTTCTCTATATTTTTGCATGCGAATGTTTCATTTGCTCAAGCAGAATAAAACCACCATGAGCATCATTTTGATCTAAACTAGCGCTACTAATCCTGTCCTTTCAACAAATTGTATAACATAAAATTATTTGTGATTGAAAATTGATCATTTGATGATATTCTGCTAGTTATACAATTATTTTAGGATATGATTGAAAATTGTCCACACTGTAGCTTTTAATAAGTTTAAATTCATATATTCAATTTTTATTTAGATGGTTGAATTTTAAAATGATTTTGAGGAAATAGTAAATAAAGTAAGATTATATATAGGAGAAAAGGGATTTGCATGTCCAGTGAGTAAGAAAAAAAATGAGAGAGAAACAACATTGGGGGCGAAGAAAAAAGGAAAAATAAATATTAGTACAGTTTTCATTAACAATGAGACAGGGACATTTGTTACTTATAAAAAAAGAAAGGGACATTTAGCTGATGTGTAGATAAGTGATTGTAATTGAAGGTATGAGTGCATCTTAACTGACCAACTTATCATAATCCAACCGTCAAAAAATTGTGTAACAATTTGTGTAATTTATAGGAGTTGTTGATCTTACCATATATATATGTATGTATGTATGTATGTATGTATGTATATTTGTTTGTGTATAGTTTTCAATCTTCCTTTAAAAAATATATATTTGAATTATACAAATAATGATTAATCTTGATAAATCAGTGTAGAACTCTAATTCATTTAGTATCAATAAACTAAATGAATGAGATATACAGATTTTTGAAGTTAAATATTTATTTTATTTAACTACGATTGATAAACTAAAATCCTCGTCATACAAGAATGAGTGAGATTTGAATTAAAGATTTATAAAAGAATAAACAAAATCTTATCAATTATGTTAATTAATACTTATAATTTATTTTAATTTAAATAATTTACTTTTGTATTCTATTTATTTTATTTTTTATTTCTCGTAATGATGATTACTACTAAATAGGAGTTGGCTAATATGATGGCGAAGAAATCCAAGGTTAGGTGGGGAAATTGCATTGGATATGTGCTCATTCCCTTCAAAATTGCATTACAAAATGATCCATTAGATTATGTTAAAGAAGCAAAAGCTACAATTGATAGAAAAAAGCTCGTCCCTCGAAGCTCTTTGCACATATTCAGTTGCAAAGTTCGTAATCAACATATTCAGATTTAAGGTACCACTATCTCCATTTTCTTTAACCTTTCCTATATATAGGACTCAGAGGTGTAGCTATAAATTTTATCGTTTGTGGGCTAAATATATGACTGGATGAAAATTTTAATTATTATGACATTTAGTTTAGAATTTTAAAATTTTATTTATAGATTTTAGGGCTGCTTCAGTTCTTAAATGTTTAATATTAGCCTGCAATTATTGTTCTTTTAAGACAAAAAACAGGAAAAAAAACTAATTATATATATATATATATTAATTAGAAACAGCCTACCCAAGTACAAGAGTGGCTGTACCATTGATAGGACATGTGTAATGTAGAATACATTAATATATAGTCCCAAAAGTGGCTTTACCATTGATAATACACCTAGGTTTGATGAGAACTTATAAAAATTAAAATATATTTGATGAGACTTGAACTTTAATTATCATAGTTTTAAAAGAGAAACGTATTAACCACTTAAACTATGATGGATGTATATTATATTTTTCTGTTAATATCTATTTTTAGTACACATATTGTGATGTGAATCATTAAAAAATAAAAATAAAAATCTCAAATGACAAGCATCTTGATGAATAGAAGATAATTAATGGTAATTAATGGTAAATTATTATTATTATTTTTGAAAGTATTAACAGTAAATTAATTGATTGTCACATTGAAGTTAAACTAATTGTATAATATATATATATATAGGACAGGATCGAGGGACACAAATTTTGACATAAATTTTAACACGATTTGTTGACCATTGGATGAGGAGGATTTTAATGGTTTAGATTTACTCACATCACTACATACAACTCCATTTTACACTCTACATAAATGTTTGCTCTCTCCTCTCTTTTCATTATTACACTATCTCTCATCTCTACCATAAATATTAAAATCCCAATATTTAAATTATTTTTTTCTCATCCAATCCCATTATATTTAAAAGAAAATTAAAAACAATGCTACAATTGTTTTTTTTTTAGTGGTAAATTAATTATTTAAAGGACGATTTATTTTTTAAGATAGTTCAAACCAAGCAATATTCAGTATGAAAATTTTCACTATCACTAAAAAAAAAAAAAAAAAAAAAAATCTTATTTGAAAAACAATTTCTAACCAAAATAAGTAAAATAGATTTTATTTTCCAAAAACACAAAACACTTAACCAAAAAATTTAAAACTTGTAGTTTTTACATGAAGAGACTCTGATGGTTGGTAGATGTCAATAGTTGCAACAACTGGCAAGTGTGGTTTTGTGTTTCAAGTTTACTTAGGAAATGATTCAATGAAGTCTCTCTTTTTTCTTTTTTTTTTTTGGTTAAGTGTTTTGTGATTTTGGAACAAAATCTATTTTACTTATTTTGGTTAGAAATTGTTTTTGAAATAAGATTTTTTTTTTTTTTTAGTGGTAGTGAAAATTTTCTTACTAAAGATTACTTGGTTTAAACTATTTTAAAAAATAAAAATTTTATCAAGTTAAAAAAAAAAAAACAATTGCAGCTTTTTTTTTTTTTAATTTTCTTGATGAGTTTTTAAATATAATTGGATTGGGTGAGAAAAAAATAATTTAAATATTGGGATTTTAATATTAATGGGAGAGAGAAGAGATGGTGTAATAATGAAAAGAAATGGGAGAGAAAACATTTATGTAGAGTGTAAAATGAAGTTGTATATAGTAGTGTAAGTAAATTTAAACCATTGAAATCCTCCTCATCCAATGGTCAACAAATATTGTCAAAATTTATGTCAAAACTTGTGTCTCTCGATTCTATCCCTATATATATATATATATATACACTACACACACGCATGGTTAACAGGCAGCTGGTGCTATAGCGAAAAGAGTTCTTTCAAAAATTACAATGGCTTTTTCAAACGTGGTTGGTCCTTTGGAAGATATTAGCTTTTATGGCCGTCCCATTGCCTTCGTTGCTCCCACCGTTTTTGGGCATCCACAGGTCAGGAATTCCATCAACTTAAACAAAGAGTTTATTTAAAGCATTATATTATAATAGCTTGTTGGAATAGAGCACAATAAAAATTAAAAAACAATAAAAATTATTGTTTTTTTTAAAATATATATAAAATGTGTATTAGTATATTGAATCCATAAATATTAATAATTTACTAAGTTTTTGAATTATTAAGCTATGCAAGTTTTATTTTCTTTAAAGAAATATATATATGTGTGTGTATATATATATATAGGAGTTGAATCTAAGCATATTCAATAGAATACCACTAGTAATTTGGAGCCAACATTATTCATTCGGGATGGAGGATTTTATAGTACAACATATAATTAAAAGTTCAAAATAAATTGAAAATGTTGTTTTCAAAAATAAAGACATCCTTTGTTGCGTTTAGTAAGAAATATTTTCAAAGATAAAAATAATAGGATTTTTTTTTAATTGTTTTAAGAATGATGTATAAAACAATTATTTTGAAGGAAATGTAAATGGTTTCTTCTTAAAATTGTAGAAAACAATAATATTCTTCAAACTTTTTATTTATAATATCAAAAATTATTTTCCATATCTACAAACAACTTATAATTTATCAAAACACAACTTATTTTGTAATCTATTATCGTTAAAGATACTTTTTTAAAACATATAAACAAATAATTTTTCAACTAGTTTTATAATTAATTTTTGAAATAAACAAATCATATCTAGGCATCCATTAGAAGTTTCGTTTTTGTATTCTTTTTGCAGGCATTGACAATACATTTCCAAAGCTACGTGAACAAAATGACCATTGTTCTCGCAGTAAATCCAAATGTGATTTCTGATCCTCACCAACTTTGTGAGGACATTGAAGAATCTCTCCGAATTATTAAGGATGCTGTTGTAGAGAAAACATTAACGATTAAGGATGTTGTCTAGTCGGAAGATTAAGATTAATTAATTACCATATTAGAGTCATTTTTAGTTTATCTTAAAATTATATTTTATTCTTAGTTGAAGTCTTCATTAATTATTATTGAATTGGGAAAAAATTAAAAAACAAATTGATAAGCACATCTACTCATAGTTCAAAAATACATACCCATTCTATATATGACTAGGGTTCGAGTCTCATTATATCCATTTAGACATTTACTGATATGTGTTTGAAGTTTTTTTCCGAGATATGAGAGGAGTAGAAGAAGATGACGACGATCAATAGAGAAGAAAACAGAAGTCTTACTTTGCAAAATCATCTAGTATTTGTTCATCATTCATTCATAATTTTTTTTTTTTTTTTTGGCTCGATAATCTTTGTAATATAGAGTTTGCAACATGAAGTTGGGGTTGGTTAGAAATTTAGGATGTGTGGATTTTATAGGCTTGTGGCATGAGTTTGAAGGATAACTCATTGGACTTACGAGTATGATAGTAGTTAATGAAAGTCATGACTATAAGAACAATTATTGAGTTTCTAAAAGTGAAATTCAAATAATCAAACATTTTTAAAGTACATTCTACCCAAAAGAAACGCCATCCATAAGTAATATAAGCAAATTCGATAGCTTTGATAATCACCAAATGAGGCGTTAAAGTTAGAACTAGTACCAAACTCTACAACCTTGGATATTCAAACTGACGTGACCCGACCCGGATACCTTTAACTCTGATCCAGTAGGTCACGCCAGGCACCCCAACGGATCCCTCTCAGACCCGACTCGTCGGACTAAGCGAAACTCGTGGAGCGAACCCTAAACTCTTTGATACTTTCTGAAACATTGTTGGGTTGGGTTTTATTTAAAAACTGAAAACGCATAGGAAAAATTTTTAATTTTAAATTCATTTTCGAAACTCATTTTTCTAATAAAATTGTGGCAGCATAACAGCTGTATTTTTAACGTTCCCGAAAAACCTGTTTACAGAAAAACAACACTTCAACTAAAATTTATCACCAACCCAACTTCTGGTTGCCCGTAGGCCTCAATCATGCATGTAAATTTTCAATTCAACTCAATAAAATCCAAACACAATTTAATAAATCACATTTAAATCAAAAGCAATTTAAAAACAGTTATAAACGAATAATTACAAATCCTTTATACATTTTAAAAGAGATTTACATGAAAATCTAACTGATGAAACAAAATGAACTACTCAAATGATGTCGTGTCGCGCTGGCTCACCCGTTGGAGGGAATGCTACTGATCGGCTACCTGTTGAGAGTATCTGAGGAGGTTTTTATATAAAACAGAAAAATAATGAGCTAGAAGCTCAGTGAGTGATAATTTATCTTTTCTTTGAAAATCTGATTTTCTAAACGTCCTCCTCTGAAAACGTTTGAAAACTATTCTTTGTTTCTAAAGCATTTCAAACTTATATCTTTTAAGTATCAACTTAAACAAGAGAATTCATCTCTAAGCATATGCACGTATTTAAATACAAAACTTGCAACTGTAAATCATAAATAATTTCAATAATAATTATAAAATATCTTTTATCTCAAATAAGCTTTTCTTTTTAAAACTGTTTCCTGATATCTTTTGAAATTACCATAATATCCCTAAATCTGGGGTCTCTCAAGTCTAACGGCTATGTGCGGAATTTCCCAGCGCTAACCATAGCTCGCCAGCTCAGAGACATCTCGCGGCTATGTGCGGAATTTCCCAGCGCTAACCATAGCTCGCCTGCTCTGAGACGTCTCGTGGCCATGTGCGGAATTTCCCAGCGCTAACCATAGCACACGAAACACTACCCCACATCAGTAATGGCGACTCAACTGACTAGACTCTGACACTTATCCCCCTGGTTAGTGACTTATCCCTCCCCAGGACTGTGCCAACTGAAGTGGGATAGACCGATTGGGTCTAAACTGCTCTGTAATCTCTGAAAATCCCTGAGCGGATACTTTCTGGTTTTGAAAACACTTTTCTCTTTTCTGCTTTAACTTTCTGGTGCAAAAGCACAATTCTCTTTTCTGAGTGCGTAAAGCACTAAAATCTGATTTCTGAGTGCCATAAGCACTAAAACTCATTTTCTCAATTCAAACTTGAAAACTTAGTTTTTGAAATTTCATTTCAACAACTTTATATATATGCATATAAAATCACATTCTCATTTCAAACTAATGTTCATGCATATATCAATGCATTTAAAATAAACTCAAGCAATTACTTATCAAATCAAATTTGATAATTTGAAATACTTTTAAAATCTTTAAATAAAACTCACTCACAAAACTGATGACTGAAAATAGCGCGTGCGGAGCCCCTAATCCTCTCGCCTCGATCCTCGAGCTCCCTCGTCACCTACACAACATATTACGTTCGCGTAAACCTCTGGAAACTTGAAATTACACAATCGTCCCTCAAACTAATTTATCGCGCGATTTGGATTCTTTTTGAATCTTGATATTTTCTTAGTTCTCTAAGCTCTCAAGATACTTAAATCCACTTGTTTTCCAACTTATTTTTACTCAAAATCAACCAATAAACAAATCAAATTAACATCCATTTCGAATCAACTTTAATCATCAATAAAATCATCAACATTAATAGTAAACAACTCACCCCTTATCTTCCTCGCGAAATCACTATTTCTCTTCGCTTTGACTTCGTTTAGGGACTGTTTTGGGGGTGGTTTTGGACTGGGTTCGGTTGGATCTTCCTCTCCTTCCTCTCCCTTGCGCGATCTCTCTCTCTCGACTGATTTCTCCTTTTTCTTCCCCGATCTACCTTCTCTATTCTGATTTCAACTTCAGCTGTACTTGGATCGGGTTTAGGTGATGATTACGAGCTGGAATCAAGCTTGGTTCTTCTCTCGTTCAGGTCTGATCGGCGTTGGTTTTTCGGCTGGATCAACGAGCTCGGCGTCGGAATCAGCTAGAGAAGCTCGTCGGCGTCGTCGCGGCAGCGGTCGACGATCAGTTCTGCTCGGATCTGCTTCCTCTTCGCGCGCGACGTCGAGTTCTGCTCCACTTCGGTCAGCTCGGTTCTGTGGCGAGGTGCGGCGAGCTTGGCGACAGTAGGTCGGCGGTGATCTTCCTCCGACACGACGGTCTTCTTCTTCTTTCTTCTTCCTTCTTCTTCCTTCTTCTTCTTTCTTCTACTTTCTCTTCTCTTTTCTTTTCTGCGACAGCTCACTCTCTCTCTCTTTAGATTTTTAGACAACTTTTTGGCTTTATGCTTTCCTCCCCAAACTATCCTCAAAATGACGGTCACGTCCCTTAAAAATATCGATCTCCTCCCTTGACTTTTAGCTTAATTTCACTTTGACCACAATTATTAAAACTTATCTTCAATTTAGTCCCTTATCATCTTAAATACTCACTCAATTTCATTCACCATTTTATCCTTCCGTTTAACCTCCAATCGAGTCGAAATCAATTTCTATGGGTTCCATATATCCTTAGGCACTTCCATGAACCATTTAGAGTCTCCAATAATTATTTAGGGACTATTTCCGGGGACTCCATAAAATCAAATTCAAGGGCTTACACAAACTAATATCCTGCCACGCTCGGGAAACAAAAATTAATAAAAGAAGGAAACAAAAGAACTGGGTACAATCGATCTAATTCAACACCTGAAGTTAGCCTCTATATATTTTCTACTTGATTCCTTGGAAGCTTCATATATTGGCAATGCAAAAAGATTTTATCTGAGCCGCGGCATTGCTCATGAATTCCTTAGTTATTACACCATTTAATACAATACATGGAAAAGATCAGAATCCAACCAAACCTCAACAAGTCAATTATATTCAAATCAGTATCATTGTATTAAGAGATCATATGACATGAATATATGTATAGAATTAGTTTTGAAAAAAAAAGGATCAGTCAGGGTTTGAGAGATTCGCACAAAAGCAGGCTGAGACTTTGGAGCTTGAAGCAAGACATGCATTTGCACCGTTTGCCGTCTGATATCTACCAATTTCAATCTACAACATTTCAGCAGCTCAAGTTGCAAATTCAGGATGAAAATTCATATGGGACAAGCAGAGCCAACTGAAGCAGTGCTCAAATTCTTCTGGTGAGAAATGATCAAATATATAATTAAAAACAAAACAAAACAATAAAATATCATTAATTGTATTAGTAAATTCCTGTCTCCAGAATATGTATTGATTTTTGCATTATCTTAATTTAGAGAGACATTAATCATTACTTCAGAATGTATAAACAAATATTGCTTACATTATAAAAAATCGAAACAATAAAAAAAATGAAAAATGAAAAAAGAAACAAGCATTGTTTCATTTTTTTTTAAATGGTGTTATATAGAAACTTAAAAAACCTTTGACATTGAACTTTGAAATTTTGATACCTTTTAGAAAAAGAAATACTAACATAATATGAAAAAAATAAATAAACAAATAAATTTAAGAATCTGAAGCACTAAATAATTAATACAATTGTAATGAATGAAACACAAAACATAGAAACTGAATAAACAACAAAAAGGACATCAATTTATATAGATTAAGAATAGATCTAATATATTAAATTAAAGTGAAAAAAATATAACATTAATATGAATAACCGACTCTTAGAGTTGCTTGAATTGTGTACCTCACATATTTTGTGCATGACTATGACAAATAAATTTCACACAGAGTTGATAGACGAAGCACAAGAAGTCCCAGTAGCCCAAAAACACAAAGTCCACCAATGAAACCCAACAACAGCAACAACAGTGCAATAAACCAACTCCTCTTGCACTTGTGTCAGCCTCCTTTGGAAACGATTTAGTTTTAGTGAGTGCTTTTACCAATGTTGTCTCCTCGTATTCCTGATTGGTAGCATTAAATTTCTCATTTGGGAATATGTTGGCACCAAATCGGTCAAGAGAAATTACGGGCTCTACAAATATTGGTTGTAGCCCACAACATTTTACTTTGCATTCACGATTTGGGGCGAACTCAAATGAAAAAGTTGTATAATCACCAGACCAAAACTGAACCTGATGTGAACAGTCATGATACCCAAATGCCACATAATCTATGCAAGATATTTGTTTCTTCCAATATGCATCATAAGGAACAACCAATAAACTATCACCAAATTTAGATGTGTCACCATGACTTGTTTCAATTTGGCACTCATAGAAGACATTCACATATGGTTTAGTGCAAAACTCCTCCATCACGAGAATAGCACATAAAACAAATCCTCTGAGCTTACAATTACTCCAATTGTGTAGAGGCAGTTTAATATTTATGGAAGATCCAAAATTTTGAAAGGTAAACCATTGAGGAATGTTACTTCCAGAATAAGTAACATTAAAATGAACTTTCTCTGTAAATTCTTGTAACGTGAAAGTCAAGATTATTCTTAATGAGCGAGCAAGAGTATACTATTGGAATCAGAGACGAATGACATTTTAATGATAAATGAGAGAGTAAGAGAGAAATACCTTTTGAGATTGAATTATAAGTAAGGACTCTTTCAAAACTTCGCTGAATATTGTTTGATTTAGGTTCATGCAACAAGTGAACATATAACTTAATCTTCCTCCATAAGAACCACACGAAATTACCGATTCCGCAAAATATGATGCGTCTGGCAATGACTGGAGCTGCTTGCAATTTGCTGCTTCCATGTGTAACGGACCCAATGGAAGCTCTGTTAATGATTGAAGCATTTTACAATCGTTTAAATAGAGTCACCTCAACCTAGAAAGTTTCTTGATGCTTTTTGGTAGACTCTGAAAGTCATTTCCGCTTAGATTTAATTCTCCCAATGAGGATAAACAACCAATGTCTTCAGGGACTTCAATCACATTGCAATCCTTTATATTTAGTTGTGTTAAAGAGTGCAACAATCCTAACTTAGGAGGCAATCTTAACCCTCTCAATCCAGAACAATCCAATTCTTCAAGTTTCTCCAAAAATGTCAAAGAGGATGGTAGGTGATGAATGGTAGTTCCATTTGCAAAGAGATATAACAAAGATTTCAGGTTTCCCAAATTTTCTGGCAATTTGTTCAGCTTTGAACAATCAACAATATCAAGATAGGTTAGAGATCTCAAACTACAAATGGTACTTGAAAGCGTCTCAAGACTTCTGCAGCAGCGCAAGTGTAATTTTGAGAGCCTAATCAGATTTTCAATGGAAAGGGGTAGCTCTTTAATTGCTGTCTTAGATAGATCAAGTTCTTTCAGACTTTCCATTGCCTCCAAGATTTCCGGAAAATTCTCAAGTTTGGAGCAACCCCAACAAAATAGCGAGCTAAGAGATTTCAGTTTGCAAATGTTAGGTGAAATATGCTTAAGCATTGCACAATTTGACAGATCTAAAGTTGAAAGTTTCGTTAGACTCTCAATCGATGAGGGAACTTCCTCTATTGCAGACCCAAGTAAATATAAGTTCTCTATATTGCCTGCAAGCTTTGGAAAGCTCCTCAACTTTTCACAAGAATATAGAGACAGCAAACGAAGGCCGTCGAGATGTTGGAAAAAAGAGCCACTGTCAAGCAAGTTTTTGCATAATTGAAGGTTTATAAGCTCCAAAGCTGGGGCATTTGAGAACTCTGGGATCCTAGTCAGGTGCTGAGATCCAGAAAGATCAAGCCGTCTTAAATTTGGGACATCCTATATAAAAAATTTAATAATTATCTATGGAATAAGTTACATATATGGACTACACTAAAATTATTCAAAGAATGAGTAATTATCTATGACAAGAATAAGTAATTATCTATGGACTACACTAATGTTATTCAAAGAATATATGCATATATACTTAAATGAAAATTGTACCATTTCTCCATTTCAAAGTTGTTCAAGCTTGCTTCCACAAAGGTTAATTTCAACAAGATTTTCTGAATTAAAACTTGATGGCAGTGCTTTAGAAGGATATCCATCCCAATGGAGATATCTCAATCCATCAGGAAGATGATTTGGGCAATGCACTTTGGAGGTATAGTTGGGAACATTATAGAATTTTAGAAATCTAAGATTCCATATATTCTCAAAGATCGGAGAATTGATATACAAGTCCTTCATTTCTGACATATTCAAAAACATGCTTTTTACTGCTTCCATACCCTTGCAACAAAAGATAAAGAAATTATAAATATAAGTTATAACATAAAAGCTCAAACTTTCTAAAGACCTTTACAATTTATTTTTTATAATTTATCTTTTAGAAACATATAAAACAATAAAAATAATTACATCGAACTGCTTCAATTTTCTTACAACTAAACAGCAAAGAGTAAGTTACTGCATTTTATCATTAATCAATAATTTAATTTAATGGAAGGACCATTGCATAAGTAGAAGAAGTTGCAGGACGATGTCATTTCACAAGAATGCAAGGCTACACACGGTGTTATCAAGATCAAAACAACGATTGTTTAGTTTTTTATCAGCTTTCTAGACTAAAGTCAAATAATTAAGGGATCAGCGGATCAAATGACAACCAAGAGGAATCTTTTCAAGAAGCCAAAATCATCATCAACAGCCTAGGACAATAATAAAAGCTTCCTCAAATGTACACCTTACTTTTTAAGTGAAGACTCGGGGTAATTCTAATATGATAATTGAAATAAAATTATTGAGCACTTACCGTGTTTTTCCAGAATACAAGACAAACATTTTTTTGATTGTGCAACCTACTACGTTCCCCTGGCTGATTGAATGATTCTTAAAGAACAAGCTCATGACCCAATTCTTGCAATAAATCATGCATATTGATTATGTTATGTGATGATATTGTTATGAGAGACTTGTCAATGAGCACACTAAGTCCAAATTCTGCAGCAAAGTAGCATCCATCTAGTATTCGTGTGACAACATCTCTATCACTTCCTTCAAAAAAGCATGCAATATCAAGAAATATTTCCTTCTCTTCCTTTTTTAGTCCATCGTAACTAAGTTTCAATAAATTTTGAATATTAGGATCAGAGATTTTAGTTAGCTTATTCAATGCACTTTCCCAATCTTGTACCGTCCTTTGATACAAAGAGGCACCTATCACTTTAAGAGCCAAAGGATTTCCTTTAGCATAACTTACTACCTTGTCAACAATGAACAATTTCTTTCTCCTTTTTTCCTTTTCCCATCTTTCTATAGAGGATTAAACTTCGTTTTCAGACAGAACAATAGATGCTCTGTGGTTTGCATAGTGAAATGAAAAGTACATGAGATTCTTAGTTACTAACTAGATAATAATTACCAAATATATGTTAAGACTTATTAGATTAACGATTGACAAATGGATTTGGTTACCTTACTGATTTAATAACCTTACCTTATAATTATAACCATCGGATTTGTTTCAATAACTATCCTTATGATCAATCCAATAGATATAATTGTTGAGTAAAATTACTCAACCAGTAAGACAGTCAAACCCCATACAAATTTAAAACTTATATACTCTAAATGGATATAAAAATAGAAATAGAATTTACCTTATTTTTGAGGAATCAAATCCTGATAGATTGGATGCTTCAGTCAAGGCAGCTCTCCATACTTGCTTCTCATCTTCAGATATATTTTCATGGTTAATAAAAGCATCCCCAAAACTTCGTACATCGGATGGATCTACTCGATAGAAAACAGGTATAACAATTTGCCCATTTGTCTTCTTACATTCAAGAACTTTCACAAGTTGACGCAAGCATCATTTCGACGAAGCATAGTCTTTCGAAAAAATGACTACCGAAACCCTTGATTCTTCAATCGCTCTTGAAAACGCCGGCCAGATTTCGACACCTCTCTTAAGTTTGTCATCAACGAAGAAGTAAATGTTTTCACTAGACAAAGCGTTTAAAAAATGACTTCCAAAACTGTCTCGGATGTCTTCACCGCTGAAACTAACAAAGAGATCATACTTTCCTCCATCGGTGGCCATCAAAGATGAACAAGTTGATGATGAAGTGATCGATGAAGCAACGTTACAGCACAGAACAATAGGAGACTTCGCTTTTTCTTTTCTTTATGGAATGATGAACTGAGCAGAACAAGAGATTTGATGAACAAGAGAGAAAATAAACTTGTGCTTGAAGTTTGCAGTTATATTATGGAAGTGCCTGGTTTTGATCTTGTAAAATTTATATATTTATTATATTTATATATTTCCATGTACTTTGCAAATTAAATTTTTTACCTTTTTTTCTTTTTTTTTCACTTGAAACAATAATTTTGCATCGGTTCTACTAGACTACTAGCAAATATTCACCTTTTATTAATAAATTTCTTGCAAACGGGTAAAATTAAAATTCTTTCTTGGTTTGTCAGACATTTTTTATTCATGCAATGACTCGTAAGCAGAAATGTATAATATTATTATTATTTTTATCTTTATTTTTTTACTTCTATCTAACTAGGTGTTTCATCAAACTTAATTGTTCTTAAGGTAACCTAATAAAAAGTCACACCTAGAGGGAATATGGCCTAGTTTAATTTTTCTTGTTTAAAAAAATGAATTTAATGTAAATGTGTATATATACAAAATTAGTATAACATAATACAAAAAAAATTAACAATAAATAATAAAATTTGGAGATTATTTATAAATATTTCTACATTTATCTTCTTGGGGTCCTTGTTGCTACATAAAAAGCAGAGAAAATCAATAGTATGTGGGTCAGCCCGCTTAATGATTTAATCAAAGATGGAATAACAGGTTAAGGGAATTTTTTTTTTCTTTTTTTTGTTTATTTTTTTTTCCTAGGTGGAGTATGGATTCTTCATGGTTTGGTTTACATAGAAAAGTAGAAACGATAGTAAAAGATAAGCACATATATAAGTCAAAAGTCATGGTTTCACATTCGAAAATGGACATGTATGATTAATTGGATTTGTAGAAGAGAATAAGTATAGTAATATGCTATCAAACTTGGATATAACCATAAATTTTTCGCTTTTCGATTAGTTGATTTCATTATTGTGATCATTATTGAAAATTAGCAATACAGTTTTAGAAAATATATATATATATAGTTAACGATCAAATAGAAATCTGGTAAGAATTATTTTAATTTAATATTCAGTCCATAATCTTTACATACCATATTACTTTCAATTGATATTATTATTTAATCGAACATGCATTTTAGTTTTCAGCTGTATAATTGCTAATTATTATCACATAGTTTATTAATCATTATTGTCAAGACAGTCAGAAAAACGTTTTTAAATTAAAGGTCAATTAATTGATATAAATATTTAGAGAGTAAATTTTTTATTATATATATATATATATATATAGATTAAGTGTATCATTTTAAAATAAATTATTTTTGGGTATGCCGTGGCCTCCACCGACACCCTTTTAGCCCCACCTTTGATTGTCGTACTCAAAGCTTGTACATTAATATTACAACGTATGAAGTGTTGCAAAGTTGATGAATTTCACCATTATTTTATTACTAACCGGAAGGTGATTGATTCAAATTTACGTACTCTCGGTTAAACTATTGGAATGTGTTGATTGGTTGTGTTTGGGTTGTGGCTTAGCCGACTTCAACATTTCTAGCCGACCCATTCCTCTATAAATAGCTTCGCTCATTCAAGCTCATTTGTACCAAAAAAGAAAAAATAACATTCGGTGCTGTTTTCTTCTTTTCCTTTCCGTATTTCTTCTATTGTGTTCAATTTATATTTCTCCTCAATTATATTTCATTTTCTTTTATTTTAGAAAGAACTTTATTTTTATCCCTATATTTTTAAAAAATGTATTCTCTTTAATTGCGAATGTGTTTATTCTGCTCATGATTCCTCACATTTTGAATATTTATCATTTTAGTCCCTTGACTAGAATTTTAACGATTAAAACTAACAAAAAATACATATTTATTATTTTACCCTTAGTCTAAAATTATCAAGTTACCCCTTGATAAAAATTAAGAAAATAAAAAAAGTTTAAACCTCAACCATTCATCAAGTTGTGATGGATGATGGAGATTGAATTTAAAAATTAAAAATTAAAATAAAAAATATATTTAAAAATTTAAATTAAATTTTTAAAATTTATTGAAATGACGAAGATAACCGTTTTTCCATTTCGGTTGACTAAAGGATGACCACTGATAAGGTTAAAATGATGAATATTTGAAATATGAGGGACCATAAGAGGTACAAATGCATTCATAATTAAACACTATTTTAGCCGTCTGAATATCTATTTTTATAAATGAGAGAGAACTACTCTCATAATAAAAAAAAAAATTACTCACTCGTACTTTAAAATATGATGTAAGTTGAACCCCTAACATTTTAATTAATTTGAAGTGTTCAACCATTTCTATTAAAAGGTGATTTGCAATTTTTTTGGCTTTACTTGTGCTCAAAAAATCAAAAAACAGGAAAGTGCAATTGAAAAAATGATCCAATATTTGCTATATATATATATATATACATATATATAAAGGAAAATAAAATATACTTTTAAAAAATTATATTTTTTTCAAGTTTGTGAAGCCAAAGAATTAAAAAAAAAAAAAAGTACGCAAATAAAAGAAAACTAATAAAAAATTAATGTAGAAAAGTAACATATACAGAAGATAAGAATGTGGGTCTTCCATGCAGACAAATCGACTGAAAAGTGAGAACTGGGAAAGAGGAAAAGGGCGAAACAGACTAAAACAAATAATAATTAAATAAATATTCTATCAAAATATACAATAGTAAATTTTAATGAAAAATCACTTGGAGTTGATTGAATAACTTATCTCAAAGATTAAAAAAAAAATCACCACAGAAAGGTGAACAATAAGCCAATTGTAGCACGCAAAATGCAGTCAAAAAATAGATCAAGGGTCTTGATTAATTACCATTCTAAGAGCATTGATTTGGTTCAATGTAAATGCTCTTTGCATGTGATTCCGGACTTCCTCCTCATGATCATCGTATCTGTCACCATATCCGCCACGTTTGCTTCGACTTGTTCCCCAATAATTTTAGTGGACCTTAAGATATAGGATGCAACCCGCAATATTCCACCTTGCAACACCTTTTATAGGCTCTCCAAGACAATGAATAGACGTTGTGGGAATCTTAATTAAGAATTCTTAGATAAACACGTTGTGAGAATCTTAATCACCTTTTTCCTTTGTTGTTTCTACATCAAGTGAATAATTAAAAGAATATTCATATTTCGTGTAGGGAAAAGAATGAATAGTAATGAAGTGGGGAAACAAGTAAGTGAGCAAATAGGGTCGATGACCCATAAGTAATTAGTAAGAATAGTTAAATTTCGTAGTTTGTTCTCTCATAGTCTAAGGTTTAAATCCTCATAGACAACTACTTAACTAAAGGCTATAGTTTACTATTTCTTAAAGATTGTAGGGTTTAGCAGGAGTTTTAGTTTTAAACTCGAATTTGAGTTTCGAAAGATTTTTGAATTATATGATAAAAAAAAAAAGTGTGAACAATGGAAAAAATGTTTATGTTTAAGCTTCTACTCGTGACCAAATCATTTTAAAAAATTGATAACACATTTCCCAACAATTTTGTATAAAGATTAAATTAAAATGTAAGAATAGTGACATTGAGAAAATAAAAGGGCTACGAGAAACTTGCTTTCAGACTTTATTTCTTTCTCTTTTTGAAATAAGATTAAATTATAAAGATTGCGCTAAAAAATTATGTAAACCTTTTTGCATATGATTTAATATTGAGGGCCAACTAGTTTATTTTTCAAGATGTGCATGATGAAATTGTAGAGTTATTAACATTAATATTTGGGTTTTAAGAAGTAATACTTTCATTAGTTAAGAAACTGATCTTAAGACTACTTGTTAAAATTGTATTTTAATTAGATAACTACAAATTAGATCTTTTCAATATTAGTATTTATATATTAAAATATCTATTATCTACAAACAGTTAAAACTCATTATTAAGATAAACATGCATTATCATCATGCTCTTAATTTTAATTAAAGTTTGAACATAATAATTGAGATAAATAATGGTACTTCAATATATTTTAATTGATCAATTTGGTTTGCAACTAAAACTAATAATAGCACTATGACTTATTTGTTTACTAAAATAATAGTTATAAAACCATCATGTACTATGCAAAACGTTTTACTTCTATAGGAATATTTTCCTAATACTCCTAGTCCAAAATAGTTTTACTATGGTGGGGAAATTTCTTTTTAAAAATTTTAAGTGTATAGAAAACCTTTACCTCTTTTAATATGGTAAAATTTTTAATGTTTTTAATTTAACATTTATTAATTGTTAATTGTGTTGAATTTAATTTCGAAACAACGTTTAGCAAATCACAAATGAATAAAATATAAAAGTTCAATTTAGTTAAATAGAGAACTTAAAATTAGGTCATACCTTGTTACAAAAAGAAAAAACAAAATAGGTCCCTCCTTACATACATACATGCATGCATACATATATATATGGTTTTTATATTATAACTTATATAAAAATAATAAAAATTTATCATCTCTTACTTGTAATTTACAAAAGTATAATTTTAGTGACATCATGGTTTCACACATTGATAAGTCTCACTAATAATAGGTTTTTAGCTATACTTAACATATTCAACAACGTAATTTACAATGTTACCATAATGATAGTAAATTAGTTTCATTTAAACTTTATTATTATTTCACAAAAGAATCAAATTAATATGTCACTTTAACGACGTATATTTAACGACATCATGCTTAAAAGGGTCACTCGTTATTAGATTTGATGAGACATTTTTTATGTAGTTAATTATAAACCCTCTATTTTAATTTTACGGGTTTCCTAGAAATAATCCCTAAATAACTATTAAGGACCCTAAATAGTCAATGGAAACGCTTAAGATTATAGGGAATCCGTAGAAAGCGATTTCGACTCGATTGGAGATTAAACAGAAAGATACAATGGTGAACAAAATCAAGAAATTAATTAATGTGATAAGGGACTAAATTGAATATAAAATTTGAGTTTTGTGGCCAAAGTAAAATTGAGTTAAAAGTTAAGGAAAGAGATTGAAATTTTCTCAGAACGTGACCGTCATTTTGAAAGTTGATTGGGGAGGAAAACGTGAAGCAAAACTTGACTCACAAAAACAAAACAGTGAGCAGAACCAGTCACTGTTGCGCGAAGAAGAAAAAAAGAAGAGAAAGAAGAAGAAGAGAAGAAGAAGAAGCTGTCGTCGAACCAGTCATCGAACCAGGCCATCGCCAACCGACCAAAACTACACGCGAACCTGACTGACGACCGAGTGACGCCGAAGCCAAGCAGATCGACGACAGAAATAACGTAGAATCGCTGCGCGACCAGACCCGATTGGAGCGGAAGAAGAAGACGACAAGCTATCGTTTGACACCCTGCAGAACCAGATGCTAAACTCACCCAATCCATGCCATTTTCAACTTCAACCGAGCTTGATTTCAGCTCGAAACCATCATCCAAACCCGACCTAAGTGCAGTTGAAATTGAAGCGAAAAAGAAGGCAACCGATCGGAGAAGAAGAATGGAGGTTCGACCAGAGAAGAGAAGGCCGCGCGGAAGAGAAGAAGGAGGAAGAAAAATAGCCCAAACCCAATCCAAATCTGTCACTAAAATCAGTCCAAAACCACCCTAAAATCAATCTCAAAATGAAGTTAATGCAAAAAGAAAAGGGGGTGAGTCGTTTACGTTTTAAGTTGATGATTTTATTGGTGAATTAAGTTGAGTTCGAAATGGATTTTATTATGATTTGTTTGTTGGTTGGTTTTGAGTAAAAAAGAGTTGAAAAATAAGTGGATTTATGTATATTGGGAGCTTAGAAAACTAAGAAAATATCAAAGATTTAGAGAGAAACCAAATCGCGTGCTAATCTAGTTTAAAGGGAGATTTCGTAAATTGACCCTTATGGTGTCCGTTGAGTATTCAGATGACCCTAACGAGTTTAATTAGGCGTGTTGAGATGATTAAAAGTCAAAGAAAACTGAGTTCAGAACCTTAAAATCGATAAAGGAACGAAAAATGGAGGATTACGTGTAAAAACGGTCACTTAGGGGTGATTATATAATTTTAGTTATTTCGAGTTTCCGGAAGTTGACGCGAACCTAAATTTTACGTACATATATGTTGTGTAGGTGACGAGCAAGCCGGTGGAGCAAGGGAAGAGCGCTAGGAAGCGTTTTAGAGCTTTCCAGAGAGCTATTCGGAGGTGATAGTTAATTAAGGTGAGTGTCAAAATGATTTTTCATGCATTTTGTGTTGATTTTATTTATAAATGAATGTTTCATGCATATTTGAATATTTTAGTAAAATTGAAATATGGTTTAAATGATAAGTTGCATGGTAACAGACAATATAGCTTTTGTATTTTCGTTAAAAAAATGCTTTATCATTTTGAATTGTATATAAAATGGATTTTTGTTCTAAAAATGTGAAAAGTAAAACCTATGTCTTACTTAAAGAGTATCAGAATATGACCGGTATGGGTTGAGTACCCGAAGCATGCATTGGTAGAGTTAGTAGTGTCAGTACGTCACTAACTATACTAACTGAGTGAGGTACCCATAAGTAGTCGTGTCAGTCAGATGTCCGAGAGATTAGTCCAATGCACGTAGAGGGTATATTATTAGCTAGCTTACACCCGAGCGAGACACAGTTCCGCTCTGTAGCGATTCAGGATCCCGCTCTATACTAGGGTACCATGTGGCACGAGTCACTAGAAGTTAGCGGGAGCCGAGTTGGTTGATAGGACACTTACGAGCGGAGTCGGACCATTTTCGATTCTATAATAATGAAACGGGTTGGTTGGTAGGACACCTACAAGCGGAGTCGGACCAGTTCGTTTCATAAAAAGAAAAGGGTTTTAGAATAAAAACCCCGCAACCATAGTAGATTCATTTATGAAATGGAAAACCGTGCAACATGTGTTTTATAATATTAATGTATGAAACTCAATTTAAAATAAATAAATTGGATTCAAATTATTAAAACTATTTTAGAGAGGTTTTTATGAAAATATGGTTTTAAACATATTATATGACACTCACTGGGCTTCCAAAGCCCATCAAAGGTTTTCTGTATTTTTAAATAAACCTCCCCAGGCACAGGTACTACAGCAACGGATTACCCCGAGAAGATACTAGACAGTCACGACGATAGTGCATATGAGATTACCTACGCTTGTTTTTGTTTGACTTTAAAAGAAGTTGTATATATTTTATTATATCCACGTGGTTTTATAAATATTCTTTTGTGGTTAACTTAGATTTAAATTATGTTTTTGAAGTAAATTGATGCATGACATATGATTTTATTGATAATGAGTTTATAATTTGAAATGTGAAATTGTGGTTATGGTTGCATTAAAAAATGAGAGCATGAGGCTCTATAGTTTGTGGAAATTGATTTGTGATATTTTAGAAGTGTTAAATTTGATAATTTGCAGGATGGCAAAGTTCGAAAAACAGATGGAATGTTGCCCAAATTTTTATAAAATGTTTTACAAAGGTTAAAATAAAAATGAAAAATTTTCCCGCGTTTTCGCTGTTTTCGAAAAGGTTTTAGAAAGAATACGGCTTAGCTTTGCAGGAATCCTTTAGTTAAGCAAAAGGGCTAACTGGAGGGTCACCGTAGGGTGCTGGCAGATCGTCTAGGGAAAGGGGTCTGTCATTAATAATCTTGTCACCAATAAGCAATTTTTTGTTAAACAGTAACTTTCATGATAGTTGTACAGATATATGTCTTGGACTTGCCCACACAATTTTAAATTTTAGCTAGGTCTAAGCTTGAAAATGTATTTATTCTCACAATGATTATTATTTTTTGATTAATAGCTCTTCTTTGGAGGTCCACAATTTACAAGCGATAACTGGCACACGCACCATTGCAATGGAAAATTTACTAGATTTGCTCAATATTGTGTGTTGTGACGAAGAAATATGGGCACCAGAAGGCATGGTTGAAAACAAGTCTCAAGAGTCAAGATTAAGTACTTCCAACATTTAATTAATGAAACATAATAGGGTTTAAAACTGGGGGTTTTGTTGACCACTCATTATCTTCTAATTCAATATAATGCAATCTATTCTAGGAGGAAAGAAATGGGATACACATAAAAATATATATTATGTATATGTTTGTGAAAAACATAGAAGACACAACCAAATTAACAGAGCAAATGAGCAACAATAGTGTTGAAAATTGTGGCAGTGAATTCAAATAGAACACAAACATATTAAGTGAAGTTAACTAAACAATTACGAGTTGAAAGCTAAGCAATCAATGAAAATATACTCATCTTGAAATTATTTAAAGATAGAAACGAGTTATTAGTTTTTAATATATTTTTTTATTAAAACTATTTTATTTCTTTATTACCGAATGACCGAACTATCATTTGGCCATTAATATTTAATGTTGACTAAATACATATCAGAATACTTCCAAAAAAAACTACATATGAGAAAAACATCATGACCCTATATATTCATTTGGAAGATTTGAGTGGGTGAAGCAGATAAGATAATGCATATATGTCAAATGCTTCCCAACAATTAAAAGAAGGGGCCCGCGGGGGGGGGGGGGGGGGGGGGGGGGGGAGGGGGCGCCGGGGGGAGTCAAGGAGAGGACATCTATTTGATTTTAGATTCTCATGGTTGGGCTATTTGTTTTCAACTATAAACCAAACCCAAATCTGGTTATCAATAGAGTGATAGTATTTGCATTCCTTAAAAATTGTATATAAACCCCTTCCTAAAATTCCCTTAACGAATATGAATACTTCCTTGCTAAAAGCAGTTCATTAGAAAAGTTAAACTTTTTTTTTTAAGGTAAAATCATAACTATGCCATGATTTAATGAGTTTGAGTAATGCTTTTATTTCCTAAATCTTGAATTATTTGTAATATTTTTAAGAAAAAATAAAGTTTTATAGCATATCCATTCATTTAGTGCACCACATTCATAAATAATTATATATTTGTAGGAGTTTATCTTGTAACAATATACATCCATTAAAATATATAATTAACAAATTTGTAGATACTTTGCACACTAAACTTCATTTAAAATAAAGGTTAGATTAATTACTCCTTTCTTCATTTTTTCCGCAGTGGGGGGGGGGGGGGGGGCCGGGGGGAGTCAAGGAGAGGACATCTATTTGATTTTAGATTCTCATGGTTGGGCTATTTGTTTTCAACTATAAACCAAACCCAAATCTGGTTATCAATAGAGTGATAGTATTTGCATTCCTTAAAAATTGTATATAAACCCCTTCCTAAAATTCCCTCAACGAATATGAATACTTCCTTGCTAAAAGCAGTTCATTAGAAAAGTTAAACTTTTTTTTTTTAAGGTAAAATCATAACTATGCCATGATTTAATGAGTTTGAGTAATGCTTTTATTCCCTAAATCTTGAATTATTTGTAATATTTAAAAAAAAAAATAAAGTTTTATAGCATATCCATTCATTTAGTGCACCACATTCATAAATAATTATATATTTGTAGGAGTTTATCTTGTAACAATATACATCCATTAAAATATATAATTAACAAATTTGTAGATACTTTGCACACTAAACTTCATTTAAAATAAAGGTTAGATTAATTACTCCTTTCTTCATTTTTTCCGCGATATGAGCACAGGGCAAACTCTCTATAATGCATCATATATTGTCGTTTCCTTGGAGCTTCTTAACTATTACCTTGAATTGAACATTTTAGGACTCTTCATTCTGATTATAAATTAATTAACTTACCAACCTACATTGAGGTTTTCGGACTTGACTTGACCTAGAAATCAATGTCTCTCTCAATTTAATTGTTTAATTTATCTTTGTCAGAAAACGACAAACTTTAGTGGTTTAAAAGGCAATCGAAGAAGAAAATAATGGCACGGCATAACCAGCATTTTCAACAAATTGAAATCTAAAAGGCTGTAAATGTTGAGGTTTCTGCCGTAAGAGCTTGTAATATTGTAAACGGTTTTATAATTTTTTAATAAAACATTCATTTCATTCCATTTATATATTTTGCAAAAATTGTATATATCATGAGAAACATCCTTGATTACTGATGTAATTTCAAACTAAGTGTATAAATGTTATACACTGACGGATTTAGTTTGAGATAAGTAATCTAAAGAGTCCGTAGAAAACAAACGAAGCTGGGTACTTCGTTTGTGATAAATCTAGAGTTGCGGTCCCTTTCGTATTTGATACGATAGTCTTATCCGAGACTATTCATGCGGTGACATGGAAATGGAGGCAACTTATATAATAAAGATTATATTGGACTGGGCCACGATAAACATAAATCTCTAAATAATATCCGTTAAACTTAGAGATTTATATTTATCAACCAGATGATCATATATATGAATTGATCTTAATTCTGAGTGTATTATGAACTCTTGCTTGTTAAGTTATTTGCTTTGATTTACATGGATGAGATCGATGTAGATACCCGATCAATAATTTCATACTTTGGGGATATGATTTAGTAAGCAACTTGGAACATTCTATACAATAATGGAATCCACTCATTCTTGCGAGAAGTAAAAAAGTAGTTCCCTTAAAGATTGATTCAGGTCTTGAACAATAAGATCGTTCAACTTTCTATTCATATGTAAATAGAAAGATAAATTCATAAGTTTTTATGAATATATTATTCATTAAAGAATCAATGGTACTTAAGGATCAAGAAATAATTAGAGGGGTAAAACGGACATTTGACCTAACTCTAATTATAAACTATTTGTGGAGGGTCAAATCATATGTAGTGATTAAATCAATGGACACTGAAAAATTTCAGATTGTATAAAAAACATCTACAATTTTGAGAGTGCAATCTTAAATTTTTAGTGGAGTAACTTTAAGATTAATAATAGTGAATTATTTAATTAAAGAATTTAATTAATAATTTCGATATTATTGGAGCTCAAAACTGTAGGTCCATCAGGTCCCTTTGATAGCACATTTTACTATAAAAAACGTGTATATAGAATATTGTAATTGAACCGTTCAATTACAGGTGTTACATAAGTAACAAAAATTTGTGTTCACTTGGTATTTAAATAATATAGATTATTTAAATTATTTAATTAATAATTATCTAATTAATTTTATAAGAGGTTACAAATTCGATTTCAAAATATAACATGAATTAATTTTGAATTAATTATGTTATATGGGGTAAAAGTTTAATTATAATAAAATTAGGGTCAATATGAATATTGATTAATTAAAACCCTAATTATTTGCCTATCTATATATATATATATATATATATTAAAGAAAGTTTCTTTTCTTAAGAAAAAAAAAAAGGTTTTTGGTTATTGTTTATGTTTTTGAGAAACAATAAGAGAAAAGAAAAAGAAGTTTTTTTTTTAACAAATACAAAGAACAAGAATTTGTATCTTTGTTTTCTGTATAACCAAAAATCAAACACTCACCTTTTATAAACATTGATTTAATTTGATTATTTTTTTTAGAAATAAATCAAAAAGTAAGTGAGCACAATTCTATATAATTGTGCCAACTCACTTGTTTCTTAGGTTTCGAGATATATCAAGGAAGACAAGGTGGTGAGCAATCCACAGAGATCAATACAGAAGGTAAAAATCTGATTTTTATTTCTTTATATTATTTTATTTCATTGTTTTATGAATATTTGGTTATTGAGTTTTCTAAAAAGTTTTTGAAACTTATTGTTCCGCAAAATTCTTAATTTTATGAAAAACAAATTGTTGATTTTGTTTTTTTCAAGCCAACAAATGGTATCAAAGCCAAGGTTTCAATATAACAATGGATTTTTAAAAAAATATGTTTGTATTGATTATGTATGTCAATGAGTAGGCACTATTATTTTGATTTGATGATTGTTATGCATATTTTATATTCATGTTTGATGAATGGGATTGCATGGTATGATCCTTAATTGTATGGTTCTTTAGTTAAATAATTTGATTGATATGTAAGCCGTTTGTGGCAATTTTTTTTCGTTGTAATTCAATAGCTTTTAGGCTTTATTTTTTTCTGAAAAATGTAAAGGTGAAGATTGATGTTAACAGGGTTGATTTGCTGTGCTAGAATTATGATTCGAAACGGATGATTGTTTTAATTATGTTGAAAACGGCTGGTTTTATTTAATTGTATTTAAAACTACCGTTTAAAATATAATTAATTGTATTAAAATGGATGGTTAATGTGACTATTTTGAATGGTATAATTATGATTCGAAACGAAAAATTATTTTGAAAACGGTTGGTTTTATTTAATTGTATTTAAAACTACCGTTTAAAATATAATTAATTGCATTGAAATGGATTATTAATGCGGCTGTTTTGAACGGTCCAATAAGACATTTATTATGAATAAATGTATACGCATTAGATGCGTTGCACATTAGATGTGCAAACAAACAAAATAATAATAATAATAATAAATAAATAGCACATGTGTGTTTTGCATTGACCTAGAAGTGCAATTGTTGCATATAGTGCATGTTTATGCATGTGACACTTGGCAAATTTTTATTTATTTATTATTACTATTTTTTTAAACAACCCCTAGAATTATGTGTTTCATATTTTCAAGGTTTCCATTTCAATTGTAACACTATTGAAAATGTCTATGTGATTGGATAATTTTCTTGAATCCATAAATCAAGAAATGGGCTTTTCTAGTCTAATCTATTTGATAGAATTTCTTGATAATTAAATTAGATTTAATTATAAGCCCATGAAGACCTTGAAGACCATGAAGATTACAAGTGAAGGCCAAAGAATGCCTTGGTTAATTTTTGTAATCTTAAAATTAGATGTAGGTCGTTAAAATCAAAGAACCTGGTCATACACATGTTATTTATTTATTTTTTTATTTTCATGAGATGAATGGACAAATATATATAACATGTACATGCATTAAAAATATGTCATATAGAATCATGAAGTGCCTACTCACTACATTATAACATGACATGCATCATATGTATTATTTTTATTTTACTATTAAAATTGTTTATTAGTATAAATAGAAAAATTATACATGGAATGCCTTTAAAATAATTTGAATTGATTTTAATACAAAATCTTAGGTTTCAAATTAGAAATTTGATTTCAATAATTGGCATTCATAATGTGGATTAGATTTTAATTAGTTAAAATCGGATGATTTCATATTAAATCTAGTATTTATAATTTTGATTATTTTGATTAGATTTATAAACTGAATTAGATTTTTAAGTGTTAAAAATCGGGTAATTCATTAGATTGATAAATTAAATTAGATTTTTAAATGTTAAAAATCTGATAATTTATTAAGTGTTAATAAGTTTCGAACTCTAATAACACACAAATTCCTAGTAATTTAGATTATCTTTTTAGCCGTTAATAATCTAAGACTATGACTAGGAAAATTTAATAGAAATCCCTAACCCTAAAATAGTGAGTGGGAGAGGGATATATGACAATATATCCCGCGGTCTCCATCATTAGTTCAACACCGTAAAACTTAAATGACACATCGAGACAGCTTTGTTATCGTCCCTCTATGGATGGTGTCCATTTAGGTTGATCAAGATTGACTTTTTAACAGATAGAAATTCTAAATGTATTTTGTGATTGACCTACCCTACGGCGGTAATTCTCGAGTTAAGTCTATGGACTCCGAAATGATGGATTACACTCATAAAGGAAATAATTAATTATTAATTATTTTTCCTGACCGAAAAACGGTAGTCAAATAATATATGAAAAAGAGTTTTCTATTATATTATTTGATTGAGAATGTCTCAGTCTAACATACAAATATTTGACCTACCCTACGGCAACACCTATTTGTGGCATGTTAGATTATTGTGGCAAAATAATTAAATTTAAGGATTTTGATAATTCATTATTCGTGGATCATGCATCACATTTAATTTTATACCAAAATTACATGATATTAAATTTTGCAAATTGATATTAAATGAATTCCATTTTATTTATTTTCAGCAATGGTATCTCCGTTGATTTCTATTCTTGCTAATAATAAACTTAATGGGGAAAATTATGTCAAATGGAAAAGTAATATGAACGCAGTCCTAGTCTGTGAGGACCTTAAGTTTGTCACGACTCAACCTTGTCCTCCTCAGCCAGCAGATAATGCTGGACGTGCTGTGCGTGAGGCTTATCAAAAATGGATCACAGTTGATGAAAAGGTTCGCTACTACTTGTTAGCAAGGATGTCCGAGGTGCTTACTACCAAGCACGAGTCAATGACAACATCAACTCAGATGTTAGAGTCATTGCAGGGCATGTTTGGGCAACCTTCTGAGCAGCAACGACACGAAGTTGTTTGTGCTATGATGACTGCTAAGATGAAGGAGGGTACATCTGTTCGAGAGCATGTTTTGAAAATGATGACCCACTTTAACACAGCTGAAAGCCATGGAAGGGCAATAGACGAGCGTAGCCAAGCGAGCATGATCGTGGAAACTCTTCCAAAGAGTTTCATGCAATTCAAGAGTAATTATGTTATGAACAAGTTGACTTACTCACTTACACAATTACTTAATGAGCTTACTACTTATGAGTCAATGAATAATGATAAGAGTAAGTCTAGTGAAGCAAACGTTGTTGAGTCTGGTGAAGCAAACGTTGCTGAGTCTTCTTCTTCTGCTAAAAAGAGAAACACTAAAAAGACTAAAGCTAAGCCCAAAACACAAACTACCAAGAAGAAGAATAAAAAGAGCTCCAAGGCCACCAAGCCCAAAGGAAAGTGCTTCCATTGTGGTGTGGATGGGCATTGGAAGAGGAATTGCCCTAAGTACCTCAATGAGCTCAAAGAGAAGAAGATGAAAGGTAAATATGATTTACTAGTCATTGAATCTTATTTAGTGGAGGATGATTCATCCACTTGAATAATTGATTCAGGAGCCACTAATCATGTTTGTTCTTCTTTGCAGCTGATTGACTCTTATAGGCAGCTTGGTGAGGGTGAGTTCAACATGCAAGTCAGGACTGGGGAAGTCGTTTCAGCAAAGGCAGTTGGAGAAGTTAGACTTCATTTCAATAATAATTGTTTTATCATACTAAACAATGTTTATTTTATTCTAGATTTTAAAAGAAATTTTATTTCTGTATTCAAACTTTTAGAATTTAATTATTCTGTTTCTTTTTATAATAAATCAGTTATTATTTTTAGAAATTGTTTGAAAATTTGTTCAGGGATACAAGAAAACAATTTATATGTGTTAAGACAGTTAATACATAACCCACTGTTTAATATTGAAATGTTTAAGGTTGAAAAACCAAAAACAAAACAACAAAAGATTTCTCGAAATGATGACACATATCTTTGGCATCTAAGATTTGGTCATATTAACCTTGACAGACTAGATAGACTTGTAAAGAGTGGACATTTAAGTGAGTTAAAGATCAACACTTTACCTATTTGTTAATCATGTCTAGAAGGTAAAATGACCAAAAGACCTTTTACTGGTAAAGAGCTTAAAGCTAGGGAATCACTAGAGTTTATACATTTGGATGTCTACAATCCTATGAATGTTAAAGCTAGAGGTAGTTATGAATATTTCGTCAACTTTATTGATAATTATTCTAGATATGAGTATGTTTACCTGATGAAACGAAAGTCAGAAACTTTTGAAAAGTTCAAACAATTTCGAGCTGAAGTTGAAAATCAATTACGTAAAACTTTGAAAACTCTACGATCGGATCGTAGAGGTGAGTATCTCGATACAAAGTTCGAGGATTACTTACTTGAGCATGAGATTCTATCCCAACTGACTGCTCCTGGAACACCCCAACAGAACGGTGTTATAGAAAGGAGAAATCAGACCCTTTTGGATGTGATGAGATCTATGTTTAGTTTCCCATCATTACCTTGTTCATTCTGGGGATATACATTGCAAACTACAATGTATATTTTGAATATTGTACCATCTAAGTCAGTTCCAAAGACACCCTTGGAGTTGTGGAATGGTCGCAAAACTAGTTTACGATATTTTTACATTTGGGGTTGTCCAGCACATGTGCTGGAGAATAAGACTGGAAAGCTGGAACCACGTTCAAAAGTTTACCTATTTGTAGGTTATCTTAGAGAGACTAGGGGCAGACTCTTTTATAGTCCTAAAGAAAACAAAGTGTTTGTATCGACAAACGCTACGTTTCTTGAAGAGAACTATATGAGAGAGTATAAACCTCGAAGTAAAGTTGTACTAGAGGAATTACTTCCTGGTTCGACCAATACCCCGTCAACAATAGTTGTTGACAAAGACATAATTCAGACCACGTCTGAACGTCAGACAGATTCTCATCAGAATCATCTACTACCTCGTCATAGTAGGAGGGTTATTAGACCACCAGTCCGCTACAGAAAGATCGGAGAGGCATAGATTGCTATCTCTGATGAGAGTGTAGATGATCTATTGACATACCATGATACAATAGAGGATTTTGATAAAGAAGAATGACTTAAAGCAATGAATCTCGAGATGAAGTCTATATACTCCAACTCTGTCTGGGAACTTGTAGATCAACCAAATGGGATAAAACTCATAGGTTGCAAGTGGATTTACTAAAGGAAGAGAGGAGTGGATGAAAAGGTAGAAACCTTCAAAGCTAGACTAGTGGCAAAAGGTTATACCCAGAAAGAAGGAGTTGACTATGAGGAAACTTTCTCGCCAGTAGCTATGCTTAAGTCTATTCAGATTCTTCTCTCCATTACTGCATGTCTCGATTATGAGATTTGGCAAATGGACGTCAAGACTGCATTTTTAAATGGTAATCTTGATAAAGTATCTATATGGTACAACCAGAGGGATTTATATCCCAAGGTCAAGAGCAAAAGGTTTGCAAGTTGCAAAGGTCCATTTATAAACTAAAACAAGCATCTCGATCTTGGAACATAAGGTTTGATACTTCAATCAAGTCTTATGGTTTAGAGCAAAATATTGATAAACCTTGTGTATATAAACGGATTATCGATAAGAAAGTGGTTTTTCTTGTACTTTACGTTGACGATATTCTACTTATTGGGAATGATATAGGAGTATTGTCAGACGTAAAAAACTGGCTCGCTAGCCAATTCCAAATGAAAAATTTGGGAGAGGCCAGTTATGTCCTTGGGATCCAAATAATACGGGATCGTAAGAACAAACTGTTAGCGTTATCTCAGACATTATATATCGATAAGATTCTTGTGCGATTTTCGATGCAGAACTCTAAGAAAGGTCATTTACCTTCTCGTCATGGAGTTCATTTGTCTAAGGAACAGTGTCTTAAGACACCTCAACAAATTGAGGATATGAGACGGACTCCCTATGCCTCTGCAGTAGGTAGTCTCATGTATGCTATGTTATGCACGAGACCGGATATATGTTATTCGGTGGGAATAGTTAGTTGTTATCAATCTAATCCAGGATTTGATTATTGGGTGGTTGTAAAGCATATTCTCAAGTACCTTCGGAGAACGAGAAACTATATGCTAATATATTCTTAAGAGGATTTGATCCCATTAGGATATATAGATTCTGATTTTGAGTCAGATAAAGATTCTAGGAAATCTACATCCGGATCAGTATTTACCCTTGGTAATGGAGCCATTACATGGAGGAGTGTTAAGCAATCATGCATTGTTGACTCCACTATGTAAGACGAATATGTAGCAGCTTGTGAAGCAGCTAAAGAAGCGGTATGGCTACGTAAATTCTTGATTGATCTGGAAGTTGTTCCAGACATGGATAAATCACTCACCCTTTATTGTGACAATAGTGGTGCAGTGGCCAATTCCAAATAACCAAGAAGCCATAAACGAGGGAAGCATATAGAGAGGAAATATCATCTCATTAGAGAGATCGTACGAAGGGGAGATGTAAAAGTGATGAAGATTGCATCACAAGACAACCTTGCTGATCCGTTTACGAGACCTTAACGGCTAAAGTATTTGAAGGTCATCTAGAAGATCTAGGATTAAGAGATATATCTCATCTGTTCTAGGGCAAGTGGGAGATTGTTGGGGTTTCTGTCCTAAGAGTTTGTAATATTGTAAACGGTTTTATAAATTTTTAATAAAATATTCATTTCATTCAATTTATATATTTTGCAAAAATTGTATATATCATGAGAAATATCCTTGATTACTGATGTAATTTCAAACTAAGTGTATAAATGTTATACACTGGCAAATTTAGTTTGAGATAAATAATCTAAAGAGTCCGTAGAAAACAAACTAAACTGGGTACTTCGTTTGTGATAAATTTACAGTTGCGGTCCCTTTCATATTTGATACGACAGTCTTATCCGAGACTGTTCATGTGGTGACATGGAAATGGAGCACCTTATATAATAAAGATTATATAGGACTGAACCACGATAAATATAAATCTCTAAATAATATCCGTTAAACTTAGAGATTTATATTTATCAACCAGATGATCATATATGAATTGATCTTAATTCTGAGTATATTATGAACTCCTGCTTGTTAAATTATTTGTTGTGATTTACATGGGTGAGATCGGTGTAGATATCCGATCAATAACTTCGTACTTTGGAGATATGATTTAGTAAGTAGCTAGGAACATTCTATACAATAGTGGAATCCACTCCTTCTTGCGATAAGTAGAAAAATAGTTCTTTCAAGGGTTGATTCAGGTCTTCAACAATAAGAGCGCTCAACTTTCTATTCATATGTAAACAGAAAGATAAATTCATAAGTGGTTATGAATATATTGTTCATTAGAGAATCAATAGTACTTAAGGATCAAGAAATAATTAGAGGGGTAAAACGAACATTTGACCTAGTTTTAATTATGAACTATTTGTGGATAGTCAAATCATATGTAGTGATTAAATCAATAGACACTGAAAAATTTTAAATTGTATAAAAAATATCTACAATTTTGAGATTGCAATCTTAAGTTTTTAGTGGAGTAACTTTAAGATTAATAATAGTGAATTATTTAATTAAAGAGTTTAATTAATAATTTCGATATTATTGGAGCTCAAAACTGTAGGTCCATCGGGTCCCCTTGATAGCTCATGTTACTATAAGAAATGTGTATATAGAATATTATAATTGGACCGTCCAATTACAGGTGTTACATAAGTAACAAAAATTTATGTTCACTTGGTATTTGAATGATATTGATTATTTAAATTATTTAATTATTAATTATGAATTAATAATTATCTAATTAATTTTATAAGAGGTTACAAATTCTATTTCAAAATATAACATGAATTAATTATGTTATATGGGGCCAAAGTTTAATTATAATAAAATTAGGGTCAATATTAATATTGATTAATTAAAACCCTAATTGTTTGCCTATATATATATATATATATATATATAATGGAAAGAGTTTCTTTTCAAAAGTTTTTGGTTATTGTTTATGTTTTTGAGAAACAATAAGAGAAAAGAAAAAGAAGTTTTTTTTTTTTCAACAAATACAAAGAACAATAATTTGTATCTTTGTTTTTTGTGTAACCAAAAATCAAACACTCACATTTTATAATCATTGATTTAATTTGATTGTTTTTTAGAAAGAAATCAAATAGTAAGTAAGCACAATTCTATATAATTGTGTCCACTCACTTGTTTCTTGATTTCTAGATATATAAAGGAAGACAATGTGGTGAGTAATCCACAGAGATCAATACAAAAGGTAAAAATCTAATTTTTATTTCTTTATATTATTTTGTTTCATTGTCTTATAAATCTTGAGTTCTTGAGTTTTCTAAAAAGTTTTTGAAACTCAATGTTCCATAAAATTCTTAATTTTATGAAAAATAAATTGTTGATTTTATTTTTTTCAAGCCAACAGTAAAATATCAAACTACTCCTCCGAACAGATCTTAACATCTAGCATTCGCTATTATTATTATTATAAATTTGTTTCTCCTTAGTTTGTTATATTGTATAACCATTTTGTATTTATAATTATTTATAGAAAAAGAAACGGGTCGCGTTAATCATTATTTTTTTTTAAACTGTCATAATCATTAAATTTTCTCAATTTAAAACCTATGTTACTATTAGAAGGTTTCCTATTTTTATATATTATTTCTAATATATTAATTATATAAAAACTTTCAAAATAAAATGGTCAAATGATTAACAATTTATTTTTCGAAAAGCTCCACTTCTAAAAATTTATTTTTAACAAATCAACTATTAAAAGTTCATTTGAGAAGGTCTCCCAAACATATATTTTTGTACTAATCTTTGAGTTGATTTTCTGTGTATTTGGTGATATTTGTCAAGTAAAAGAAAGTTTATTTAATAATTTTTTTTAATAAATTTAATTAAAAGAAAGTGTATTTGGCATTTCGTGTGGAACGAGGAACCGCAGCCGTTCGATGCTTTCCATTCGGTGATGTATCAGCTGTGGCTTAGACGGCACACCATCAGATACGAGCGTAGAGAAGTGGCATAAAGCGGTAAAGGGAATATTGATGACACTGGTTCGTGGTTACTATTTTTTGTTACTTATTTGGTCAACGCATCGGACGGCCAAGAATCAAAGATTACACAAACTTTTTTTTTTTCTTTTTTTGAAGCATACACGAACTTTTGTTTTCCCTTTTTGTTATGAGATTCTCGAAACCATAAATCTTGTAGTTAATATTATTTGTTTTTTTATTTTTTTTCTGTTTTCAAATTATAATATACAATAGGTCCATGCTTTTTTTTTTTTCTTAATTATGAAAATTCACGATTTGAAATTCAATAACATGGACATAAATTTTAGATATGAATATGTAGTTTTAAAATTTGATGTCAATCTTTTTTTTTTTTTTTTTTTTCTAATTTCAAATGTTTAATTTTCCTTAGGATACCTGTCACGTATAAATCACTTAAAAATAAATTATGGGTATCGAAGGTTATATACTTATAATAATAGAGTAATATTATAATTGCAAACAGGATCAGCGAAATATTCCTCACAACTACATCACAAAATTATGGCTTAAATCGTAATTAATTTTATCATTCTTTGAATTAATTGTAATTATTAAAAAAATTATTAAGAACATTAATTTTATATCTCAATAATTAAAATATAATATAATTGATACTTACTCAATAATTAATAATGAGATTGTAATGAATAATTATATCTAACTGAAAATATCATAATCGAATTATTTCAGTGTTCAATATTTATCGAATCATTATTCCTTTTTGCATTTGGATATTATATGTAGTGGGAGTGATTGAATTGATATTCAATTTTTTAAAAATTAATATTTGAATTATTACATAACTATATTCTATTCAATTTGTAATGTTTCAAAATTCCGAAGATTACTAGAAATTATAAGACGTATGTATAAAAAAAGAAAAAGAATCTTTTAAATAAAGAAGGGAATCTAAAACAGACGAAGAAGAATAAAATAGTGAAGTGGAAGTTTGTCCTTGACCAAAAACAGACTGGATCTCGTGACAACCACAAGGCGGCCTGTCGTTTATTGCATTTCACTTTCACGTTCACGTCCACGTTCAAATTCAGCCTTCCAACCCCAATCCATCTTCGTCCTCCACCGAACCAGCCACTAACACCACCACCAACTCTCTCTCTCTCTCTCTCTCTCTCTCTCTCAACAGCCGTCCATAAAAACGAACTGTGTCGTTTCACCAACTTACAAACACATACACACACGTACGTCTCTCTCTCTCTCTCTTTCTCTCTCTCCATCGGTTTTCATATTCAATATCGATGTTTGTTTTGTTTTAGTGAAAGTTTGGTGTATTGTTTGTGTGAATTAGGAGATTTTTTAATCGAGATTCAAATCGTAATGGCTGAAGGTTACTTAACTCTGTTACTTACTCCGTTAATCGAATATTTGATTTATTTGTTTCGTTAAACTCGTTGTTTTTGTACGTTTGGATAAAAATAGGGAGTCCATATGAGGAAGCATTGGATGCTTTGTCTTCTCTTATCACAAAACGCAGTTGTGCTGATAAAAGCAACAAAGGAGACCGTTTCGATTTGCTTTTCGATTATATAAAGGTTAATCATCATGTCTTGATTGTGTATTTTTCTTGTTTATGATAGTTTTTTGGCTAGCGAGACAGAGTTGAATATGATTTTTGTAGATTTCGGACTTAGAGGAGGCGATTTCGCAGATGAAGATTATTCATGTTGCTGGTACTAAAGGAAAGGTACTGTACATAGAATGCGAATTTGTCTCCTATCTGATTATCTGTTAAACTCTCTTATGATTTGTTTTAAAATCACACCTTTCGACAAGTAATGATGTCTGTTAAAGCTTCTTTGGATTTACTGGAAAAATTGTAGCTTTTGAGATGTGACGAAGTCTGTTTTACGCATATTGAATGACGGTATTTGTATTTGTGTTCATGTTCGTATTCTTATACAAGTAAAAGAAATTAAGTTTATTTATTAATATTAAATGTGCCTCTAGAGCATGGATTAATGCTTAAAAAATTAGAATTAAACTTGCGATCAATAAATTTATCCATTCAATTTTTTGTCATTCATCTCTTTCTATTTATTTTACATCCAATTAATTGATTGTTTCTAGATATAATTATGCCCCTTCAGGGTAAATGTTATCATTACCCAATTTTGCCTATGCGTTCATTATTTATCATCGGGTTTTGCTTTTCCCACTTGTCAGTTCTTTATTTGTTTATTTATTTTTTGGGTGCAAATTGTAAACCCACATGAAAAATTAACTTTTAACTTTTTGATTCATTTTTATTTTCTGACTCTCTGTGCTTTGATGATATTGTATTTTTCGAAACAGATAGTACAACCTTATGGGGTGTTTGCATGCATATATATTGGAAAAGCATCCGATTTCAAAATAATAATAATAATAATAAATCCAAAAACTTCATTTTTATAAAAAAGTATAAAATTTCTAATTAAAATTCTTTGCTTACGAGAAAAGAAAACAAAGAGATTTCCAAGAAAGTCATAGGAAAGAGGCAAGAAAATTGCCACAAGACTTACTAGTGAAAAAGTACACATTCACTTCTATTGATTTCTCATGCTGTCTTTTGAATCTAGCCTGATTGTGAAACTTTTCAGACTAGCAAGAGTCTACACAAAATAAATTCCAAGACATTCAAAGGAATACAAAATATAATAAATTAGTTGAGAATCTCAAGAGGAAAGTTGGAGGGAGGATGCAAGAAAGTGCCTACCACTAGTTTATTTTCCAGGAAAGTGGTATAGTTTATTTATTTATTTTCATAAATATCAAGTGACACATCTATTTGAAATATACATCGTCTAGTTAATTGCTGTAGTCTTTGTGGCAAACGTCTTGTAGGTTTTCTAATCAATGGGGGCTTCATCGTCAACTTGTTCATCTTCCACAATCACCGATGGAGGAAAGTATGATCTCTTTGTCAGTTTTTGTGGGGAAGATGTCCGTGACAGTTTCATAAGTCACTTACGTGATGCCTTATCACGTAAAAAAATTGACTTCTTTGTTGATGAAAAACTTCAGCGAGGTGACGAAATATGGCCTGCGCTTTCAAGTGCAATTGAAGAATCAAGGATTTCTTTAGTCATTTTCTCAAAAGACTATGCTTCTTCTAAATGGTGCTTGCGTGAACTTGTAAAGATTCTTGAATGCAAAGAAGAAAAGAAGCAAATTGTTATGTCTGTCTTTTATCAAGTAAATCCATCTGATGTACGGAAACAAAGAGGGAGTTTCGAGGTTGTTGTTGTCAACCATGAAAATGTATCTGAAGAGGAGAAACAGAAATGGAGAGATGCCTTGACTAAAGCATCCAACCTTTGTGGATGGAATTCCTCTGTAATTAGGTAACTCTCTTTTATATTCATTTAGAATTTATAACTATATGTATATATATATGTGTTATTGTTGATAATTAACATTAATGTTAAGACTCTTTGGTACTGGGATATTTTTCATGCTACTTGCTCTATGGTCTTTTGAACACCATGAAAATCAAGCGTATGACAGACTTGACACATAATTTGTCCTGAGCAAAATTGGTTAACAATGATTTCTATTAAAAAGTTTAATATACAATTCGATAAGATTTTAGTATCTTTTCTGTTTTTAGTAATGCAAAATTCGGAATTTAATCTTACGGGGAAAAAAAAAAGGAAAGATTTGCTATAGTTTATTATTTTGCTGAAGTAGTGACTTATCTAAAGTTACTAACAGCATTAATTGTTTGTGCTTTACGTTTGATAGGGATGAATCCAAACTTATAGATGAAATTGTCAAAGATGTTTCAAACAAACTGAATTGTATATCGCCCTCAAGTAATTTTGGAGGTCTAGTTGGAATAAATTCACGCATTGAGGAAGTAAAATCATTACTAGACTTTGAAACGTTAGATTTTCGAGTTGTAGGAATTTGGGGAATGGGTGGTATTGGTAAAACAACTATTATTGGAGCTATTTTTGAACAAAATTCTAGTCAATTTGAAGGTTGTTTCTTTGCAAACATCAGAAAAGAGTCAGAAAAAAGCGGTGGACTAGTACATTTGCAAAATGAAATTATTTGTGAAATATTAGGGGACAAAATTGTAAACTTGGGCACTCCCAATATGCGCACATTTATCAAGCGTAGGCTCCAAAAGAAAAAGGTCTTCATTGTTCTTGACGATGTGGAAAACTGGGAACAATTAGAATTTTTGGCTGGAGGGCTTAATCAATTTGGTCCAGGAAGTAGAGTCATTATAACAACTAGAGATAAACAATTACTTCGTAATTGTGGCGTAGAAAACATCTATGAAGTTAAGGCATTATCGTACTTGCATTCTCATGAACTCTTTTGTAAATGCGCTTTCAAACAAGACTATCCTCCTAAAGGCCTTAATTTGTTGGTTGCTAAGGTAGTAAATTATGCTATAGGAAATCCTCTAGCTCTTAAAGTGTTAGGTTTATCTTTGAATGGAAAGAGCAAACAAGAGTGTGAAAGTGCATTAGATAAATTACAAAGAAGTCTTAACCCCAAAATTCATGATGTACTGAAAATTAGTTATGATGGACTAGATGATGAAGAGAAGGATATTTTTCTTGATATTGCTTGTTTTTTTAAGGGGAAAGATAAAGACTATGTAGCAAAAATACTGGATGATTGTTACTACTCCTTGAGTGTTCTCATTGGCAAGTCATTAGTAACAGAATCAAGATATGGGATACAAATGCATGATTTACTACAAGAAATGGGCCGCGAAATTGTTCGTAAAGAATCACCCAACAAACTAGGCAATCGTAGCAGGTTGTGGAAACAGGAGGATGCTCTTCGTGCGCTCAAGAATAATGATGTGAGTATCTAATTACACGTATATTTGTAAAAAAAAAAAGATTTTTTTAATGATGTGGGTATCTAATTATATGTATATTTGTTAAAAAATGAGATTTTCTTAAAAAACAATTATGAATCTAAAAATAATACACCTGCTGCAATTTGTCTTTACTAGACTCACTATTGAATTACCACTCTTAGGAATATTCAATCACTCACTCAGTATAAGCTTTGACTTATTCTGTGTCCTCCATCACATGTGACTCCCACTACACTCATACCACCATGCTCTGCTCAGACGTCTCCGCTCTTAATATTTGTCTTCGACTCAATTTCTAAAAGAGATACAATAAGCAGAACCCTAGTTATAGGCTTCCAAAGGCCAGTTAAACATTCTTAAATATCCAAGCACCTTAACTTCTTCTATGATCGTTTTGATGGTAGACTGCTAATTTTTCTTGAAGTGGAAATGTGGCTAATAGATCAAATAGCCAAATTTTGTCTGCTTAAGAAAATCTAAAAAAAAAAAAAAGAAATGCAGGATCTTGTTTTTGTATTTTATGCTATAACATATTTTTTGGTTTATGTTAGGTTACTGATGCAGTTCAAGGGATATTACTAAATATGTTTAAACTAAAGGATGTATATTTGAATTCTCTAGTATTTGAGAAAATGAAGAATCTTAGAATTCTCAAATTCTATTTTTCTTTTGATGAAATGGTCCAAGACTTCAAATATATCTCTAAGGTGCACATTCCCAATGGTCTAAATTATATTTCTGACGAACTAAGGTCTTTCCAATGGTATGGATGTCCCTTAAAAGTACTACCATCGAGTTTTGATCCAGAGAAGCTTGTTGAACTTGTACTTCCTTACAGCAATGTTGAGCAGCTTTGGGAAGGAACTAAGGTATAATTTAACCTTTAAGCATATGTTTCATTATTATTATTAGTTCGCAATTAGATTATTTACTTATTCCGACTGTTCTACAATATTTTGTTACAGCAAGTACCAAAACTGAAGTGGCTTATTCTTCATCATTCTCCACAACTCACTAAGATACCTGACCTCTCAGACATCCCATTGATTGAGAAGATAGATCTTAAAAATTGCAAAAGATTGCTTAATATTCACTCATCAATCCGATATGTCAATAACCTTCATTATCTATGTCTGAATGGTTGCGAAAATCTTAGGAGCTTTCCAAGCAATATTCACTTTGAAACTCTGGAATGTCTTGATTTCAGTGGCTGTATTAATCTCAATCAGTTTCCACAGATTTCCGGCAATATAAGAGCGTTATATTTATGTCGAACTGGAGTAGAAGTTCCTTCATCAATTCAGAAACTAAACAAGCTTGTTCTGTTAGATATGTCAGACTGCACAAGGCTAAAGTGTATTTCAACCAGCATTTGTACAGTGAAATCTCTTAATCATCTATATCTTGGGGGTTGCTCCGAACTTGAGAGTTTTCCAGAAATCTTGGAGATAACGGAATGTTTGGAAACTCTTAATATAGGTAAAACATCAATTGAAGAGCTACCCTCTTCCATTGAAAATCCAAATAGGCTTGAAAGCCTATCATTGGATTATTGCAAATATCTTGAGACGCTGCCGAGTAGCCAGTGTAATTTGAGCTCTCTAATTGAACTCAATCTTTCTTGTTGCTCGAAACTAGAAAAATTGCCAGAAAACTTGGGGTGTTTGGAGAAACTTGTAGAATTAAGTTGTGTTGAATGCAGGGGTTTGACAACCTTACCTCCTTTATCAGGTTTACACTCTTTACGCCATCTAAGGTTAGAAGGTTGCAATCTAGCAGAAATTCCGAAAGATATTGGTTCTTTATCCTCATTGGAAACTCTAGAGCTTTGTGGAAACTTATTTGAGAGTTTGCCTAAAAGCATCAAACAACTTTCTAGGTTGAGATATCTGATATTAAACAACTGCAATATGCTTCAATCGTTAACAAATCTTCCATCAGGTCTACAAATTTTGGATGCAACGAATTGCAAGCAGTTGTGCCAGTTATTTTTAGATACAACTGAATTTGAGTGCTGCATTAATGGGATTTTAGACATCGTGCTTACTAATTGCCTGAAGCTTAATCATAAAGCAGTCATCAATTTTTTTGAAGAGTTGCTAATAATGATGAAGGTTATTTTTCTCTCCTAAATTTTAATCCACTCTTGCCCTTCCTATCTCTCACATTATAAATAACATTTACGTTATTATGTTACAGGGATATAAAAAATGGATAAATAGCATCACAATTTGTGTGCCTGGAAGTGAAATTCCTGCATGGTTTAGCTATCGAAGTTCGGGATCTTCGGTAAATATTCAAATGCTTCATAATGACTGGGTTATGAGGAACTGCATGGGATTTGCACTATGCGCTGTTCTTGGTTTTGAAGAAGATTGTAATGGTTATGAGAATCTTTATGTCCGATGCAGTTATCATTTTGAAACTAGTGATGTTGGTTCAGAAAAATATGAAGACAAGAGTTTTCCCATTGTGAGTAATTGGTTTCACTATAGAATTGACCACAAAGTATCCATTCACTCAGATCACATTTCACTAGGGTATGTTTCCGTTTACGGGTTTAATGCATTTTCTAGAAGGTCGGAGAAGCTACCTGCCCGTGACAGTGACCATGTGGATGTCTCATTTGAGTTCAAAGCCTACTTCCTAGATCCCTCTGGAGAACCCGGCTGCAAAGTGCAATATTGTGCAGTACATCCAATATATGCAGAAGCAGAATCCATCGGTTCTGTTAAGATATTTGGTAACACCATTCCAGATATCCAGAACATGAGTAGATGGAGAAGTGGCAAATCTGATGATCATGACAAGGAAGTGGAACCACATCCTAAGAGAATTGGCACCGAAGCCAATAGATGCTCCCAATCAGCAATTCAGACTCTTGATCTTTTTCACTGAGGGCATTTTGCATGCTACAGTTGGTTCATTTCTATTTTGGACGTGGCGATCTTTGAGGTAACTCCAACTGATCAGTTATTTCAATTTAATATTATACCTGTTGATCGTTATAGCATTTAATTATTATCCGGTGAAAATGTTTATACACTGTTTTATAAACTAGATCCTCTATTATACTAATTTTTATACTAATTTTTATAATCACGTGTGTCATAATCGAGACAAATTATTTTTATTATTTTATTTTTATTAGTTTTAAATGTTGTATCTTATATTTAATTCTTTGTGCCCGTGGCCGGCATAAATTCATTTTGTTTTCTTCATTTTTATCATTTTTAAAAATTATTGTGCAGTACATCCAATACATGCAGAAGCAGAATCCAATATATCGGCCGATTTTGCGCTGGTTAATCGGTGACCGGCACTGTGCCGGTTCGATAACCCCCAAGTCGGCAAGTCTCGATTCATGGAGAAAGAAAGTCGCAAGTTAGCGATCATGAGCGGCAGCGGTGATGGAGAACAGAGGTGCGGCGGTTGATGAAGAACAAGAGATGCGAATCGATCGGCCATGGAGATGAAGAAGATGATTGCAGCAACAGGTTCGGCGGCGGCTGGACATGGAGATTGCAGCGGTGGTTGATGAAGAGCAGGGCATGAGGCGCTTGAAGAAACGGAGCATCAGGTCCAACGGTGATCGGGCTTGAGGATGCGGCGGCTGCTGGTCAGGTCAGCAGGTCGACGGCGGCCATGGAAAAAGGAAGATAATGAGAGAGAGAGAGAGAGAGAAAGGGATGCGAAGGAGAAGGAAGGAACGGGGAGGAGCGACGGCGACGATTTTGTTGTGTGGGTTTTGAACAGGCAGAGAAGGAAGGAGACGTGAAGGGTTGACTGCGACGACGTGGAGGGAGAGAGAAGGAGACTTGAATGGCCGGCAATGACGACGCGGAGGGGTTGAACGGCCGGTATCTTCTGTCTTTCTCTGTCTCTCTGTCTCTTCTCAACTCAACCATCCATCCATCCATGCCCCATCTCCAAGTCAGCTTTCTTTTCACTTGTTTAATGAAATTTAAGTTCTTTTATATATATAATTGCCTAGGAAAAAATAAAGATCACTAATTTACTTATATGTTTTGAATAATTTTGTAATGTTGTGTTGGTATAAGTGAATTGCTTTCTGGGTTGATTTTAGAATTGATGATGTTGTACACGTATACTGTGTTTGTGGTGGTGGAATTTGGCTTTGAAAGGTCCTAAACCTGCTGGGAAAATTGGTATTGAGGAGCGTGGTAGCAGGTGTGGAAATGGGGGAAAGATCGAAGTGTTTTCGGATACTGTGACTGAGTTTAGTGAAACTGGATTAATTGGTTTGTCACTTTAATGATGTTTGTTGTCCAGTTTCATGAATTGGGTATGTTTAAAACGTTAAATAAAGGAGAACTTTGTGTAGAAACAGTCAAAGATGTTGCCTTTATGTGTAAAGTGAGATATTTTGATGTATTTGAAGAGATATTGTTGATAGTTGAAATGGGGTAGGTAAACATGTGTATGATGTTTTGGTGATTTGATTGCATTTGCAGTCAAATATGGTTTCAAGTTTTGATCTTTTCAATCATTCATGAAGCCATAGGATTTTTATTTTTTGTTTTAATGTAGATAAGTTTTGTTACAATTGCATTGTGCGTTGGACTAAAGTGGTTGCTAGGAAGCATTCGAGCCTGCTTTCATCTGTGAAGTGTCCGTTATGCGAGGTTAGTGTTGCTCGAAATCATCTAGACTTGTTTCATTTATAAATGAATTGTATGCATGTATAGTGCTCTGATGTTGGTATGGTTTGAACGATATGCAGGCAGAAAACATGTCAATTGTTCATGGATACAATGGAAGTAGTTTTCAAAGGCCTTGCATTAGTCAAACATTTGGGGATAGGTAATTCTGTTTGTCTATCTCTTTTGTTCAAGTTATTATTTTGTGTTTATTCTGAATGTCTTTATTTACTTTGCTTCTTTTGTTCATTTGCAGTTTTGTCTTTTCGAAAGCTCACAAGTACAGATTGCTGTGCAATTACACTGAACCAGGTCTTAATTAGTTTTTCATTTGATGTTTTGGGTTCTTGATCTCTCATTGTCAGTTTGCTGTATCGTTTTCTGACAAACCCCTGCAATCCATATATATGTTTTCAGACTATTATGTGTTCAATCAAGCATCTTAAATGACATATTTAAGTTACATGGTATTGGAAATCCCGTAAGTATCTTCAGTCGAATCAATAGCTCCAACGCTGGTTGAGAAGGGAAATTCAAGCTCTGATGCAGGTATACTTGCTCATTGGTTTAATGTTTCTTTGTTTGCTATATCCTGCCCCAGAGTTCTAGGACATTCTACTAGAAAATTATAATTATCTGTTTTTTTTATGAGCATAGTCCTATAATAAATCAAATGATTGAATGATAGTACCTAATAGTGGATTAGTGGCAGTCAATAATCAGTAATAGCCTTTATGTAAATTATTCTCTAGGTACTAAAGCCTTTTCTTTTACGGGTAGTTCTGGCTCCTATGTGTGCATCTATTGTTTTATCACTGATGAAGTACAAACATCGGTCTTACAAAATATCTTTTCAATAGGTTTATTTAGTTTGGCAATTACATTTGATTTTCAGTTTTATAAAGTTTATTTTCCATGAGTTGGTACTGCTTGTCACATGGGGATAAGAATGCTTTTCAGAAAGTAGTATTGGATGGATCTCGCATATATGTCATATCATGCACTGACTTTATTGAGATAGCATGATTACTAGGTAATTTGATCTGTTGTCTTGTTAGAACAAATGGAAGGCATTGATGATGCACAAATCATATAATTTGGAGCTGTGGAATCCCATGTGATAGTATTGACACAACCTGCCCTTTTTTCGTGTCCATCACAACAACTGACTTCTGATCTTCTGATGTCTCTTTGAATTATAAAACAGAATGTTTGGAGTCTATGAAGCAGTAAGACCTTTTCTGATTGCAAGAACGGACCAATTTGTGAATGAGATGGAACTTTTTCTTGCCTCCGGATTGAACATTGAAGCCTATGATGCAGTCTACCTACAACGGTTGGGTTGGAACACTCCTCGTGAAACCATCAATTCTTCAGAGCAAGAATCAAGTGGGCAGACATTTGTAGTTCCTTAGCTGTACATCTTCAATGATGATTCTGAAGGAACCGATTAAATGTTGTATAACCATTTTCTAGACATGGATGTAAAATTTTCAAGATTTTATCAATTTACAATTTACTTAGTGTTACAGTTATGGATACCTAAAAGTTCTTTGAAAATTGTTGAAGTAAGGGTTGTAAACTTGGAGCACTTGAAAACTGAAGATTATATTGTGACCAACTGAATTGCTATCAAAGCTAATTTCGTTTCGCCGACTCTGCGTTTATTGATGGTCAATACAATATCAAAGGACATATGTCTAACGTACAAATATAAAAAATGAAGTTCAAAGAATTTGTTTATTTGCTGCCTCTCACTCACAGGATTTGTTCACTTGCAGGATCATTTTGAAAGAACCATATTAAATACAGAACAAAACTTGAAAGAGCAACCTTTTGTACTTGAATAAAATACTAGCTTTTTCATGAATTTAATTTTACTAGAAAAAGATACAAAACTTAAGATATAATACAACCATGGATAATAAGGCATGAAAAGATAATATTCCAAACTAAAATTAAGCAGTAACACAATCAAAATTTCCAATATCAAGTCTCAGAGCATGCCGTTTCACATTCCCACCATGAACTCTGATCCTTCTAACAGTCTTATTGCTTGACAATTCTGTGTTAGCTGGCTGCCTTCCGAGTTCATACATTCATGTCTAGGAGTGTACCAAAGCATGAGTTGTTGACCACCTGCAGCTGCAACCCTACTTAGCTTTTCTGTTATCACTTTAATGAGGGCAAGTTTGGAGTAGCAGTAGACTTTGGAAGGAAAATATTCAGACTTTGTAATCTTGTACATTTTAGCATAATCCATCTGCACATTAAAGAAGACAAAAAAAACACACTACAAAAATTGTATTTCACATCGTAGAACAATACTTGAAATAACATAAGAGAAAAAGGGGATAATAGATGGAGAATGCAATGAGAAGCATGGAGAATGAATGGAGAATGCATGGAGAAAAGTGAAAAATGGGTGGAGAATGGGTGGAAAATGAGTGGAAAATGCATGCAGAATGAGTGGAAAATGCATGAAGAATGAGTGGAAAATGAGTGGAAACTGGGTGAAAAATGCATGGAGAAAGGTAAAAAATGGATGGAAAATGATTAGAGAATGGTGGAAAATGAGTGAAAAGTGTATGGAAAAGGGTGGAAATGCATGGAGAAGGTGAAAATTGGGTGGAAATTGCATGAAGAATGGTAGAAAATGGGTGGAAAATACATGGAAAAGGGAGAAAAATGGGCAAAGAAGGGTGGAAAATGCATGAAGAAGGGTGGAAAATGAGTGGAAAATGGATGAAGAAAGATAGAAAATAGGTGGAAAACGGATGGAGAATGGTGGCATATAGGTGAAAAATGCACGGAGAATGGAGGAAACTGGGTGAAAAATGGGTGGAAAATATCTGGAGAATGGTGATAAATGGGTGAAAAATGGGTGGAGAAGGGTGGAAAATGCATGAAGAAGGGTGGAAAATAGGTGAAAAATGTATGGAGAATTGTAAAATAGATAGAAAAGGGTAAAAGGGTGGAGAATTGTGGAAAATGGATGGACTCCCTCTACAAGATACTTGTGAACTCCCACTAGTTAAAACTCAGAACAGAAACTCACAGTTGCTTCAAGTGGGAGGTCAGTTCTCATTGGCAAATGCAAAGAGTTTTGTATTATTTAAGTCACACAGTGAGTTTTTTACTCTTTCAAAATCACATTCTAAATTTATAAACACAATCTTTGTTTTATTTTATTTTATTTCATGACATTTGAAAACCAAAGATGCAGTGCACCTTGAAGCATTTGTAACCACAAACTCAATTAGGAGGACTGCTTTAGAAAATTACTAATACATGTGTTGTTTATATTTAGACAATTATAGTTTCGGAAAATTATCATAGTGAATGCTTATTATTATAAAAATAATATATAGATATGATTTTGTTGCGTATACTATCAATATACTTTTCTATCTGCATTTGCTAGGTTGTCCGTTGTGTCCAATATTAGTGTTAAATCATATATGTTCAATCTAGTGAAACAAACGAGAAGCATAAACAAAGATGAAACGGATTAATCAAAATTTTTTATCTTGAATAATTATTGGTGAAGAAACCAGAGTATATTGGTTTCTGATCATAAATAAACTTTAAATATCAAACTCAATACAATCTATTAAATTAAATACGACTTAGGAATGAAGAAATGAGTTGATAGCAAATCAAATTGTAACATTGTGTGATCAGTTGGTGATGAAATCCAAGGCCAAGAGGGTGCTGAGATTCATGGGGCTCATGTATTGAGTAAAGCCACTCATGATCTGTTGAACTATTATTTTGTTTGCCTTTTCTGATGGATGAAACGGATCCCAGAATGCATATTGGTCACGGTCAGGGCACAAATTAGACAAAACTGTGCATAGACCAAGCCAGTTATATATTGTCCTTGTCCACAACATGCTATCTTTGATGTTGTAAATCCTGCAAAAAAATTAAACACAACATTTATGATCCATGTTATTAACTTTTATATGATCAAACCTAATCAGAGAAAACACATGAAAGCTGTTTAATTAGCATACCATAAGCTTGAGGGTCCCTAACGAAATCCATGTGCATTTGTTGAGTATTTGCTGCAATAAATACATTTGCATCGATTTCTCTGTTTAGTCCTTGTAGCATCTAAACAAGCTGAAGGTTGTACAAGGCTGCAGCTCTCTGCAATTCTGCTGAGCATCCTCAATTTGTACCCTGCATAGCCAGGTCCGCTGGAACACAACCCAATGGTCCAGTTCCTGTCACAAGAACCTTACACGCGCCCAACTCGTATAGCCTCCGCACCATGAAGATCATAATTAATTGCGAAGAATCTTTATGAAGTACAATAAAGAGTAAGTATTTTAGCCTACCCTTAATAGTTGTTACCTTTATTTAAATTATCTGATTATCTTAATAAAATAATGAATTTACAAGTTAAATTATTTAAAATTGCTTTTAAATTTAAGTTATTAAAAATAGTCTAAAGTCACCATTGACCATTAATTCATTAATGGTTTAAACTTTTTTAAAGAGTTTTGAAAAAGTTAGAAATGAAAAAATTTATTTTTAAAAGAGCTTTAAAATTTTAATATTTTTTAAAACTTTAAATACTCAAACGAAGTTCATCCCCAAAAAGCATGAGTAGGGAGTGAGAAACAAGCGAGTAGCACCGCCACTCTCACCACCAGGGGTGGCCATTTTCAATCTAACCGGATAGACCCGACCCAATATCGAGGTTGGGTCTGGTTCAAGCAAAAAAATGGTGTGGGAGCGAGTTGATTTGTACAACCCGATCTGAATCTTGGTTGGGTTGGATTTGACCGGTAACCTGAGAAGCCCGACCTGACCCGGCATATATATACAAAAGGCCCCCCATTACTCCTTTCTCATTCCAGCCGCTTCGCTCTTCTTCTCTCCATTGCAACCTCTTTCCACCCTATTCTCCGCCTTTCAACTCCACTTTTCCCTCCATCTCCACTTTTCACGCCAGTTTTAGTAGGACCATTTGGAGGCAGAGTAAAGGCATCGGTCACTGAGTTGACGAATCGCGATGCGGAGTTCGATTCCGCAACTCTCTTTCGAACTCATCTTGCGTTGGTTGTTGTTCGATGAACTACACTAGTGGAGCCGCTCCGACGAGAGCATTCGTTTATTTCAAAGTGGCAAGTGGAAATGTGGAGATGCAAATAGTGGAAATGTTTGTGGAGGAACCCTATGGCGGTTAATCATTATAAGTGGAAAGTTTATATTTTACCACTTTGAAATTCAAGCATTGAGAGTGTCAGTGAAAAATCATGTCCGTGCCACATTACTGTGTTGATTACATCCATAATTAGAATACTTGGAAGTAGTTATCTGTTTCTAGGTGTCCTGTTGTAATCTTTATTTGACATTTCACTTGTATGATATGGTTTTAAAACTATTTTTAGGTCTTGGTTACATGCAAATGCAAGCACTTGTAATGCAGCTTAATGGGGCAAACCTCATAATTCCAGTTTTAATGTATCAATTAGGTTTAAAATGTGGTTTGGTCTGCTTAGCTGTTAAAGGGAGAAAGGGGACTTAGCTGAACATGCATGATGCTGTAGAATAAGAAATTTTGTTTCTTCCACTTTATGAATCAAAATTTATAAAATTAGACAAAAGGAATGCCTCTTAATGTTGTGGTATTAATGGGGCTGTATTATTATTGTCATGCTTAAATCGATAAGATTACATGTTGCCTATGGAACTAACTGTGAGTTTAATCTTTACATTCTGTATTGATTTAATAAAATTCTGCTATGCAATGAGTACCCTATTTATATGTTTTTGGCCTTTTGCTTGCTTCATGAAGGCTGGAGAAAAGCGGAAAGAAGAAGAGATGATAGAACTTGGGGGTCCATTGGGCAAGAGTGATGCTGTGATCCGTGAACTGGTTTCTTTGGAGAGAGAGTTATTTACACCTCAAAAGTGATGGTTAGAACTTAGAAGCCTATATAATCATTTCTGAAGTGGGACAAAAATAGGTGGCTAGATCATATACCTTATAAGGCATCCGAAAACAGTGTTTCTCTTGTCTGAATTTTTCAAGTTATTTTTATTGTTTTGTTCCATTCACATGATTCCCATTTCGTTCCATTTTAGATTTACAGCCCCATTAATAAACTTGTACCTTGGGAATATGATGAGTGGCAATATTAGCACCCCTCTAAAACTATATTTACACCCCTAATTTAATTTTTTTTTTCATAAAATTCCAATATCACCCTTATATTATAAAACAAAGAATCATCAAATTTTGAAGTTATAAAGCCATGAAAATGCTACCTGGTTTGGTGGACACAGAAACGCGAAACTATATGTTTGCAAGAGCATTGGTGTATATGTGTGTTTACATTGCAGACCAATGAGAAACCTTGGGGTGCTTTGTGCTATATATGGAGAATCTACCTTTATCACCAATAAGGCCCTAATCGGATTCTTGATAATTCTTGCAATCGCGTATCGATAACATGCTGAAACTCTTGATGGGAGAGGAGAGGCGAGTGTTTGGTAATGTGGGCCATCGCTGTAATATGAAACTGAACTGCATGAACTGAACTGTTTTGGGACTCTCATCAATGGAGTTAAATGTGGTGTCCAGCGAAGCAAACAGTCTTATACTATGGATAGAAACTGTATGATCAATCTAGTCTTGAAAGCAGACTCCAACTGCTTGAAACTAAGCGGCAACTGATTGAACTTAGAGTTCACCATTTGAATGGGATTTTGTTGAACCATCGCTCCCTGATGCCTTGCTCCATGCTAAACCCTACACACCGCTGCAAACCTTAGCTTTTAAGATGATGAATCCTGGATTTGGATCCTCTATACATACTTTATTTTAGTTTTTTATTAGATGTAGTTTGGTTAGTAACTAAACAATGAGTAAAAGAATAATAATATTTTGATTAAAATTATATTAATAATTTAATATAAGGGTAATATTGGAATTTTATGAAAAAATTAAATTAGGGGTGTAAATAGAGTTTTAGAGGGGTGCTAATATCGCCACTCAAATATGATTCTCTCAGGATGTTTTGTTAGGGGGACTCTTTAATGTTCTTACATTTTGAATGTGGGAAATTCATCATAGTAATTTTTCTTTAATTTTCTTACATCTTGAACAGTTATAAAGGGACAAGCTTTGGTCGACTTTGTTGCTCAATTCTCGGGGATAGAAGAAGAACCAACTAGCCAAGTGTCAACTTAGCCAACTAAAGAGCTCCCTCTTTGGGAGTTGTATATGCATGGACATGATTCCAAAAATCGCTATTCGCAAGGTAACGGTTAGTAATTTATCGGTTACTTGATGAGTAATCGGTGATTAATCGATGAGTACTGTTTTGGAGAAAAATTATTATTTTTTGAAATTTGAGGGCATAAACTGATATTTTTTTAAATATCAGTGACCAAAACTCTGATATTGGTATAATTTTATTAAACCTTAAGGGAGGTTTGTGTAATTTATCCTTATATATATATATATATATAAACACACAAACCCTAACATTTTCTCATTGTCACTCTCTTCTTCTTTTCTCTCATCTCTTTTTTCTTTTTCTTTTCTTCTTCTTCCGATCACCACTCAAACCCATCCAATCTCAACCATGCTTCGCCTCTCGAACTCAATTGCAACCACCCATCCAAGCTTAATCGCAACCCGTCTAAGCTCAAGCCTACCAAGACACGCCCATCAACTGGTCGAAGAAAGTTCTAACCCAACAACAAGCCAACTCCAACCCATTCGAAGGTAAATTTTGCCCAAACTCCCCATTTTCATTTGGATTTTGAGTTTTTTGGGTTTTTCTTGAATGATTTGTAGTGGGTTTTGTGGTGGTTGGCGATCAGGACCCTCGATCTAGGGGTTATCAAACCGGCAGAGTGTTAGTCAACGATTTATCAACGAAAAGTCGTAGTTAATTAGTGATTTTTGAAACAATGTCCACAAATCATCTAACGAAGGAAAGGTAGGAGCAAGAGTGCTCTTGGGTAGCTTGAATGAATAAAAAATACACTATACACTCTAATTCAATTTGAAGGCATCAAACAATGAGGCAGAGCGTAAGTCCTTGTTGGCAGGCCTAAGATTAGCTCGAGAGCTAGGAGTTGCAAACATTAAAATTTATAGTGATTCCTAATTGGTTGTACAAGAAGTTAGGAAGGACTACTAAACTCGCGAGACTAGAATGATTGTCTACTTACATGAAGTGATGAAAATCCTTGAACGATTTGTTCAATATGATTGCAAGCAGGTTCCATGTGCTTAGAACTCTCATGAACGGATGAAACCCAAGAATTTTAATTCACATCTAATAAAAAATAATATTAAAATACTCAAATACAATCTAAAACCTAAAAATACAATCATTCATATTTCAAAAAAAAAATATATATATACAATCATTTACAAATACAATCCAAAATCTAAAAATATAATCATCCACAAATTACAAATACAATACAAAATAATCCAAAACATCCACAAATTACAAATGCAATCCAAAATAATCCAAAACATAAAAATACAATCATCCACAATTACAAATACAATCCAAAACAATCCAAAACATAAAAATACAGACATCCACAAATATAATCCAAAACATAAAAATACTAACATTCGCACAAATGTGGTGGAGGTGACGCAGTAGCAATGTTGCGATGACGTTGTAGTAGATGCGTTGCGACGACGTTGCGCGGGATGGCGGGAGAAGTTGCTGGACGGCGGAGGTGACACGGCACGGCGGGCGAGAACAAGCTTCATGAAGTAGAAAACAGTGCAATGTTGTGACGACCGATGACGCTGCGCAGGATGACGAGAGAAGACTCTGGACGGCGGAGGCGACACAGCGTTGCGGCAGATCGGTGTGTGTGAACGGACAGGACGGTGGACCGTGGTGCGGCTGCTGCTTAAGCTTGGGTTGGGTGGTGTCAGCTGAGAGAAAAAAGAAAGAGATGATAATGAAATGGTAGGGTTATGAATCTTGTGATTTGCAGATGATATATATATTATTAGTAACATCACATAAAGACCCTTTTAATGTAAAATTATCATTTTACTCTCATTAACGAGTCAACCCGTAACACGATAAAAGGAACACAAACCCAACACGATTATTGAACGGGTTAAACGGGTTGACCCGTTAATTTATCCAACCCGTTAATGTTTAATCCTAACCCGTAATATTCGTGTCTGATTCGTATCGACCCATCGTGTCAGGTTCCAAATTGCCACCCCTAGACACAAGACTATCCAACAATGAATATACACAACATGAGCCTGTAAAAATTCGGAGGATAGTAGTTTGGTGGTTTAAGAAAGATATGACATCTTACCTCTACCATTTTACCAAATATAAGACACAACGCCACAAGCGGGTTGCTCATTGGATTGCTTTATAAGCGGGCGATTCCAAAGCATGGCTCCACAAGTGGGTCACACCTCTCTAGAATAACAAATTTGTGGGACACCATGTGGATCAAGGAGGATATGATAGCACCCAACCTCCTCCACATCCTTACGGGGCAAGACTACATTCCTTTGAGAGTTTTACCTAATATGAGTGTATATTGCAAAAGCTCTATAAAAATTCTGAGGATGTAATACCATAAATCCAACATGAATAGACATGGCACAAGTACATAAAATTAGGAGGAAAGTAGTAGTTGGTCTTCACAAAGGGAAAGAAATTGCAAGGAGAATAAAATGATTTGGGTCCAATGTGCATTTAGGAATTGAGGTATTTAAATAAGTAAAATTTGTTTGGTAAGATTTGAAATCCTAATTGAGATTAATTGATCTTAGGATGACTTGAGGAGGGGAGAAAATTAGGAACCTAGTTTTAGTATTATTAATTTCATAAAAAAATTATTAATAGAATTTGGGACAGTTGGATTTTGGATGACTTTTCTTTGATTACACGTTGTTGAGTTGGTAAGCCTTGTGATAGATAATCAAAATTTAAAACTTCAATTAAGGTTGTGTTTTGAGTCAAACTTATTCATCTAACGATTTTTTCTTTCCCTTTTCTTTTTCATTTTGTTTTCAATACATATAAATGATTTCTCACAAATCTAACTGTTTATATCTTTAGTCATAAAAATGTTTAGAAGCACTATACTTTAATTGATTATTTGTAATAAATTTAAGATTTTCATGAGGATTACTTAAAATTAATAGTTGATAAAAACCTTGAAGGTCTTTTAGGTGATTTAGAGTGTTGAGTTGAGGACACAATAGATGATGTTACATTGCATTTTTATGGAACAAGAAAAAGTCAGTTCAAAGACAGATTATAATTTCAGAAACAATCCTTACATCTTCAAGGCTCTATTTTTAAGAAGGTTTCAAAAATTGTTAATCGCTAATCGACCGGCGAAGCAACGGTTAGCGATTTATCAGTTATTCGATAATTAATCAGTGAGTACTGTTTTAGGGGGTAATTATTACTTTTTGAATTCTGATGATGTAAATTGATATTATTTTAAACATTAACTTAAATAATATTATAATTTTATTAATTTGAGGGGGTTTGTGTAATTGTCCATCATATATATATTTATATACGAATTTCCACTAACCTAATCACATATCAACCTCCTCACACACACACACACACACACACATGTATTAGCCTCATCTCTCTCTCTCACAGTCGCCACACACACCCTTCTCCACTCTCTCTCTTTCTACTCTCTCCCTCCTCCCCCACCAGCCTTCTCCGCTATGGCGCCCATCACCTCCTCCTCCATTTTCTCACTCAGTCGACTGTCGACCATCATTCTCCACTCTGTCTCTTTATTCTCTTTCCCTCCTCCTTTGTTAGCCTCCTCGCTAGGATTGCTACCACCTCATCCTCCACTTATTCTTCCTTTATAACCTTCTGGCGGTGCCCGTGATTTTAATATTTTTTATGTTGATTTTGTTCTATTGATTTTTCATTTTTTGTTGTGTTGATTTTTCTTTTTCTTTTTTTTTTTAAATCTTTGTGGGTATGATTGATTACTTTGAATGATGATGTTGGGAGATTCAGATTTGTCATTTTTTTTTTCATATTTTTTTTTGGATTGATTTTTCAGGTTTGGTTGTAATCGATTCGGTCAATTTTGATCGATTCGACTGAGTACTTGAGCGACTCGGACAATTATTTAGTCCACTGATTTTGGCCATTGATTTGATCCTTATCGAATCGGCAAGGTACCGATTAGCGTTTTATCGCCGGAAAATCGTCAAAACTGATGATTTTCAGAACACTGATTTTTAAAGATAGTTTATGATGTTATGTTGCTATGTTAATGATCATGTTCAAAATTGTATTTTAAAGCCTACTTTACATCTTCTCCTATTTCTCTCTTTTTATTTATTTATTTTTTTTCATTTTTGTATTGTCCTTGTGCATCCACAATCTTTTTGTTTGAAGCAAAAACATCCAAATATAACCAAAAGTATAACATAATAAAGTTTAAGCAATTATTATGATTTTGTTTTAGCCTTTCTTACAACCTAGAAAATGTTTTTAGCTATAATCATCATTCAGTTTATGCTGTAAATACTAATTATATTATGAACCTCTGACCTCAAGATAATACAAATTGTTAAGAGTTCAATTTTTAGTACATATAGAAATAACAATCATGCAAAACTAAATACAACACAACACAATTAAAGTTATCATATAAAAAATTATTTAACTATAATTTAAAAACTACATTTGAGTAACCTAACAAATTTATCGACCACTAAAAGTTGTTATTGTTACCTTATTAATAGAACACTCTCTTCTGATAAGAGATGATCTTGATTCATTCTTACCAATAGCAAATGTAGATTTCTTGGGAGAAGAAAGTATTGTTTCATTGCTTAACATGAAAACTATATTCGACATGCTTGGTCTGTCTTTTACGTTATCTTGCACGCATAAGAGTCCGACATGGATGCACCTCAAAACTTCATTTGTTGGATATGAATCGGCTATGCATGAGTCAACTATCTCTAGGGCCTTACCAACTCTCCATAATTCCCATGTCTTATTTCCGATATTACATGAGAATAAAAAAAAAATGTAAGTAGCAAACCAATGTTTATAAGTTGCAAATGACAAAAATCGGCAACAACTTACATATTGTATCAAATATGAGCATGAATCATCATGGAAAAAGCTCGTTCTCTTCTTGCCACTTACGATCTCTAATATTATGACTCCAAAACTGAAAACGTCTGATTTCGTGGAAAAAAGACCACCTAGTACATATTCAGGTGACATATAACCACTACAAACATATAAATTATTGATCTCCATTACAATATATTCCTAGAGTAGTTTTCATTTCATTTTTAGGTTATATAAAAAAATGTTGGCAATTGAAAAAGTTCAATGATAAGTATGTTTTGTATCAACTTACTAAGTTCCAACAACTCTTTTGGTTTTTTCTTGGGTTTCATCCTCTCCACATATTCTTGCAGTACCAAAATATGAGATTTTGGGTTTCATCTCTCTATCTAAAAGAATATTACTAGTTTTTAGATCTCTGTGAATAATTCTTAATCTCGAATCTTGATGAAGATAAAGAATCCCTCGAGCAATTCCTAAAATTATATCAAACCGCATTTTCCAATCCAGTAATAGCTTTCTTGATTGATCTGCTTCAAGTATATATCTTAGAAAAAATAGATGTCAAATACAGATGTCAAATGCATAATTAAGGAGTAGTCATACCAAAAATGAAGTAGTCCAAGCTTTTGTTAGGCATAAATTCATAGATTAGTATCTTTTCATCTTTCTCCGAGCAATAACCTAAGAGCCTTACTAGATTTTTATGTTGAAGTTTTGCTACCAGTAAGACCTCGTTTTTGAATTCAGAGATTCCTTGTCCTGAATTTTTTGATAATCTTTTGACAGTTATCTCTTGTCCATTAGATAATTGACCCTGTAATATGGACCAAAATATATTTATGTTAGTTTTGAAATTACCAACCATGCTTTAAACATGGTTAGAGGCTCAACATAGAAAATACATATAGGAGTGAAAAATTGAAATCAAGGTAGAAGGGACTAAAAGGTTCGATGAACGCCCAAGATAAAAGTTATAGTTCTAATTGCCAAAGAATATGGATGAACAAAATTTTACATTAAGAAATTGATTAAAAAGTTTCGCTCAAAAGAGAATTTTAATCACCAAAAGTACTAGAAGACAAATACAAGCCCTTATTAGTATATAACTGTTGTTATTATGGTAGAGAGAAAAAAAATACCTTGTAAACTGGGCCAAAACCTCCTCGTCCAAGCCTATTCGCCGAAGAAAAGTTATTTGTTGCAGATATCACAGTATGTAGTTCAAACAAAGTCAATTCTATATTCTCACTTTCACTATTATCGTTAGGAGAGTCCTCATGTTTAGATGAACTTCCCGCCAAATCCAAATCCAACCTATGATGATGCATTTGTTTCTTCTTTCCTGTATTTAGGTAATTAATTTCTGCATACAGAGCAATTATTCAGCATTCTTATGTATTCTCATGTCCTTGCTTTTTATATTTCCACATAAATTACTTCTCATGAATCAGGGGAAAACGATAGTTATAGCCAAGGCATAAGTAAAGTCATTTTAGGTTCTATGTTTGTCCAAACTATAACAAGGACCATGCTATTTGACTGTTCACAAAATAATAGTGATGCAAACCTTAGTTCAGCATACTAGAATAAGATGTATAATTTTAGCTAATTTGAATTACCTTTAGCACGCCTTCTCCAGAAGTAATGAAAGCAAACGGCTGCCAGAATGATTTCCACAATCACTGGAAAAATAATAAATGCTAGTCTACTTTTTGTTGCTAGAATGTGTCTTGAAACTTTCCAGGCATCTACAGTTGGAATTTCAAAATTTTTATTCAGATTAGTTATGCTCAAGCAATTTCAAATAGATGTTACTTTATAAAAACCTGAGGATCTGAGCCTAGATAAAGATTAGATGATTTACTAGCTTTTGTGTGGTTAAACTGCTAATCAGGTTTTGAGTGCCCATTACAATTTGACTAAACTTTTATCTTATCCAATTTTGAAACCAAATACTAAACAATATAGCTTATGCAACATAGAAATAGCCTACTAATATTGAATAAGAGATAAGCAAAAGAAACGATGAATAGATAAAAATTTACATACCTAGCTCCACAGCATCAACTCTTATGTAGAAATCTTGTTCATCTTCATAGTCTTTCATATCCCTTAACTCACTATACCATGTTATGCACCATTGTCCGCTTTCATTACCATCAACAACAGCATACCCTGTACAGTTGCAACTCTTCAGGCACTTTCTCTCACACTCCTGTAAGCTCATATTACCATAAACGGTAGAATTTCTGGCGTCTGGTAACTTCACATGTTCCAGTCTCACAAAACCCTCCCCATCACCTTTGCCACAGCCATCCTGTTTCCTTTTTTCCACACATGATAGGTACCAGCTTTGCGGATTCAAGGGTTCAAACCCAGGCAGACACGTACAACGTGCCACCGTATCCTCATAGCAAATCGCATTTGTACCGCATCGTGCATACTCATCACACAAGTTCCCAGGCGAAAACCCCATGTTCATCCATCTCTGGCTCTCATGCCAGATCAGTCTCTTAATAGTTCCAGTTGGCTCCAGAACATTTATGCAGAAAGGGGCTCCACTTTTTGGTGAGAATTTAATATACAATTCATTGTCATTGCTCACATACGTGTAATTCATAAAATCCACTAGCTCAGAGTAGTAATCTTTGTGGCCTTTAACTTTAAGATCAGGCAAGCCATTCAGCATGCGACCATTCCAAGGGCCAATACGCATTATTGGATCCAAATTCTTGTACAAGAAGAGCTGAGGCATACCGCGAGTGTCAAAGCTAATGGAATATTCCCCAGGTGTTGGATCATCCATTGACTTCCAAGAAGTTATGACACGGTTGAGGCCACTATTCCGGTTCAATCCAATTTTCATACCAGGAAGATGCGTGTCTGTTGGATAATCAAAGCTTTGCCATACGATTTTGTCTTCAGATACCAGAACCAGGTTTCCTGAATCCAACAACTTGGCAGCTGAGGAGGTGGCCGTTGTCATAGAAACATTGGTAGACCACAAGGGATTGTCCTCAACACCACGAAAAACAGCAAGATTTCCGTCTCCACCTATCTTGAAAACACCAGCAGAATTCTTGATTGGAGTTGCCCTGTTAGCGACCCAAACAACCGTTTGTTCAGAGATTTTGTTGAACCATATGCCAACATAACGAGCTTGAGATTTGCCGGGGCTGAAGAATCCGAGTTTGAAGTTTTCATGTGATGATACAAGGCTTCCGTTTTCAGCATCAAATATGAAGCGGTTTCGGGTAATTGTGTCGAATGAATGAGATGAGCAGAAGAGATTGAATATCACAAACAGTGCTGAGAGACAGAGAGCTCTATTATTACAACCCATGAAGATAAGTGTTTGGACTGCTTTACAGGGATATACCAAGTTTTTCCCCCATATGAGAGAGAGAAAAGTAGGAGTCAACAGACTGTGAAATTGACTACGAATGGATAATATCAATACTCGGAAAGGAGAGAATAATATTTTATAATAAGAACACGCTTTCTCCAAAGACAAAAACATGTCATTGTTACTATTAGTCAAGATGTTAGAGATCAGAGGACTTGTGGGTTCGATAACTCTGACTTGTAAGCAATCGTGAAATATGGTTTATGACTGTGAAAAGGCAAAAAAGGATATCACCGTTTATTCTTTTCTGTTATTGTTAGGAGTTCATATGAGGGTCACTTTAAGATCCCTCCTTTTTTAAATGGTAATACTAAAACAAGCCGTTTAAATGGAGATAGGGATCTTACCATTTAAGATCCCTATCTCCACTCTTCTCTTCAGCTCTGGCCTCCTCCAAGCCGTTTTTCTCCTTCACGCCGGTTTTAGTATTACCATTTGGAGGCAGAGTAAAGGCATCAATCACTAAGTTGAGGAATCGCAGTGCGGGGTTCGATTCCGCAACTCTATCTCGAACTCATCGTTCGTTGGTTGTTGTTCGATGAGAGCATTCGTTTATTTGAAAGTGGTAAGTTGAAATGTGGAGATGCAAATAGTGGATGGAGGTTTTTTACCTTCTGGCAGACAAAAACGGCGTCAAGAGCATACAAAGGCAATGTATACACCTTCTAACACCAGACTCCAGCGTCGAAGCTCAAGCATACGCAGAAGGTTTATATCAGCGTCGAAGCTTTGTCTTGTATCATGGTTTTGATCAAGTGTTGGTGGCTGGTAATGCTATTCAAGGAATGTCATGAGCTGAGTTTAGGTTGGTTCATATGTGTAAGTGACTGTCTTACTGATTTATTGGAAATTGGGGATACATTATGTTTATTACATTTAGTAAATAAATGATGTTTCTTTTGGAAACATGACACGACATATTTAATATTTACATGTTTGTGGAGGAACCCTATGGCGGTTACTCATTATAAGTGGAAAGTTTATATTTTACCACTTTGAAATTCAAGCATTGAGAGTGTCAGTGAAAAATCATGTCCATGGATTAAAATCAAAATTAGAATACCTGGAAGTAGTTATCTGTTTCTTGCAGTTTTGTTTTAATCTTTATTTGACATGCTTAATATGGTTTTAAAACTATTTTTAGGTCTCGGTCCCACATGCAAACTCAAGCACTTCTAAGCTTATGCAGCTTAATGGGGCAAACCTCGTAATTCCAGTTTTAATGTATTACATTAGGATTAAAATGTGGTTTGATTTGCCTAGCTGCTAAAGGGAGAAAGAAGACTTTGCTGAACATGTTGCTATAGAATAAGAAATTTTGTTTCTTCCACTTTATGAATGAGATTAGACAAAATGAATGCCTCTTAATGTTGTCCTATTGGTGGGCTGTTGTATTATTCTCATGGTTAAATCGATAAGATTACATGTTGCGTATAGTACTAAGTGTGAGATTAATCTTTACATTCTGTATTAATTTGATAAAATTTTGCTCTATGCAATGAGTACCCTATTTATATGTATTTAGCCTTTTGATTGCTTCATGAAGGCTGGAGAAAAGTGGAAAGAAGAAGAGATGATAGAACTTGAGGGTTTGGGCAAGAGTGATGCTGTGAACCGTGAACTAGTTTCTCTGGAGAGAGAGTTATCTACACTTTGCGAGAATGGGACAATTGATCCTTTTGGTTTGTACTTATATGATCCTTTTAGTGGAGTCTGTGAATAGCTACCCTTGAAACTGTAGTGCCTGGTCGGAGCTGCAGTCCTCGTGCACTACAATTGACATCTTGAATAGCCTTATTCTCAATAGCCATTGGATGAATTAGGACTTCTTTCTTGCCAGTGCTTATCAGGAACTTAGGATGCACACTGAATCATTAACAAAATATGAATATTTTCAAAGCACTTTCAGTTTCAGCAATTACATACAGGCTCAAATTGCAAAAGCACAGAACAGTTTGAGTGAATTCAAATAAGTTGAAGTGATTTGAAGAGCTTTTAAGGAATGATCCCTATCGTGTGGAAGACGTGGATATATATTCCAACATATCAAATGCAAAGGAGTGTTTCGCTGCCCTAAGTTATCTTGCACACAGGGTATTTATGACTGATAAATACAGAGCTGGATCTTGTTGTATTATTGGGAATTATTATAGCTTAAAGGGGCAGCAAGAGAAGTCAGTAGTGTATTTTAGGAGGGCAAGCAAACTGAACAAAAATTATTTGTCGGCATGGACACTACACGACTGTTGTTGATGCATATAGACGTTTCTTGCTACTCATTGCAGAGCCCATAACAGATTTGAAGAGGCAGAGGTATATTGTACCCGTCTAATGGATTATACTAACCCAGTAAGTTTTATTTCGTTTCTTGTATTTATGGTTTTGATTGACACTAAAAACCCATTTTATGATTTTCAACACATTGAATTTAATCAGAAAAGTTGTTTATTTAGTTCACTGCCATGTGCATAATTGCAGGAGAAAGAAACTGCAAAGAGTATGCTTCGAGGAATGAGAAGGGATCAATCTAGTTTTCCTCCAATGGATGTTGGGCACTTTCCTCCATGACTTCCCCTATTGCTCATAGAAGTTAAAAATCCTCTGAAGCAGCTACAACAGATTCAGTTTTCTGTGTTGCAGGTAATTTTCTAGGTCTCTAATTTGTAACAGGAAAACACCTGTGTTCGTTCTCCTTTGGCGTTTGTAATGTAGCAACAGGACTCAAAAAGTGATGGTTAGAAGCCTATATAATCATTTCTGAAGCAGGACAAATAAGTGGCTAGATCATATGCCTTATCAGGCATCCGAAAACATTGTTTCTCTTGTCTGAAATTTTCGAGCTATTTTGATTGTTTTGTTCCATTCACATGATTCCCATTTCGTTCCATTTTAGATTTACAGCCCCATTAATAAACCTATACCTTGGAAATATGATGAGTGGCAATATTAGCACCCTCTAAAACTGTGTTTACACCCCTAATTTATTATTATTATTATTTTCATAAAATTCCAATACCACCCTTATATTATAAAATAAAGAATCATCAAATTTTGAAGTTATAAAGCCATGAAAATGCTTCTTGGTTTGGTGGACACAGGAATGAGAAACTATATGTTTGCAAGAGCATTGGTGTATATGTGTGTGTTTACATTGCGGACCAATGAGAAACCTTGGGGGTGCTTTGTGCTATGGAGAATCTACATTCATCACCAGTAAGGCCTAATCGGATTCTTGATAATTCTTGCAATCGGGTATCGATAACTTGCTGAAACTCTTGATGGGGGGAGGAGAGGAGAGTGTTTGGTAATGTGAGCCATCGCTGTAATATGAAACTGAACTGCATGAACGGAACTGTTTTGGGACTCTCATCAATGGAGTTAAATGTGGTGTCCGGAGAAGCAAACAGTCTTATACTATGCATAGAAACTTTATGATCAATCTAGACTTGAAAGCAGACTCCAACTGCTTGAAACTAAGCTACAATTGATTGAACTTAGAGTTCACCATTTGAATGGGATTTTGTTGAACCATCACTCCCTGTTTCCCTTGCTTCATGCTAAACCCTATACGTGGCTGCAAACCTATGGTTTTAAGATGCTGAATCCTAGATTTGGATCCTCTATACATACTTTATTTTAGTTTTTTATTAGATGTAGTTTAGTTAGTAACTAAAAAATGAGTAAAAGAATAATAATATTTTGATTTAAATTATATTAATAATTTAATATACAGGTAACAGTGGAATTTTATGAAAAAAAAAAATTAAATTAAATAGAGTTTTAGGGGGGTGCCAATATCACCAATCAAATATGATTCTCTCAGGATGTTTGTCGGGGGGATTCTTTAATGTTCTTACATCTTGAACATGGGAAATTCATTATAGGAATTTTTCTTTAATCTTCCTACATCTTGAACTAAATGGATAAACCCTGGTCAACTTTGTTGCTGAATTCTCGGGGATAGAAGAAGAACCAACTAGCCAAGTGTCAGCTTAGCCAGGTAAAGAGCTCCCTCTTTAGGAGTTGTACATGCATGGACATGGTTCCAAAAATCGCTACTCACTAATCGATCAACGAGATAACGGTTAGCAATTTATCGATTACTCGACGAGTAATTGGTGATTAATTGACGAGTACTGTTTTAGGGAAAGATTATTATTTTTTGAAATCTGAGGCATAAATTGATATTTTTTAAAATATTTATTATAAAAACTCAAATATTGATGTAATTTTATCAAATCTCAGGAGAGGTTTGTGTAATTTATCCTAGCATATATATATATATATATATATATAAACACATAAACCCTAACATTTTCTCACCATCACACTTTATTCTTTACTCTTTTCTCCTTCTTCTTCTTCCAATCACCGTTTGAGCCCGCCCAAGCTGAACCATGCTCCACTCGAACTTAACTGCAACCGCCCATCCAAGCTTAACTGTAACCCATCCAAGCTCAAGCCGATTAAGACATTCCCACCAATTGGTAGACAAAAGTTCTGACCCGACAACAAGCCAACTTCGACCCATTCGAAGGTAAATTTCGCCCAAACTCCCCATTTTCATTTACATTTTGAGTTTTTTTGGATTTTTCTTAAATGATTTGCGGTGGGTTTTGTGGTGGCTGGAGAGCAAGACCCCCAATCTACGGATTATCGGACCGACAGAGTGCTAGTCAATGATTTATTGGGGAAAAATCACCGTTAATCGGCGATTTTTGGAACAATGTGCACAAATCATCTAATGAAGGAAAGGTAGGAACAAGAGTGCTCTTGGGTAGCTTAAACCAATAAAAGATACATTATGCACTTCGATTCAATTTCAAGGCATCAAATGATAAGACAGAGCATGAGGCCTTATTGGTAGGACTAAGATTAGCCCGAGAGCTAGGAGTTACAAGCATTAAAATTTATAGTGATTCCCAATTGGTTTTACAACAAGTTAAGAAGGACTACCAAACTCGTGGGACTATAATGATTGTCTACTTACACGAAGTGATGAAAATACTTGGATGGTTTGTTCAATATGACATCCAGCAGGTTCCACGTGTACAGAAATCTCATGTAGATGTTTTGACAAAGCTAGCCATGACGAAGGACACCGATCTATTAGACGTCATACTAGTGGACTACTTTCCTAAGCATAGTATCAAAATTGAGGAGACATAACTCATCGGCCCATTAGTGGTGATAACCACCTCTCTAAACTATTGGATGACCTCAATCATCGATTACTTGGTGGATTAAATAATACCAATAAACAAGAATGAAGCTCGAAGGTTATGTATGAGAGCTGCTCAGTATGTCATTTATGGTGATATGCTTTTCAAAAGAGGATTCACCACTCCCTTTTTAAGATGTATCGATGGAGAAGCAGTAACGTTTGTGTTGCGAGATATACATGCAAGTCATTGTGGAAATCATGTTAGGGGGCTATCACTAGCCTAAAAAGCTCTTTGACAAGGATTTTATTGGGTTACCATGAAGCAAGATGCTTTAAACTTGGTAAAAAGGTGTGACATGTCAGAAATTCACTATAATACCATGAGCTCTTACGTCCGTATTATAGTCAATGATCAACCCCTGGCCCTTTGCAATTTGGGGCATCGACTTGATTGGACCACTACCAAAAGCTTATGGAAATTGTAGGCATGTTTTAGTCATAGTTGATTATTTTACTAAGTGGGTTGAAACAAAAGCTCTAAGTAACGCTGTAACTGAACAAATAAAGAAATTTGTTTGGAATAAGATTGTTTGTCATTTTGGGGTCCTACAGCAGATTGTCTTGACCATATGATAAAAAGCAAAATGAGGATCTCTTAGCAAGGGACCTCGACCTACTAGATGAAAAGAGAGAAGGTGGACAATTGAGAATAGTTGTCCACCAACATAAGGTAGCTCCCTATTAAAACAAGAAGGTCAAAGAACAACGGTTCAAAAAAGGCTTTGGTCCCAAAGCAAATACTATCTTTAGTTGGGAGGAACCTTATATCATCGCTGAAGACCTTCGAAAGGAAGCATACCATCTACTTGACCAATGGGACAAAGGTGCCATGAGCATAGAACACCGAGCTCCTCAAAAAATATTATCTTTAGATTTAAATATGAGCTATTTTAATTATAAAATGCTTTAATAAGGTTCATCGTGTTTTCAGCAACTAAAAAAGTTTCTTGCTCAAATTAAATTGCATGTAAACTATAAACTTTGGGAATTCGAAGGGGTTAAGGATAACTTGGATATGTTTAGCCTATAACACGTTTGGCTTGCCGACGATCCCTGAAAATAACCACCCTACGATAGCTGAGAAACAAGGCTATCTAACAATAGATACACATGACACTAGCCTGAAAAAATTCAGAGGATAGTAGTTTGGTGGTTCTAAAAGGATATGACAACATCTCGCCTCCACCACTATACCAAATATAACAGACAGCTTCATAAGCAGGTTGCTTATTGGATTGCTCCGCAAGCGAACGATTCCAAAGTGTGGCTCCACAAATGGGTCACATCTCTTTAGAATAACAAACTTGTGGGACACCATGTGGATCAAGGAAAATATAAAAGCACCCCGCCTCCTCCACATCCCTATTGGACAAGACTACATTCCTTTGAGAGTTTTACCTAATATGAATATACATGGCACAAGCTTTATAAAAATTTTGAGGATGTAATACCATAAATCCAACATGAATAGACATGGCACAAGTCCATAAAATTTGGAGGAAAGTGGTAGTTGGTCTTGCCGAAGGGAAAGAAATTGCGAGGAGAATAAAAAGATGTTTGTCCAATGTGTATTTAGGAATTGAGATATTTAATTAAATAATTTTTTTTTTTTTTTTTTAAGATTTGAAATCCTAATTGAGATTTATTGTTAACTTGAGGAGGGAAGAAAATTAGGAACATAGTTTTAGTATTATTAATTTTACGAAAAAAATATATATATTAATAGAATTTGGGACAGTTGGATTTTGGATGACTTTTCTATGATTACACGTTGTTAAGTTGGTAAGCCTTGTGACAAATAGTTAAAATTTAAAACTTCAATTAAGGTTTTGTTTTGAGTCAAACTTATTCATCTAACGATTTTTTCTTTTCTTTTTCTATTTCTTTTTGTTCTCAATACATATAAATGATTTCTCACAAATCAACTGCTTATATCTTTAGTCATAAAAATGTTTAGAATACATTCGAAGCACTATACTTAAATTGATTATTTGTAATAAATTTAAGATTTTTCATGAGGATTACTTAAAATTAACAGTTGAGAAAAAGCTTGAATGTCTTTTAGGTGATTTAGAGTGTTGAGTTGAGGATACAATAGATGATGTTACATTGCATTTTTATGGAACAAGAAGAAGTTAGTTCAAAGGCAGATTATGATTTTAAAAACTATCCTTGCATCTTCAAGGCTTTATTTTTAAAGGCAGTTTATGATGTTACGTTGTTGTGTTAATGATCGTGTTCAAGATTGTGTTTTAAAGCCTTCCTTACATTTTCCCCTGTTTTTCTCTTTTTATTTATTATTAATTATTTATTTTTATTTTTTGTATTGTCCTTGTGCATCTACAACCTTTTTGTTTGAAGCAAAATCATCCAAATATAACCAAAAGTATAACATAATAAAGTTTAAGCAGTTATTATGATTTTGTTTTAGCCTTTCTTACAACCTAGAAAATGTTTTTAGCTACAATTATCATTTTGTTTATGCTGTAAATACTAATTATATCACGAACCTCTGACCTTAAGAATAATATAAATTACACCCAATTTTCATTTTATTAGGTGAACCGCCCCCTGCTGTCAAAAAAAAAAAAAAAACTGACCGGTGTTAACATTTAAGGGTAAAATGGTAATTTAATAAAATAATTAAAATTTTAAAATCGAAAAAATTATAAAAAACATTTAAAAAAATTAAAATTAAAAAAAAAAAATTCTTATCATCATCCTCAATTTACCAAATCAACATATCAATCCAAAATTTTAAACATAAAAACACATTACCAACATCATCCAAAACTGATGGAACCAACTTCACAAATAGCAATCCCAAAATACCAAAATAATCTAAAAACATCAAAATCCAATCAACCAAAAACAACTCAAAAAAAAAAAAAAAAACCACAATCAACCCAATCAAATCGAACCTAGAACTGGGTTCTAATGAACCCAGAAATTGGGTTCGAAGGAACCCAGATCTGGGTTCCAATGGAACCTAGTTTCTGGGTTTAAAGGAACCCAAAAACTGGGTTCGAATCGAACTTAGAAAAGAAGAAGAGCAGAACAAGAAGAAGAAGACGCGCAGAAGAAAACGAAGAAGAAGAGCAAAAGAAGAAGAATCAAACCCAGAGAAGAACAAGAGCAAAAGAAAAAGAAGAATAAGAAGATGAGTTCCAGATGAAGAAGAAGAAGAAGAAGAAGAAGAAGAGCAAATGAAGAAGAAAAAGAAAAAGAAGAGCAGAAGCAGAAGCAAAAGAAGAAGAAGAAGGGAGTGGAGAGAGATGCGGAAGACTTTTGTGTGAAAATGATTTTTTTTTTTAATATGTTATTTTTTATTTAATATTTTAATTAATTAATAATTTAAAGGATATTTTAGTCATTTCATAAGTTTGAAGGGTATAAGAGGAATTTTATTGGATATGATAAAGGTATTTTGGTCATCTCACTATTTCTAATGGAAAATGTTAACATTTTGGATGGAAAGTTAACGACAGGGGGCAGTTCACATAATAAAATGAAAATCGGGTGTAATTTTCGATTATTTTACTTTTTAGGAGGGTTTTTCATAATATCCCTATAAATTATTAAGAGTTCAGTTTTCTGTACATATATATATAACAATCATGCAAAACTAAGTACAACACAACACAATTGAAGTAATTGTATAAAAAATTAGTTAACTATAATTTAAAAAATGTATTTGAGTAACCTGACAAATTTATCGAGCACCCAATGTTGTCATTGTTACCTTATTAATTGAACACTCTCTTCTTATAAGAGATGACCTCGATTCATTCTTACCGATTGCAAACGTAGATTTCTTAGGGGAAGAAAGTAATGTTTCATTGCTTAAAATGAGAACTATATTCGACATGCTTGGTCTGTCATCTACGTTATCTTGCACGCATAAGAGCCCGACATGGATACACCTCAAAACTTCATTTGTTGGACATGAATCAGCCATGCATGAGTCAACTATCTCTAGTGCCTTACCAACTCTCCAGAGTTCCCATGTCTTATTTTCAATATTACATGGAAAAAAAAAATGTAAGCAGCAAACCAATGTTTATAAGTTGCAAATGACAAAAATTGGCAACAACTTACATATTGTATCAAATATGAGAATGAATCATCATGAAAAAAGCTCGTTTGCTTCTTGCCACTTATGATCTCTAATATTATGACTCCAAAACTGAAAATGTCTGATTTTGTGGAAAAGAGACCACCTAGTGCATATTCAGGTGACATATAACCACTGCAAGCATATAAATTATTGATCTCCGTTACAATATATTCCTAAAGTAGTTTTCATTTCATATTTAGGTTATATACAAAAAGAAATGTCAACAATTGAAAAAGTTCAATGATAAGCATATTTTGTATTAACTTACTAAGTTCCGACAACTCTTTTGGTTTTTTCTTGGGTTTCATCCTCTCCACATATTCTTGCAGTACCAAAATCTGAGATTTTGGGTTTCATCTTTCCATCTAAAAGAATATTACTAGTTTTAAGATCTCTGTGAATAATTCTTAATCTTGAATCTTGATGAAGATAAAGAATGCCTCGAGCAATTCCTAAAATTATATCAAAACGCATTTTCCAATCCAGTAATAGCTTTCTTGATTGATCTGCTTCAAGAATATATCTTAGAAAGAAAATACATAGAAACTATACAAATATCAAGTGCATAATTAAGGAGTAGTCATACCAAAAATGAAGTAGTCCAAGCTTTTGTTTGGCATAAATTCATAGATTAATATCTTTTCATCTTTCTCCATGCAATAACCTAAGAGCCTTACGAGATTTTTATGTTGAAGTTTTGCCACCAGTAAGACCTCGTTTTTAAATTCTGAGATTCCTTGTCCTGAATTTTTTGATAATCTTTTGACAGCTATCTCCTGTCCATTAGACAATTGACCCTGGAATATGAACCGAAATATACTTATATTAGTTTTGAAATTACCAACCATGCTTTAAACATGGTTAGAGGCTCAACATAGAAAATGCATATAGGAGCAAAACGCTCAAATCAAGGTGGAAAGGACTAAAAGGTATGATGAACACTCAAGACGAAAGTTATAGTTTTAATTGCCAAAGAATATGGACGAACAAAATTTTACATTAAGAAATTGATTAAAAAGCTTATCTAACAAGAGAATTTTAATCACCAAAAAGTGCTGGAAGACAAAGATAAGCCCTTATTAGTATATAACTATTGTTATTATGGCAGAGGAAAAAAATACCTTATAAACTGGGCCAAAACCTCCTTGTCCAAGTTTATTTGCCAAAGAAAAGTTATTTGTTGCAGATATCACAGTATGTAGTTCAAATGAAGTCAATTCGATATTCTCACTTTCACCACTATCATTAGTAGAGTCCTTGTGTTTAGAAGAACTTCCCGCCAAATCCAAAACCAACTTACGATGATGCTTTTGTTTCTTCTTTCCTGTATTCAAGTAATTAATTTACACATACAGAGCAATTATTCAACATTCTTATGTATTCTCATGTCCTAGCTTTTTGTATTTCCACATAAATTACTTCTCAGATAGGGGAAACAGTAGCTATAGTCAAGGCATAAGTAAAGTCATTTCAGGTCCTATGTTTGTCCTAACTGCAACAAGGACCATGCTATCCGACTGTTCACAAAATAATAGTGATGCAAACCTTAGTTCAGCATACCAGAATAAGATGTAAAATTATAGCTAATTTGAATTACCTTTAGCACGCCTTCTCCAGAAGTAATGAAAGCACACGGCTGCCAGAATGATTTCCACAATCACAGGAAAAATAATAAATGCTAGTCTACTTTTTGTTGCTAGAATGTGTCTTGAAACTTTCCAGGCATCTGCAGTTGGAATTTCAAACTTTTTATTCAAATTAGTTAGGCTCAAGCAATTTCAAACAGATGTAACTTTATAAAAACTTGAGGATCTGAGCCTAGATAAAGATTAGATGATTTACTAGCTTTTGTGTGGTTAAACTGCTAATCAGGTTTTGAGTGCCCATTACAATTTGACTAAACTTTATCTTATCCAATTTGAAACCAAATACTAGACAATATAGCTTATGCAACATAGAAATGGGCTACTAATATTGAATAAGAGATAAGCAAAAGAAATGATGAATAGATAAAAATTTATGTACCTAGCTCCACAGCATCAACTCTTATGTAGAAATCTTGTCCATCTTTATACTCTCTCATATCCCTTAACTCACTATACCATGTTATGCACCATTGTCCGCTTTCATTGCCATCAACAACAGCATACCCTGTACAGTTGCAACTCTTCAAGCACTTTCTCTCACACTCTTGTAAGCTTATATTACTATAAACGGTAGAATTTCTGGCGTCTGGTAACTTCACATGTTCCAGTCTCACAAAACCCTCTCCATCACCTTTGCCACAGCCATCCTGTTTCCTTGTTTCCACACATGCTAGGTACCAGCCTTGCGGATTCAAGGGTTCAAACCCAGGCAGACATGTACAACGTGCCAACGTATCCTCATAGCAAATCGCATTTGTACCGCATTGTGCATACTCATCACACAAGCTCCCGGGAATAACCCCCACTTTCATCCATCTCTGGCTCTCATGCCAGATTAGTCTCTTAATAGTTCCTGTTGGCTCCAGAACAGCTATGTGTAAAGGGGCTCCATTAGTTGGTGAGTATGTAATATACAATTCATTGTCATTGCTCACATATGTGACATTCATAGAATATATTAGGTTAGAGTAGTAATCTATGTGGCCTTGAACTTTAACATAAGGCAAGCCATTCAGGATGCGACCATTCCAAGGGCCAGTACGCCATATTGGAACCGAATTCTTGTACAAGAAGAGCTGAGGAATACCGCGAGTGTCAAAGCTAATGGAATATTCCCCAGGTGTTGGATCATCAATTGACTTCCAAGAAGTTATGACACGGTTGAGGCCACTATTCCGGTTCAATCCAATTTTCATACCAGGAAGATGCGTGTCTGTTGGATAATCAAAGCTTTGCCATATGATTTTGTCTTTAGCTACCAGAACCAGATTTCCTGAATCTAATAGCTTGGCAGTGGAGGTGCCTGTTGTCACAGAAACATTGGTAGACCACAAGGGATTATCCTCAACACCACGAAAAACAGCAAGATTTCCGTCTCCATCTATCTTGAAAACACCAGCAGAATTCTTGATTGGAGTTGCCCCGTTAGCAACCCAAACAACCGTGTGATCAGAGATTTTGTTGAACCATATGCCAACATAACGAGCTTGAGATTTGCCGGGGCTGAAGAATCCGAGTTTGAAGTTTCCATGAGATGATACAAGGCTTCCGTTTTCAGCATCAGATATGAAGTGGGTTCGGTTAATTGTGTCGAATGAATGAGATGAGCAGAAGAGATTGAATATCACAAACAGTGCTGAGAGACAGAGAGCTCTATTATTACAACCCATGAAGATAAGTGTTTGGACTGCTTTACAGGGATATACCAAGTTTTTCTCCTATATGAGAGAGAGAAAAGTAAGAGTCAACAAGATAGACTTTGATAAAGATAATAATATTTATCGTCAGCCACCCAGCTGTGTGAAATTGACTACGAATGGATACTATCAATACTCGGAAAAGAGAGAATAATATTTTATAACAAGAACACGCTTTCCTCAAAGTCAAAAATATGTCATTGTTAACAAATATTATTGTTTTTTTAATATAATTTCAACGATAAGTTATTATCATTTTTCTTCATAATGATTAATAAATCATCATTTTTCTTCTTAATAATTTAAAAATATTATTTTACCTCTTTTTTTTATTTGAATTAATATTATTTTAGAAAAATTTTTTGACCATTTTAAAATCATTAAGAGAGAAAATGATAATTCATCAATCGTCAAAGGAAAAAATGATAATAACTCTTTCAACCATTTTTAAAGTTGTTAACAATTTGATATGTTTGTGTGTTATTTATGCAACAACTATTAAAGTAGTTAACAACTACCCTTAGATATTTTTTAATAATAATCTTTACAGTCAATCCAAAGGTTATTATTGATAAATAAATTTATCTAACCAGTAAAGTCACTTGACCTTAAAAAAAAAAAAAAAAATACCTTTATTGTTATTACTTGACCATCGGCGTGACCGCGATGCGGTCCACCTAGGTGGAAAACAACAACTGAGCGCGGACCGAGAAACAAGTGAGCAACACCACCACTCTCACCACTAGTGGTGACCAGTGTTTCAAAACTCGCTACTCGCTACTCGACCGGCGAGGCAGCGAGTAGCGAGTACTCGGCAACTCGGAGAGTACTCGGTTTGACCATCGGTCAACGGTCAAACCGTTGACCAATGGTCAAACCAGGTCAAACCTATAAAAAATAAAATTAAAAATTTTCTATATGATCAAAATATAATCATATGACCACAAAACACCATCAAACTTATCTCATACAATTTTCAAAGTCACTTTAACACAATTACATAATTATAAATACTAGATATCTTAAAAATTTCGGCAGCATAACCACTATTTTTTTAACAATTCCACCTGTAATAAACAAAAATAACAACACTTCAAAAGTCCATCACATTTAAACTACTTAGGATCTTCCATCCTTCTTTCAATCTCAAACACAAGTACACAACCAACATCATATATAATATATAAATGATAACATAACAAAAACAAAATAGCAACCAAAAGGAAAAGTTCATGAAAATATCAAATATGTAAAGGCCCTAAAAACCTTAAGGGCGAGGAGAAAGACGTAACCACTCTTCATCATCTCCATAAATGTCTTCCATAACTTGTTCATTGTCGGACTCAAATTCTACATCAAAGTTCTTCTCCCCTCTCTCCATTTCCTCCTCTGTAGAATCAAAATCATCTTCATCAAGTTGCCTCGGTCGTTCCAAACCGGACCGTACTTCATCATCATCATCACCACCTGGAACAAGCCATCCTTGTGCATCAGTAGCATCAACATCAGGTGCTAATAGCACATCAACATTCTTCTTAGTCTGTTGGTTCATTTTCCTTGATAACTGTGAATTGAAATTAACAAAGACGAGATCGTTCAATCGATTCGTATTGAGTCTATTCCTTTTCTTCGTATGTATCTACATAAGATTTAAAAATTAAAATTGAATAAGTTAATAAATAATTAAAATTTAAAACATTAAAAATAAGCTATGGATATTACACTAACCCATTCAAAATTGCTCCAATTTCTTTCACATCCGGATGAACTAGTTGTCAATGAAAGAATCCTCTTTGCCATTTTATGCAAGTTAGGTGTGTGGCCTCCAAACATGCTCCACCAATTAACTACACCATAAAACATAATCACATATAAAATTAATTATTGAAAGATATATTTTCATAAATATAAATAATAGTAATTAGTAAACAAAAAAAACAAATAAAAACAATTTATATGAAATAGAATGTTTAATTTTTTACCTGGATCCTTAGAATCAGTGTCACATCCTTTAATGGCCAACGGTCTCCCAAAATGACCCTCCTTCATCTTATACTGTGGCCATTTAGTCATGATAATTACATCTTGAGAGATTATATCACCATGATGAAAAGTCTCTACACACTCTAAAAAGGCATTCAATAACTCAGTTTCATCGGAAATGCTTGAATCCTTGCAGTGGTAATAGGGGTTCAATAGAAATGCCGTCATATGCAATGGAGAATCTAGCCGATTTTTCATTTTCTCATCAATTTTTTCAATAATTGGCCGATAATTATTTTCCACGTTGTTCAAGGCCTCTTTAATTTCTTGTTTAACCCTTCTTAATTCTCCATATAACCAAGGCATTGATGGCTTTTGATCCCCATCCACCAATCTCAACACTTTAATCAAAGGTGCAAAAACCTTCAAACAACATGTCACACCATTCCAAAATGCCAAACTCATCACAGTTTCGTAGGCCAATTTCCCTTTACTACTTTTTGAGAATTTGCACTTCTCCCATTCCCCACTACCAAACATTGCTTTCAAAGCATTTTTGTTATTCATCAAGCTTTGCAAAGTAAGGAAAGCGGATGCAAATCTAGTCTTACCCGGCCTCACTATATCCCTCTTCTTTGTGAAAGACCTCATCATTGCCAAAGTCTTGTGATGAGCATAAATGAAGATTGTCATCTGCTTTGCTTGCTCAATATACTTGCTGAACCTCGAAAGCTTGCTAATACTTTCTAGCATAAGGTTGATGGTGTGAGTAGCACATGAGGTCCAAAATATGTTTGGTCTTTTCTCTTTCAAAATCTTGGCAGCGCCCATATTGTTGCTAGCATTGTCGGTTACAATTTGAACAACATTTTCGGGTCCAACTTGATTAATGCATCCATTCACATACTCGAAAATGTGTTCTGCAATGTGTGCAACATCAGAACAATCCTTGGAAGAAAGGAAAGTGGTTCCTAACCTGCAATAATCAAATTCAAGTAACAATCAAATATAAATTAGATTAAAGAACACATTAAGAAAGTAAAAAATACACTAAAAGCATAAGATATTAAATTTAAATAATATAATATGCGGTTAACATTGTATAGTAGATAAATTATATAAAATTTATACCTGCAATTCACACACAAATTCATTATGCTCCTCCTTTTCCTATCCGTCCAAGCATCCGTCATAATTGAGCATCCATTTGCAACCCACTCTTCTTCTTGCCTTTTTAACAACAACTTGGTTTCTTCCACTTTATTCGGCAAATATCGCTCCCCGATTTCATAATAATTGGGAGGTTTATAACCCGGCCTAAACTGACCAATTGCTTCACAAGCACGCATGAAATCATCATTCATAACAACATTCCATGGAACGGCTCTATTAAACATCCAAGTAGTCACCCAATTGTGCACATGATCAAGCCTCTCTTTAAAAAGTGTTTCATTGATGTTTTGTTGCCGCATTGACTTCCTTGAATTTAGTGACGACTCCGAATCAATGGATCTTGTAAACCTATCTATAGGGCCAAGATGATGAGCCTCTTTCCTTACCCCTCCCACCTCTACTTCTTCCATCTCCTCTTGTTGGTTGATATTTACTTCTCCTCTCTTCAATTTGTCCTCCATCATCTTATTTCTTTTTTTATTTTTTGACTCCATTAGTGCATTCCTACATCTATTTGTATCTTCCGGTTTTGCTTTTGAACATTTAGCCACATTTCCGGATATGTGTGCCACATGTTCCTTCAATCTATGTATCCCTCCAGACATAATCTTCCCACACAATATACATTGCACTCTTTCCATATTGTTCGCATCAACCAACTTCCCATAATCCCATCCAATATCACCTGAATTCCGTTTAAGAGATTGGGTAACGGAGGCTCCCGATGATTCATTCTCCATGTCTACATTAATTCATTAAACAATCTAATGATTCTAATCATCAAACAAATATTTAAGCATGAAAACATTTAAATAGATATCTATATATTATTCTATTTATAACACCCAAAAAATAAAAAACAAATGTTGATGCTACTGATATAACAAAAATCCCATCAATGTAACAAAAAATCAAAAATACAAAACCCTAAACAAATATAAATAATTTATAAGACATAATCATAATCACATAATCAACTCCAAAATCTAAATTTCTTAGACAACTATAGCTTATATAATCAATCAAATTGTGTTAAAAGCAAAAAAAAAATGATAACAAAAGTTACAAAACAACAAACCAGATTCGGCCTTCGGGTCGGGTTCGGGTGACGAAGATGATGACGACGGCGTCGGCGACGATGGCTGGATGACGACGGTGACGGACGGCGCGGTGGACAAGCAGAGATCGGCGACAATGACGAGCAGAGCTGCAGAGATCGACGACGCAGGCAGAAGGCAGAAGCAGAAGCAGAAGCTGCAGAACAGAACAGAAGAGAAGCTGAGAAAAATAAGCTGTGAACTGAAATATAACTGACGCCAAAACGGCGTCGTTTTGGGCATTCCAAAACGACGCCGTTTTGGCGACGAAAAAATTCAAAAAAAAAAGGCGCCGAGTTGAAACAGCGCCGAGTTGACCGAGTTAAGCCGAGTTGAGCCGAGTTGGACCAAGTTATGGCCGAGTTGGGCCGAGTTATGACCTGGGCCGATTTGTGCTGCCGATCCGGCGCTACTCGGATCGGCAGCCGGCCGAGCGGCGAGTCCTCGGCGAGAACTCGGCCAACTCGGCCGAGTTTTTATTCCATGGTGTAAACAATATTTCCATGCAATTTACGGTACTATGAGACTCTCAATGCATGTTATATGTTCTAAAATTTCTCGGATATAAAGCAAAACAATAAAGAAAGATAAGGAATTTTTTTTTATCAAAAACTCATGTTATCGAATGTTGTTGACGTTAGCCAAAATAAAACTCGGCTGAGGATCTTAATTCCTTCAAAACAGTCAAAAATCACTTACATCATCATTTCGAATGAGCGTTTTGACAACATAATTTGGGTTAACAGGTATCAGTCATCTTGAATATTGGAAACCGAATATGGAAATAGTAAGTGATAATGAGTTGGAAAGAGAATGGTATAGGTAATAATAGTGCTTTTTTGGCCCCATTACTAAAGTTAGTATCATGAGGAACCTTTTTGTGCTAGTCTTCCAATTAGTGAAGCAATGTACACAACCAATATTATGGCATTGCCAAAACCACTACTGTCGGTGGCTTTTGTTTCCACCATATATCCATTCAATGAACACAACTTACATGTATAGTTCAGGTAATTTGAGTAGTCACTTGCAGCTATGAACAGATGTAAGCCATCAAAATATCAGTTTGACCCCCACTCAAAAGTTGAAAGAATTACTCTTATGAGAATAAGAATAAGAATCTTGGTCAGTTCACTGATTCTAGCTAAACTATATTTTATGCGTCTTGTCTGCTAATAAAAAGAATTTATTTTTGATGAATCTCATAACGGCACATGCTGCCATGCATGTCAAGAGGAGTAAACAATCCTTATATCTTATATATGACGCATGCATGAAAGTAAAGGACGAGAGGCTGCCGCTGCTGCTATGTTCGGATGCGCCAAACCCAACATATAATTTCAAACACATCGAATTACAATGACAGTAGCCAAATTGTTGAAAAAGCCAAAAAAAAAAAAGGAAAACCGATAAAAGGAAGATCAGGTAACAATCAAAATCAAAATTCTGGAGACTCTTCAGGTTACAAAGAATTTGCAGTAGAGAAAAATAAATAAATAAATAAACAAACTAAAGCATTTGTGTTAAGGCCCGTAATAACTACGGTATCTTTAAGACAAATTCGCTGCTCATTCTCTGAGTTGTTTAGCGTTTATCTCCTAGAATACAACAACACCAACCAGATATCATTAGTGAATTGAATTATTTCTGAATCTCTATTACTCTGGAATCCTATGATTAAGAATACTGTTTGAGAAAAAATAAACTGAAAACAAAAATGATTTCTCAGTTGTCTTTCACAACTAGAAAAGATGTCAATTTATAGTTTCCATACAGGTGGTTACAAACATATTTTAAATCAGCCCTTAAACAAATAACGGTTATGCTTGAAATTTTAAATTTTTATTTAACACAAATGGTTACAATTTAAATATTCAATTTCGTAATTCACGGCAATTAAAAATGTAATTTTGCAATTTAATATTGTAGTTACATTTTTTCAAATTTAGTAGTTACATTCATGGTACTTAATCCATCAGTTATATTTTGAAAATTAAATTTTCAATTCAATTTGCATTCATCCAAATACCAATTTTTTCTATGAATCCATCTTGATCCATCTCAATCAAGATCTCTAACCCAATAAAAAATGGGCCATTAAAATGAATGTTTATCCTATTTTTCCAACAATCCCCCATATGAATAAAATTGACAAAGGAAACAAAAGTTATAACTCAAAGAACGCTTATAACTTGGTGATAGAGTTCAACGATCAGATTCTACATTGGATAGATAGCTTTTGACCTTTGAACCTTCCATTGTGAAAATATATTTTCTTTATTGGTTGATTAGTAAACGCGATGTCCTTGAACTGTTCTACCGTTTGTGTAAACGATTATATACCTTGCATAGAAATATTTCCCAATACAATTCATTTCTCACTGTTATGTTCGTTTTGGCCATGAACATCTCCTTGGTTCTGCAAGAGTTTCTAAAGAATTGAGCCCCTATAATTCTCGTTAAAAGCGACCTTTCTTCTCTCTCACATAGGTGATCTCTTAATTTAGAATAACCTGTATTACTCCGTTCGGATTTTTGACGCATAAGGATAATTAAAAACATAGTTTATCCTAACTCTTACGGACAGCACTATTTGATCATAAGAATGGACATAAGGATAATCTCTAATGGATAGGAAGATATTCTCTATAGTGATACAACAAGTCTTTAGAGTTAGCTTGTCCCATTGAACCTAGATCTTGGGATCTCTAATCACATAAGTTGGGTTTCCTTTATAATGACTTATTATTTCTTGAGCTTTAATCTTATTCCCCTTAATGATTTTCAACTAACTCTCTATTTAACCCTTTGATTAGCAGATTTGCAACCCTAATTGAGAGTAGTTCTCTCATGATATTATGTCTACGACATATATGTCTAGACTTAGGGGTCGTTTGTTTTTTTGTCTGAAGATTGAACAGTGTTACTAAAGACTAAAACTTGAAATCTGAATGACATGTTTGTTTTTTTTTTTTTTTTTTTCCCTTACATCTGAATGTATAGTAATTTTGTTTATTTTTTAAAGCTAAAATTATCTAAAAACTAATAATTTGACGTTAATATCCTTTTACTATTATTCATTATGTAACTTTATTTAATATAATACAAACAATTATAATAAATTATCTAGCAAATACTAAAACACTTTTATGTATATATTAACAATATTTTTATTCATAATTAAAATATGATTAATTACTATAGTAAAGTATTTTTTAAAAAAAATTATATATACATAAACAAATTATTATAGTAAAGTAAATTAAACAAAAATAAATAAAATGGTATTAAGTTGAATTACTATTGTTATATATTTAAATAAAAATAATATTGAAAAGACATATCATTAAAATGAATATGTATAATGTAAAATTAGGTCAAATTTGGAAATATATTTGTTAAAGTATTAAAATAAATTTTTATAATGTTAAACTATAACAAACTTGGCAATTTGTTATTTTAGGGAGGATAAAATTGGAATAATAAATTTATAAAATCATCAAGTGATTTGGTATTCAGTGAAAAGTTAAAAAATGTAGCATTTTTTTTCAGTGGTTTTTGGATAATTTTAAGTAGTTTGACCACTTAAAAAACCAAACAAAATTACTTAATTGGCCTAATTTAGTACTATTAAGTATTAAGTGTAAAAAACAAACGACCCCTTACCATTATGCATATTGCTCCAAGCCATTCTTATTGCAAACTGGCTATCACAATGGATGCATATTACAGGAATTAGCTTTGGCCATATTAGAATATCCTTTAGAAAATGGTGTAACCATTCAGCCTATTTAGATTCCACACTTATCCACATAAGCTTCGATAGATATTAATTTTTTCCATCAAATTTCTTCATATCAAATCTCATAAGATTTGAAAACTTTCACATAATAATCATATACTGGAATAGTGCTCATAGTCTGTGAATCATATATTAGATAAATTTTCAAGAAAGAGAGTTCGGTCACAATGAATACATTTAAATGCTAAATCTTTCCTAGTCAGAATATTTCCTAGACATACACTTTCACACCACCACACTTGTTTCCAACAAAAAATCATATTTCATTGTGGATTTAGCTGTACATGCTTGTTTAGAGGATTTCCATAACTCATTGGCTTTCTTTTTGGACGTGTACACATTGTACAAAGCAATAGTCATGCCATTCATAATGTAATTTCTAAAAAGGAAATCTAAATGGTTTCACGTATTAATGGCACTAATGACTTGAATGTCTATATTTTCATTTTCTTTTTCTTTTAGGAGGTTTAGGATGGTCAAACAACATCTTTTGTTGTCACCTCTTAAAATTCAAACCACTGAATTTCTTTGATTTTTTCAAATGGTTCATAAAAACCGAAACCAATAACATTAGATTATTCAACTGTGCAATAGACAAAGTTATTATCATAAATGCATTCATAAAACCAAAAACAAAAAAGAATGGTATTTTAATCCATTATTAATTCTATTGATTTTGCAGTTCCAAAAATTAATATTGTAAATTCTATTTAGAATTAAACACAACTGTAGCTATAAAATTCATAATTACTATTGCAGTTACAAATTCAAAAATTAATTCTATAAATTCAAATCGGAATTAATGGTTGTAATTACGCAGTTACAAAAATAAAAAATTAATTTTGAAAATGTAATTTAGAATTAATTATAGCTACAATTACAAACCATGATTGCCATTCAAAGTTGCAATTATTCAGATTTATTTCATCAATAAATCTTTTAGTTACAACCGCATTTGTCATCTTGCAATTATTTCATTCAAAAGAAATCAACTGCAAATTTCAATTACAGTTACAATCCTAAAACATTTATTTCATTCAAACTTTAATGAAATAATCAATGAAATCAATTGTAATATTCAATTACAATTGTCATTCAAAATTTAAATAAAATTATTTATTTCATTCATAACTTAAATGAAATAAATAAGTTATTAATCCAACTCATTATTTCATGAAATCAATTGCAATAATTCAAATGAAATTAATTACAATATTTCAATCAAATGAATTTAAATTCAAATTCAGATGAATTTAAATCCCAATGGGTGATATTTGAGTTTCAATTTTTCATTCAACCAAGAACCATTTTGGATTTATAGTCACATCAATTAGATGTCTTCCAAAACCGAGATCAAATCTCAATTAAAATAGTTCATAAAATTGAACTTCAATGTCTCAATTTTCCAACAATTTACTTAAACAAACATTATAAAGTCAATTATCATAATTGCTTATTAATAATTTATTAAGCAATAAATTGCAATTTGATTTTAGTATTTGAAATAAATCTAAAATCCCAAATTCAATATTACAGTTCATATATCAAACCTGAAATGGAATTTTAGTGTTTGACATAAACCCAAAACCTAGACAATAATCCACAAGATTATTTCTAATGGTGCATCAAACCCAAAAACAAATATTTCAGTGTTTGAAATTTGTCCAAAATTCAAACCCAATTTCTTTGGGTTAATTTTGAAACCAACCAAGAATCTCAAAATTCTTATCTTAAAATCAAATCCAACTAATTAGGATCGAATTTCAATATTCTGAAAATTTAAATCCAATTGATTTGAGTTGAATTTTCAATACCCAAATAAAATTTCTCAAGCAATCACAAAGAATTTCCAAAACTCACATAATATTCAATATGCAAGTTTTGAAAAACCAAAATTATTGTGAAATAATTAAATAGATTCTTGCTTCAAATTAAAACCAAATCTATTTTTTAATGCATATAAAACAACCTTATTGATTAAAAAACCAATTACAAATAAATCAATAAAATGATTAAGTTCGTTAATACTGATTTAAATAACAGAAACATTGTTATCAATCAACAACCATACTGTTGTCATCATTGTTTTTAGTAAAACAAACACAATTTGTTTAATAAAACAAACTGAAACTCAATCACACCACCTAATCAAAACAATTTCAACAAATTAGTTAAAAGAAATTGAATTTCTGTTAAACTTGTTGAATTAAAACCAATCAAATTTGTTGCAAAACAAAATTGCAACACACATTTTCTCTCTTATTCAACAAAATAATTTCACAAAGAAATTGTTTTCCAAACAAATATTCCAAACAAATTTTGTTTTTCTTAAAAAAAAAATTGTTTTGACATCAAACACATATAGAATGAAGAATTTAGAGATTCAGAAATTGTTAAAACAATAAAAAAATTGAATTAACCAATTCCAACTGCTGCAATACCAATTCTTCATAACAAAAAAAATAGATGAAATTTGTCTTATTGTTGGAAAAAAAAATCGATAAGAAGAAGAATAGGTAACAATCAAAATCAAAATTCTAGGAGACTCTCCAGGTTACAAAGAATTTGTATTAGAGAAAAATAAATAGATAAATAAACAAACCAAAGCATTTGTGTTGAGGCTCATAATAACTACGATGTCCTTAAGATAAATTCATTGTCATTCTCTGAGTTGCTCAGCATTTGTCTCCCTGGATACAACAATACTAACCAGATATTATTGACGAACTAAATTATTTCTAAATCTCTATTACTTTGGAGTCCTATTACTAAGAATAGTGTTTGAGAGGAAATAAACTGAAAACAAAAATTAATTATCAGTTGTCTTTCACAACTAGAAAGAATGTCAAATTATAGTTTCCATGTGGACAGTTACAAATAGATTTTAAATCAACCATTAAACCAATTATGGTTACGTACAGCTTGAAAATTCAAATTTTCATTACAATTTGAATATTCAATTTCATAATTCATGACAATTAAAATTGTAATTCAATTCTACAGATGCTTGTGGTTACAATTCGAAAAATTAAATCTGCAATTTAATTTTATAGTTACATTTTTTCAAATTTAATAGCTACATTCATGACACTTAATCCATAAGTTATATTTTAAAAAATAAATTTTCAATTCAATTTCTATTCATCCAAGTACCAAATTTTTCCATGAATCCATCTTGATCCATCTCAATCAAGATCTCTAACCCAATAAAAAATGGGTCCTTAAAATGGGTGTTTATCCCATTTTGCCAACACAAACTATTTTGACCTTCATGCTTCCCCCTCCCTATATATATATATATATATATAGTCACGTACAAAACAAAAAAATTATAGGCAGAACCAATATTCCCCCATAAGACCTCCCATTACTCATATTTTCTGTCACATTTTTCTTTCCCAACATTTTACATGGCTTGTATGAGCAAAATCGCACTTATTTTTGTTCTTGTGACAATTTTTTATTTACCTTCTTTGGAGGGTAGAAAGGTCTTGAAGATGTAGAACACTAAGGACCGCCCTGTGGAGCACAATTTGGTTCCAAGTGTCCTTTTTCAAAATGGCCCTACACCAAAAACACCTTCTCATAATACTAAATCATATCAAATGGCTCAAAACGGCCAAAGTTTGGTTACCATGCTCGATGCCGCGGATGATTAGTCGGTTCCAAGTCCTGGTGGAGTTGGCCACCATTAGTTCAATCAATTGTATTTGTCAGTCAAGTGTCGTACATGTTGAGAGAGACTACAATTTCATTCAAAGTCAACAGCTGTGATCGCATTCAATTATAATATATGTTTTATAATTCATGCTAATAAGAGTAGTCTTCTTCTCAACATGTGCAGTTTGAGCCCTACCGTAAGTTACATGATCGTTGGGTTTGGCTTAATTAGATGCTTTACTGCAATTGTTTGGCCACGTGTGGAACATGTACCCTCTTTTTCTTCTTATGTTATGAGTATATATCAGTGCACACTTATAACCATGAATGTCGTGAACATATATGCACTGTGTATATAGTATAATTAATGAGATTGTTTATTTCTCTTTGAGCCATGGTTTTCCCTGTCAACTTTTGGATTCATTTTGTGCGTTGACTTACTTTCATGATCAACCTATATATACTTATTTATTTGAACGACAGCCCTGTTTAGCAAGGGTACAGTCATATCATGCATAAATTTAAAATTTAATGTTAAACTAAAAGTTGTGGTCACTCAAGGAAAGGATACTCACACTCACATGTTAAGATATCGAGTACAGATGGTATTCCGTACATCAAATCCTAAATTATCCTTAGAAAAAGTTATATAATATTATTATGGGAGATTTATCATTTTCAGCCAAACAAAAAGGAAATTTTTGTTTTTACTTAATATTTTATACAAATTTGTTTTTAGCCTCTCAAACAAATTATTTCCATTCTATACCCAAGATTACTAAATTACCCTTCAAATTAAAATCACCCAATTGCCCTAAGCGAAATTACCAAAATAGCCTTCTTCTTCCTCCTACTTCCTCCTAGCATCCAAACCTCTCTCTTCTCTTTCTCTTTACTCTATTCGTGGTTTTTGTTCTCTTCCATTCACCATTATAGCCGAAAGTCAAACCTCCTAGTAAGGGATTCTTCATTTGAGCTTCTTAGTCCATTGAAGGTTTTTGATCCATTCAAGTGTGATCCGTTTTGAAGCTTCTTCTTTCATTTCAAGTGATTTGAGTTTCGAAGGTAATGTATGTGTTTTTGTTGGTTGGTTTTTAGGTTATTTTGTTCAAATTGTAAGGTAAAGGCTTTAAGAGTGATTTGGTTGTGATAAATACCATCCGAAAGATAGATTTGTAGATTTGCAGTTTCTGCAAAATCTGCGACGAAATCGGTTTTTTAGGTAATTTAAAAACCGATTTCGGTTTTTACAGAGGTGTAAAACCTATTCTCTATTTTGATCGGTTTTCATGCCACTCAAAAACCGAAATCGATTTTTCATGTATATGAAAAACCGATTTGAGCAATTTTTGATGTTTTCGATATTTGTTATGTTTTGGATGCCGTGTATTAAATTTTAGTGTTATATGTGGTTAGATATGATCGTAGGCAGTGTTAGCATAATTGTGATATATCTTTTGTTTTTAATGATGGACATTGATTTATTGTGTTAGATTTTGTTATATATAGTGAGACTAATTAAACATTCTTTGAATGTTATAGGAATGACTCACGAAACGATCGTCATCAACTTTGATGGAGAGTGGAATGGATCTAACTACGTTGGGGGTGAGTCGATCATGTGTGGGGTCTCTAAAGATAGTAGTTTTTCATCGTTGGTGGATGTTGTGTATAGAGAGACTAGCATTGATAGAAGAATGTGGGATATTCGTATATATTATTTACTACAAAGCATGACAAATGGTCAAGTGAAAAAAATACGTATCATGTCCGATCTTGGTGTGGTTGGTTTGATGGCGGTGAGAAATGTTGATATTAGAGAGATTTACATTGATAAGGTTGTAAGAGATTTTGGAGCTGGAGTTAGTAGGCATATCGTTCGTCCAAATGTCACCGACTCAATATCAGATACAAGACATGAGATGCCAAATAGTAATAGACCTGTAGATCCGTATATGGTTCAAAGTCAATTTTATCTGACTTCAGGTGTTGGTAGCAATCAGGTTGATGCTTCGGTCACCCCATTTACATCTATGGAAGGTCCCATTCATGACATTAATAATGATGATATGAATGATGTTAGTGATGATGGAGAGCAAGACAAAGATGATAATGGTGATGGGACAGAGGATAGTGATGAAGAGGAAACTGGAGATAGTGATAAAGAGGAAGCTGGAATTAATGATGTCGACGAGGATGAAGGGTTTCCAGAAATAAGATTTTCGGGTTTACAATTTCAGAACAATTCTTCACAACCATACTGGATTGTTCCCGGTGTAGAACTGGGCGACATTGAGGCTACTTCAAGCGCTATGTCAACTGTCTATCAACGTGGTACTTTGTATAAAGGTGCATTCTTTGATAGTAAACAAGAAATGTGTACAGCTATTGGAGAATATGCTCTGAAATCCAAGTTTGAATATCGTGTTAGACGTTCAGACGCGGAACAATTTGAAGCTGGTTGCAAGGATAAGAGTTGTAGCTTTATAGTTCGTGCAAGATGCAGAACAGGTTGTTCGATGTGGTTTGTATTGAAGTATGTGGCGGAACACACGTATCGTCAGGTAGCCATGGAATCACATATGAAAAGTGTGAAGGCTTTTGTTATCGAAAAATTATATGCGGGAAAGGTGGGGAGGGATATTTATACACCTAATCGTTTGATCGGAGAAATGCTAGAGCAGTATGGTGTGCAGATCTTGTACAGTAAAGCTTGGAAGGCTTTACAATATGTAAAGAAACTAGCATATGGACAAGCGGACGAGTCATATCAACAGCTTCCGTCCTACTTTGAAATGTTAAAAGTATCAAACCCCGACACCATGACGGCAATTGAGAGGGATGAAAACAACCGGTTCTTGTATTCGTTCGTTGCACTTGGAGCTTGTATTGAGGGTTTTCGATCTTACATGAGACCGGTTATTGCTATTGATGCCACCCATTTGAAAGGTGAATACAAAGGGGTGATTTTTTTTGCTGCCTGCAAAGATGGGTCGGAGATGATTTATCTCATCGCTTTTGGATTTGCTGATGGAGAGTCAGACCGTTCATGGACTTGGTTTTTAAGCAGATTACGAGAGGCGATCGGTGTGTCAAACGATTTGCTTATCGTATCCGATCATCACAAAAGCATATCAAATGGGATGAGTGTAGCTTTTCCCGAAGTCCCTCACATATTTTGTTTTTTCCACCTGTGGCAAAACCTGAAGCAACACTGTAAAAAGTATTCGAATGTAGTGGAAAAAGCATTTTACAGTGCAGCATACAGTCATGTGCCATATGACTGCGATAGAATGTTAGAAGAAATTCGGGCGTTGCATCCGAAATCATATGACACTTTGGTTAAGGTTGGGGTAAGTAGGTGGTCACGGGCATATTGTCCAAACAGAAGATATGACATGATGACCACTAACATTGCAGAATCACTCAACAATTGCATGATGCAAGCACGTCGTTTGCCAATAACTACCGCACATGAATATGTGAGAAATGTGTTACAAAGATGGTTTAATAATAGACGTGGTGTTGCTGATAAACTCACGACTTTTGTTACCACTGCTGCGTACGATCGAATCATGTTGGCCAAAAATTTATCAACGGAAGGTACTGTATATCCTATTACAGAACCGATCACATACAGTGTTCTACATCCTAGCAAAGGCGATGCGGTGGTTAATATTGAAACGTGCACGTGCACATGCACTTGCTTGAAGTGGAACTTAGATCAGTTGTCATGTATTCATGCATGTGCTGTAGCCAGGTATCATAATTGTACATTGTTAATTTCTATATTTAATGTCATATCATATTTTTACATTTAAATAAATATTTATGATACATGTCAGGTTTAAGGGCATCAGTTGTGATACACTTTGCAGTCATTATTATAGCACAGAGTGGCTGAAAGCTGCATATGCACGTCCGATCAATCCCGTTCCTAAATTGTCTGATTGGAATGTTTCCGCGGAAGTTAGAAGCATGATTGTACTACCACCCATAGGAAAAAGGCAAGCAGGTAGGCCGAAAGAGGTTCGGATTCCTTCCGTTGGGGAAGCTCGTCGAACTAAGAAGTGTGGAAGATGTGGTCAGAGGGGACATAACCGTCTTCGTTGCCCTAACCCTCCAACATCCTTCAGTGGAGGGACGAGCGGAGCCGCAAGTGCAGAAGGCCAAACTAGCGAAGCCGCTACTGCAGAAGTTGGAACAAGTGCAAATGCTCATCCAAATACTGCGCCCTCACGAAGATGCCGCCTCTGTCATGAGACTGTACATAACCAACGTCGATGCCCGCAACGGTTTCCTCCTCCCAATCAAATGATGGGTAATAATCCAAACATTGATGATTAGACACATTAATTAATTGAAGCTTTTATTTACGTCAGATTGTATTATGTTATTTAACGCTTACTTGTTTATGTTGATTTAATCTTCATCAGAGTACAATGAAACTTATATTATTTTTTGTTTAATGACGTCTTGCAAGTATTTTATTAATTAGAACACATGTAGCATGTAAATGTTCATTTATTTATTTAGCATATGTTTAAATTTTGGGAACTCAAACTTTTATAATGACACAAGTTTCCTCAGTTATATGACACATTATTTAGCATATGCAGGCAATAATATACACCAGGTCTAAATTGGTAAAAGAAACTGATTTCGTGATTCAGGTTGATCGGTTTTTCAGGTTGATCGGTTTTTCATTATTGATAAAAAACCGAAATCGGTTTTTAATAGCTCATAAAACCGACATTGCTTCATCTGCCATATGCACGTCTGATCGGTTTTTCAGTTAAAGGAGAAACCGATTTCGGTTTTTAATTCCACTTAAAAAACCGATCTTTGTATTGGTAGGACTTGACTTGGAGATTCCCTAATTTAAATAGCAAGATTAAAAATCTGTACATATCAACTAATGGTGTTTGAGACATTAAATCTTTACATAGAATGAATTAAAGATATGTCAGAGACTATCAGAATCAAATACTATTTTGTGACTTAAATATCTATTTTTATAAACTAAGGGATCGGTTGTTTTTTTGTCTGAAGATTGAATAGTATTGAAAGTCATTGAAGACTGAATAATGATAAAAGTCTGAAATTTAAATGACATATTAATTTGTTTTTTTTTTCCCCTTCTTTACCTCTCAATATATAGTAATCTTATTTGTTTTTAAAAGTTAAAAATATTTGAAAACTAGCAATTTGATATTTATAATCTGTTACTATTAGTTGTTATCTAATTTCATTTAATATGATACAAACAATTACAAATAAACTATTTAACAAAAACTAAAACACTTTTATGTATATGTTAATAATATTTTTATTTATAATTAAGATATGATTAATTATTATAGTTATTTAAATTAAATTTATATATTTAAATAAAAATAAACAAAATGGTTTTAAGTTAAATTACTATTACAATAAAAGTTTGATGTACATGATTGAATTGAACTATTTTTAAGATGTGAAATTGGATATAATTAAATTGAACTAAATTAATACTTAGTTGTGTTTCATACAGTTGGACTAGATTAAAAATAATATCATCTCTTGTTTGGTATAGGTTAAGATTGGGTAAAAAAATAATTATATAATTTAAGGTGTTTTTTTTTTGTATTTTTTGGTGAACACCTCTTTTTTTAAGTTTTTTGATTAAAATTTTGCATTTGTGTGTTGCAATTTAGTGGAACATTAGGAATTTGTAAAAATATTAGAAAATGCTCCCATTTAATTACTAAAAATAAATACAATTACTTATATATAGTTTGAATGTCAAGTTTGCACTATTCTTCCCTTGTTTTACTTGTGCATATGGAAATTTGGTTGTTATTTGTTAATATAGTTGAACAGGTAGATAAGGTAAATTTAATATGAAAATTAAGATTTAAATTATTATATTCAAAATTTATTAAAAATCGACTATTAATTCAGAAGTCTAATGAAAATTTAATACAAAACTAACGAGAAGGGTATTTAATTATTGATTAGAATTGTTTGAAATTATTGAACCCAAAAACTTAAATTTCTTTGACAGTTATATTTAAATTTCCAACATAAAATACATAACATTTTGAAAAAGAGTTGTACCACTTATATTTGAATTGTTTTTTAAAAATAAGGATATTTTCTTGAAATTAAATCAAAATTTTTAATCAAATCAACCTACGATTACTCAATATGATGAGAATTATTTAACCCATTTTTTTGGTGACGGTGCGTTCAAAATATTTAGTAAATTTCAATTTTACATCTTCATTTTCAAAAATAATTTTAAAATTTTGAGTCAAGTATATATGTGTGTGTGTCATCTTATTAATTTACAAAAATGTAATGTGAAAATGATTTTTACTATTGAGACTTACATTTTAAAAAAATATGCAGAACAAGATAAGATGAGATTGATTTGGTAATAAACTTTTCTTACTTACATACTTTAATGGTTTAGAGTTGGTACCGTGTTTCTCTCTCTAAGCTCAAACTAATTGTAATAACTAAAAAAATAATAATACTAATGATAAAAATATATATGTACTTTTTTTAAAGAAAAAAATTAATGTACTTGAATAGTAAAAAATATATAAACGATTATATTTTCATCATACTTATTTAATTTTTGTTTATATAATAAAACACAATCACCAACATAAAATGCTAAAGCAGATTTAATTTTACTGTGAAATTGAATCAATTAAAATTTGCAACTTGACATCTTATGAGAAAATTGATGTCACTCGAGTCCACCTAATATTATTTCATTTTTCATTTGTCGATATATTTATATATATATATATTTATAATGGTGGTGGTATATGCAACAAACAAGCAAAGAGCAGTTCCTCCAAATGAGCTTGGGTTGGTGGTAGAAGATAGAGAGAGGATATCTTCACCCAATTAAATTTCTTGTACACTCTATTTCAAAAAAAAAAAAAAAAAAATTCTTGTACAGTCCAGTTTTAAGTATACCCGATTAATTAATATTTAAAATTATAATAAATGTTTAGAATTTATTTAATATAAAAAATACTTTATTTAAAATTTATTATATTATGTATTTATAAATAAATTTTACTGAAATTATGTTTTAAATAAATTAGAATTTGTTTAAGAATATATATGATAATATGTACTTACTAAATGGTGTACATACAATTCTGAGGAAAAAAAAAAGGTGTATATAAAAATTTAGAAGGATGTGACTATTGCTACCCTAGAAGATATCTTTCTTTTTTCTGGACGAAAATGCTACCATAGGTTTCTCTTTTGTATCCATAAATTTAAATATTTTAGCCCATGATTTAGCAATACTTACTGATTAGTGTTTATACTTTAACATTAATAGAAGATATTCCTTTCAGCCCTGTTCAATAGGTTGTTGAGGATTTTTCATTTAATTATAGTTTCAATTGGAGAAATGTATTTTTCAAGTTCTTCTTAAAAAATAAATACAATTACTTATATAAATGAATGAATATTTCAAAAAAATAAATACAATTACTTATATACAACCTCTCCATCAGAGTCAACTATCCATTTTCCAAATTTATTTACTTTATACAATGGTGTCGAAAAGGTATACAGATCCCTTGCAATCTCTGCCCTCAGTGCAATGACATCTGCAACCTGATCCGGTCGTCTTGATTTCCATGTAGTCTCGTTTGATTGTAACAAATCACGTATGTACATGGCCACATATGCTCCACAGCTCGTCCTGTATTAATAACAAATTAATTAAATGATGTTATCATACCATTAAATATAATATAAAATAAAAAATATATATATTATATATATAAATATTGAATTTTCATTAAGTTACAAATTTACTCACCCATCGGGTTGCTGGGGCACAACCGATCTATCAAGACGTTCAACTGTCCATCGCTCATCCACAGGTGGCATCTCTATCTGGGTCCTCTCATAAAATCCCACAAACCGCAATAAAATGGGCATCAAACACACCAGCGGCTCAAGTGGCTCAATGCGTAAAGCTAAGTCAGTATGTGCAAGAGAATCATATATTAATATCTTCTTCTGTCTCAGGCACACCTGACAAAGGAACCCAGTGATTTTGATCTAGGCTACATGGCAGCAACACCTGCAATTTGAAGACGTCAGTGATATAAGACTAATTTAAATATTTAAATGATCAAATAATAACTTATAATTTTTCATACAACACTCACATTTTCAACTTCCCACCACTGGTACTAATGAGTCTAACTTGCCAGAACCGAATGCTAGCCACTCTGAGGGTACATCAGCTGTAACCGGATCAAATGTTTTTCCTTTGAGGACGTATTGCTCTCTATAGTATAATGTCATCAATGCCTGCAAGAAAAAAAATTAAACATGTTATCACACTTAAGGGACATATGACGATAAATTGTAACGACATAACTTATTAAAATGTAAACACTCACAAATAAAGAGCTCCCATGAACCGCATATCTAGTGTCCTCAACCTCATTCCACTTCTTTCGTAAACACATCAAATAAGAATCGATGTGCTCAGAAGTGAACCATCTGTTCTCATCCTCAATGGTTCGCAATGTGTCTGGTATCACGCACCACTGACAACGCTCAACTGCACGCCTAAAATAAAAGAAAAAAAAAAAGGTTAACTTTTTTTAATAGTAACCAACATAAAGGTATAAAACTACTTATTATCAAAACCTGAGATCCAATGACGTGGAAGAAGCTTTGTATTCATTGTAGACAACCTCTACGGGGTCTACAGACTCTGCCACCTCCTCAACCTGCTTTTGGGGCACCTTCTTTTTCTTTTTTGGCGGTCCAGGATCAGTGTATGGTGTCCGCAGAGATGCCGCTGGCTTCGTCTTTCGTTTGCCCCGCTCCTGGATGACCTCATCATGCAACTGTAAAGAAATCAAAACTATCAATTAAAATAAACATTTAGAAATATAAATCAAACTGTAACACAATTGAAATACTATACGTACCTGGTCATCACCACGTTCATCCTCCTGATGGACCTCCTGACTCCTCCTGATGGATGGCTGTCTCGTCTCTATGGATAGGCGACTGATGGACTACCTCATCATGATGGCCAGCTGACTGATGGATCCCCTCGTCCTCATGTGGTGGTGGTGGTGGTGGGGGGGGATGGGGTGGGTGGGGTGGAGGGGGGTGGTGGTGGAGGCTATAGATATGGTCATCAGGGACAATGCTCCCATCATCATCATCATCATCATCATCATTGTCGTCGTCGTCGTCGTCGTCATCCATAGGCATCTTTAAATATTCTTCCACCCGTCTCAGCCTTCTATCCATCTTACTTACTTTCTTGTAGGTTGCCTTCTGTAAACCCACAAGGTACTCAAACAACTGCATCACCTGCATAAATAAGTCATTTTACACAATGTACACAATTGAAAAAAAAAATTTCGACAGAGTCTCCCCTGTTTTTTGAGTATCCAGGGAAATATAACCTGCATATTTCAAATTACACTTCAAATATCATGTTTAGAGACTCCGTCTCTCTATCCCACTTCATATGATTATACAACATATCCACAACTTTTCCATTTACTCAAATGCACATTCACTTAACAATGAAATAAAAAAAAAACGATTAAGATTCGTACCTCAGAATGTACTGTAGGTACATCGTGCGCCTTTTTTGTTCGTAACTCCGTAAAGCTATCCTCTGATTCAGGCTGTGCACTTGGGATGTCTTCATGCTGCTCCTCATCATCCCTTGCATCATCATCATCATCACGTGCATCATCATCATCATCATCATCCTCCTCACTCCCTCCGCCACCTACTTTATGTACCTCTTCGCCAACCAAATGCTTCGGATTGAATGATCTCCAATAATCCGTCTCCTTTTCGACATCAGTAGGCTCAAGGGTTTGTGCAATACTAACTATCTGCAATATACATATATAAATGGTTAGTTATATTATTATTAAAGATGGTTAAAACAAAAAAAATAAAGGAAACCATTTTCAATTACTTTCACCACTTACAGGGGGAAAGTCATTCAGGCTGGTTATGCCTTTCAGGGGTCCTCTTCAGTGTCCGTCTCCTACACCTTGGCAGTTCATTTTGCAACGATTGATTATTTTTCGCTATCTTCTCTCGTAAGACCGGAATATTTCCACCAACCACCACTATAATTTGATTAAACAAATAACAAACATATAGTTAGTGTATATATATAAAATAAAATTCTATATATCAACCAATTAAAAGGAAACTATTATTAATTATTTACCATATTAAGTATACCTGAAATGCCGGAATATAACCATAAAGATTAATGGTCTTCGGTGGGTTTTTCACCCGCTCTTCAGTAATCGCCATATGGAGACAATGGATCAGCGTACTATAGCTCAATGTACCCCAAGGGAACGAGTTCCATAACTCCGCATTCTCTATCATCACCCACATAAAATGACCAATGCTAGCTCTATCATCCTGCCCCATGAAGAGATGGAAAGCGATCCCTACATTTGCTAACTTCAAAAGATCCTCATCATTTAAAACATTTTCACCCGTACGGCCCTGACGTCCTGTATGGCTCCTTGCCTCAACAAAGGTGGCTAGACTGGGGATACTCGGCGACACTCCATCAAACAATCGCCATAGGATGCTCTTTACATCATTTTGCACCGTATTGAAGATTTCTCGATCTACACCCCCAAAAGGAAGTCCTGTCACCAATAAAAACTCCTGTTTCCCAAACCTATATGTTCTTCCCCCGACTTCAAACCACATTTCATCACAGGCGCCCACCGGGGACCTCCACCTCTCTCACAAGAAACCATAATATCACTGAAGCAGTTGTTGTATTGTTGCTGCTTATCTCTAAAATATGTCCGAATGGGCACTCTCTTATGAACCGGTCGTATAAGCCTCGTCTAGTAATCACCGCAATGATTTTACCAAGCCATTTTTGCCCAATATGTGTATTCCCGCTCGAATTCTTGCTAATTGTTTGTGAACTATATTTGTACTTGAAATTCATCTGTAGAAAACAACCAAAAACAGCAAATGATTAGTATAGTATTCAAAAGTGAACAAAGAAAATCGGTTTTTAACTATGGCTGGAAAACCGATCAATGATATTGATCGGTTTTTCAACAGGGCTGGAAAACCGATCAATGATCATTGATCGGTTTTCCAGCCTTGTGTGAAACACCGATCAATGATATTGATCGGTTTTCCAGCCATAGTTAAAAACCGATTATATTTGTGCACATTTGTCATTTGAATACTATACATCATTTGCTGTTTCTGGTTGTTTTCTATGATTGATCGGTTTTCCATCCCTGGTGAAAAACCGATCAATGTCATTGATCGGTTTTCAAGTCATAGTTAAAAACCGATTTTAGTTGTTCACATTGAATACTATGCTAGTCAGTTGCAGTTTTTGGTTGTTTCCTGTCTCATCGTTGATCGATTTTCCAGCCCTGGTGAAACACCGATCAATGATATTGATCGGTTATTCACTTCGGTTTTTCACAGTACAGAATAGAAAAACCGATTAACCCTTTTGAAACCGAAGTGAAAAACCGAAGTGCAAAACCTCGAAGTCGAAAACCGATGTTAACAACCGATTGTGAAAAACCGATTTGAAAAACCGATTGTCAACAAGCGATTTCAAAAACCGATTTCAACAACCGATTGTGAAAAACCGATTTCAAACAATACAAAGGCCGCAGCGTCAACAACACAAATCTAACCTATTTCAACACAAAAACAATACAAATCTAACCTATTCTAATCTAATCATCATAACCTAACACAAATCCAACACAATTTAATCATCATAACACATAAAACATCTCAAATTTGCAAAACGAAATTAAAAAGTCCCTAACATGGTAGATTCGAGTACCTTGCCAAACTTGAGAGGGTCGCCGGCGGTCGGAGATGGTCTGCCAATGTCGAAAACGGCGAGAGAATGGCCGGAAACTGTCGAACGGCTGGTCGGGTCGTGAAAGGGGGCGATCGGGTACGGGTTGCACAGTGTGGGTCGAGTTTTTGAATGAGAAATCGGTGATGAAAATGACTTTTCACCGATTTCTTACAAATATATATAGGAGGGGCTGTTTTGTAATTACATATTTTGGTTTTTTTAATTTTTTTGAAAATTAAGGGCTTATAGGTAAATATATGTAAGGGCATTATGGGTATTTTGGGTATATAATGAAATTAATTTGTTTGAGGGGTTAAATTTAATTTGTTTAAAAATATTGGGTAAAAACAAAAATTGTCATTTTGAAATGGGTATTTTTCGTAATTTTCGCTATTATATATCTATTGCGTACAAGTATTAATAACTTAAATTCTCCCCTAATCTAAGTTTTTCCCTAGGTGTAGAATCTTAGACTTAATGTATTTTTGGTGAAACTCTTAGGGGCTTCCTTTTTTTTTTTTTTTTTTCACTTATAACTAAATGGTGTTGAATTACATCCATTGAGTTGTTTTATTTTTTATTTATTTTTATTTTTTAAGTTGTCAATGTTGGAGATAACTTTAATAGGCATAAACCTATACTAAAATCTAGAAACTCATATTAAATCATTAAGTATTATTGTAAAGAAAACATATCTGAATCCATATTGTTAAACTTGATAAGGATTGGGTCTTCCACAATCAAATCTCCTTAGATTGCTCTATATTTTTCTTCTTGAATGGGGAAGGAGAAAGAGAGCAAATATTACGTATATCGATTTGACTTGGGGACCATAACTCTTTATAATATTCTTTATATACTAATCTAATTAGGTTCCCATTAACCCTAATTCATTAGTAGTAGGTTTCTACACACTTAAGCTCATACCCAATAGATATTTATAGAGCCCAATTAATAGATCACTTATTTGGCCCTATTAAAATTGATAGTTTATAATATAATTGTTATTTGATATGTAAGCCCACAATAAGAAATATTAAAAATCCCAACAATCTCCCACTTGGGCTACATATGTTTCTTGAAACAATTATATTATCTATAGTCTTGAGTGCACACTGAAAAGCTATCTGTTCTGAAATATCCCCTTAGTTATAATCTGGTCCATCTACTATATTAGTATAAGATCAAAGCGATCTTTGTTATACATATTCGTAACTAGACCCATTAATGGTCACCATACCAATATATTCAATGACATAGATCGAGTATGGATGTGAAGCATGGAAATTACATGCAATGTGATCTTAAACATGCCTATTTCCAACTGGTCCTACTTTAATCTTTAGTGAGATCAAACACAAATAATATTCAGAGTTTATAAATAAACCATATACTTTATTCTGTAGAAAATAAATATATCCACAACAAAGAACATAAAATACCAACTCCCACTAAACATGCACATCATCAACTAAAACAACACCCATATGAGCAGTGTGCTCATGAAAGACCTTGGGTGGTAATCTCTTAGTAAGCGGATCCGCAATCATAGAGTTTGTCCCAATATGTTCTATAGCCACCTGATTACTCTGAACTCTTTCTTTAACAACGAGAAACTTGATGTCTATGTGCTTCGACTTCGTAGAGCTTCTGTTGTTATTGGAATATAGCACAACCAAATTATTGTCACAATATATCTTTAATGGTCTTTCTATACTATTCATAACTCGCAGCCCTATGACAAAATTTCGTAGCTATATTCTTTGATTGGATGCCTCAAAACAAGTTATGAACTCAGCTGCCATAGTGGAAGAAGTTATGAGTGTCTGCTTAGCACTCTTCCAAGAAATAGCTCCTCTAGCTATCAGGTAAATATAGCCTGACGTGGATCTTTTACTGTTTTGGCATCCAGCAAAATCGAAATCAGAATACCCGATGATCTCTAAATGATCTGATCTCCGATGAGTGAGCATGTGATCTTTTGTTCTCTGTAAATAACGCATAACCCGTTTGGCTGCTTTCCAATGATCCATCCCTGGGTTACTCAAATATTTGCCCAACATTCCCACTATGAACGCAATATCCGAACGCGTGCATACTTGAGCATACATCAGACTTCCTATAGCTGACGCATAAGGAATCTTTTGCATTTCTTTCTGTTCCAACTCATTCTTAGGGCATTGATTGAGACTGAACTTGTCTCCTTTAGCTACAGGGGTATCGCCTGGTGCACAACTTTTCATGCCGAATCTATCAAGAACTCTTTCGATATGGCTTTTTTGTGATAACCCAAGGATACCTCGAGTTCGATCTTGATGTATCTGTATGGCTAATACAAAAGAGGCGTCCCCAAGATCTTTCATCTCAAAATTCCTTGTCAGAAATCTCTTGGTTTCGTGCAATAAGCCTATATCACTGCTAGCAAGCAGTATGTCATCGACATATAACACCAGAATAATATACTTACTCCTACTGAACTTATGACATACACACTCTTCAACTTTATTTATCTCAAACCCATACGAGATAATAACTTGATGAAATTTGTGATACCATTGATGGGAAGCCTGTTTGAGACCGTAGATGGATTTATTTAGTTTGCAAACCATTTTCTTTGGGTCATTGGATACAAAGTTTTCTGGTTGCATCATATATATTGTTTCATCAATGTCACCATTGAGAAACGCTGTCTTTACATCCATCTGATGTAGCTCCAAATCAAAATGAGCCACAAGTGCCATTATGATCCTACAAGAGTCTTTCGATGAAGCTGGAGAGAAAGTCTCTTTATAATCAATGTCTTCCTTTTGAGTGAAACCCTTAGCAACTAGATGAGCTTTATATCTCTCAACATTGCCTTTTGAATCCCGTTTGGTCTTAAATATCCATTTGCAACCAATGGGTTTCGCATCTTCAGGCAATTCAACGAGATCCCAAACGTCATTATCCTTCATGGATTTCATCTCATCATTCATGGCATTAATCCACTTTTGAGAATTAAAACTTTGTTTGGCTTAATGGAAGTTGATTGGATCATCTTCCACCATTCCTATATCAACCTCATGTTCTTGGAGAAAAACGATATAATCATCTGGAATCGCACTTCTCATTTCTTTAATGGATCGCCTCAATGGCATATTCTCTTAAGGTTATTGAGTTTGCACTACAGGTATAATTTCTTCATTTTGCACAGGGAGCTCTTCTACATTGTCTTGATATTTTGGATTTGCATTTTGAACAATGTTAGGAATAAAAGTCTGATCATTATGAAAAGCAATAGTAGGAAGAGAAATAAATTCCTCTTCAAAGATAATGTCTTTAACCTTATCTCCCCCTACAAACTCAACTTCCTGAAGAAATCTTGCATTTTTCGTCTAAAAAAATGTTCTAGTAGTGAGATCGTAGAACTTAAAACCCCTTGACCGTTCAAAGTACCCAACAAAGTAGCAACTTACAGTTCTGGAGTCCAGTTTCTTTTCATTTGGCCTATAAGGCCTTGCCTCAGCTGGACAACCCCATATGTGTAAATGCTTAATACTAGACTTCTTGCCTGTCCATAATTCATAAGGAGTTTTAGTTACTGCTTTGCTTGGAACCCTATTGAGGATATATACTACAGTCTTTAGTGCTTCTCCCCAGAGGGATTCCGGTAAAGAAGAATGATTTATCATACTTCTTACCATGTCCTTAAGCGTTTTATTCGTCTCTCAGCAACACCATTCATGCTAGGTTTACCTCACATTGTGTATTACGGGACGATGCCGCATTCCTCTAGGAATTTTGCAAAAGGTCCTAGACGTTGTTCACCGGATCCATCATATCTACCATAATATTCACCACCATGGTCAGATTTGACAGCTTTAATTTTCTTACTAAGTTAATTTTCAACTTCAGCTTTGAAAGCCTTCAATACATCCAGGGATTGAGACTTCTCATGTATCAAAATATAGGTACCCATATCTTGAATAATCGTCTATGAACGTAATAAAATACCGTTGACCATTCCAAGAGGCTGTAGGAAATGATCCACAAATATCAGTATGTATTAGTTCTAAGACATTAGAACACCTGTTGGCACCTAATCTCCTAATGTTTGTCTGTTTCCCTTTTATACACTCAATACAGACTTGAAAATCTGTTAAATCAAGGGAATCAAGAATTCCATCAGACACAAGTCTTTGAATTCTCTGTTTAGAGATATGACCTAAACGTTTATGCCATAGTGTGGCGGAATCCTTGTCAGTTAATTTTCATTTTGTACATCGTGAATTTGTATGCAAGGTTTCATTAATTGAGACAATTGTATCCAACAAATATAGGTTATCATGCAAAGACAAAAAACCAGTACCAATAAGATTTGAATCTTGAAAAAGACTAAATTTATTATTTTCAAATGAACAAGAATAACCAAATTTGTCCAAAATAGAAACTGAAACCAAATTCCGTCTAAATGATGGCACTACATAAGTCTCTTCCAAATTCAAAAATTGACCAATCTTTAATAATAACCTAAAAGTTCCTATAGCCTCTATTGCAACTATTTTGCCATCGCCCACATAGATGAATCTTTCAACATCACTTGACATTCGACTCCACATGCAACCCTGCATAGACACACTTATGTGAGTAGTAGCACCAGAATCTATCCACCAAGTTTTTTTAGGTACAGAAGTTAAATTAACTTCAGAACAAACCAAATTGAGAAACATACCTTTCTTGACACGCCAATTGACGTACTTGGGACATTCTTTCTTTATGTGTCCAGCTTTCTTGCAAAAGTAACAGGTAAATTCCTCATCCTGTTTCTTTTGCACCTTATGTTGCGATGCCCCAATTGCAGCTTCTTTTCTTCTTTTCCTTTTCTTGTCCTTAGAGATAGTTGTTAAGTGAGCACTTTCAAAACCTTCTCGCTTTAATCTTTCCTCTTCTTGCACACAGTGAGATATGAAATCATTAAGAGTCCATTTGTCCTTTTGAGTGTTATAACTCACTTTAAATTGACTATATTGTGCAGGAAGAGAAATCAAAACTAAATGCACCAGCAAGTCCTCAGACAGCTGTAACTTTAGTGCCTTTAGTTTGGAAGCGATATGAGACATCTCCATGATGTACTCCCTTATGTTCCCTTTTCCTTTATACTTCATTGAAACAAGGTTAGCTAAAAGGGTACTTGTTTCAACCTTTTCGTTTTTCGCAAAACGTTGTTTTATTTCCTCAAAGAACTGCTTAGCATTTTTCTCTTCGGAGATAGAGCCCCTATAAGTTTCCGGAATGGAACGTTTCATGATCAGAAGACACATGCGATTAGAACGGTCCCACTTCTCCATGCTCGCCTTTTCATCGACAGAACTATTCTCATTAAAAGCTGTAGGCCGTTCTTCCCGAAGCGCAAGGTCAAGATCCATGCAACCGAGAACAATCATAACGTTCTCTTTCTAATTCTTGAAGTTCGTTCCATTAAGCACAAGAATAGAATTAATATTGGCAGATATTATTGAAGCAGAAGTAGTAACTAAATCGAGAACAAAATTAAATACAAGCTCATAATCAATAATCATGTCCTAATACAAAAATAAATAATTAAGTTACAGATGACATGATTAAATAATTCCCATAATGGTGGGCCCTAAAACAAGATACCTAGCACAACATTGACATTTAGTCTTTGGACAAAAATATCAACTGTAAGTGGTACTCTCCGTGCAGTAATCAAATATTGATAATTAATCCCTTCAAGTAATAAACCTTTCTTTGGACCGATTTATTGCTCACATGGAAAACCTAATAATCGTCACACATTTATTACCACAAGTATGCCTATTATTTGGCCAAATAACAACCTTCCTTTGGGCTAGTTATTATTCGCATAAACAATAGACATACACATCTTAATCTTCCAAAATAAACAAATTTACATTATAGAGGTTACTTTGGCAACATATAATTTCGATTCAATTTATTTTGAAATATAAGATTATTATTTTTTTTCAAATACGAAAAAATATATATATACCAATAATACAAAAGAATATATAATATATGAAAATAAGATATTGTATTATTAAAACTTACGAATATGAAATAGGTTCAATATCCGATACCATAACTCAATATTTGACATAAAGGCATAATGAATTGATATCGTGCATATCATCAATATTTCTTATTAAAAATATATAGTCATTCTCTGCAATTGTACTTAATAAAAAGAGTAAATAAATAATCCTTTTGTTGACTTTTTTCGCCAACATTATTTCTATGTGCAGTCTTTTGCTTCTGTATAACTTAAAAAAAACCACAAAAGGTTAAGTGATTCTTTGGTCTCTACTTGTAACCAACACAGAGGGCATTCACGTCCAAATTGCAAGCAAAAGGCAATTCAATACATATATATTCATGTCACTGTCGCGTGTTTTCCTAAAGGCAAGATTTGCGGCTATTGTAAAAAAAAAAAAATATATATATATATATTTAATCACCAGCATCCAATATATACACATATATTTTTCATCATGCTTCCATGACAAAAAACAATAACCAAATCAATTAATTTCTCAATGATTCAACATGAGTTGGCTCTGATACCACATATTGGAGATAACTTTAATAGGCATAAACCTATACTAAAATCTAGAAACTCATATTAAATCATTAAGTATTATTGTAAAGAAAACATACCTGAATCCATATTGTTAAACTTGAGAAGGATTGAGTCTTCCACAGTCAAATCTCCTTAGATTGCTCTATATTTTTCTTCTTGAATGGGGAAGGAGAAAGAGAGCAAATATTACGTATATCGATTTGACTTGGGGACCATAACCCTTTATAATATTCTTTATATACTAATCAAATTAGGTTCCCATTAACCATAATTCATTAGTATTAGGTTTCTACACACTTAAGTCCATACCTAATGGATATTTGTAGAGCCCAATTAATAAATCACTTATTTGGCCATATTAAAATTGATAGTTTATAATATAATTGTTATTTGATATGTAAGCCCACAATAAGAAATATTAAAAATCCCAACAGTCAAACGATTTAAAATTATCCAAAAATAATTGAAAAAAAAAAATTCTTGACTTTTAACTGGCAGCACGTCCAATGAACCACATAGTGCCCCACCAAATGGGCCACCATCTGGTATTTACATGCATCTCACTGAAAAAATAATTCAAGGATTTTTCGTCGTGTCTCGGACACTCACAATGGTTTTCTGTCATTCCCACAGTTGAATAACCTGTTTTTGACTTTTATCAATGAGTTTTTTGCATTTGAATTGTTTGATGATGCTATAAATATATCTATATGAAATTTTATGGACATGAGAAAATATGAGTGAAAATAAACAACAAAATAGATGCATCTGACAATTTTAGATTAAATTTAGAGCAAAAAACTCCGCAAAAAGACCATAGATGCGATACAAACAGAAGTAAATAACTTCAAGTAGATGGCAGACCACCCATTTATAACTTTTTTCCTATTTTTACCATTGTTCAACGGTAACTTTGCCACCAAAAAAAAAAAGAAGAAAGATCAGCACATAGGTATTTTTTGGAAAAAGAAATTTTTTTTCAAAGGGCACAAATGCAATTTCACCTTCCTTCCCATACACAATCAACACTGTCAAACGCCAATAAAAAAAAATAAAAAATAAACTAAGGGTATTTTCATCATAAAAGATTAATAAAAAGGGTAAGGAGCATTTTTGTCGGATAACATTATAATATTTAACTTTAAATAGGGGCAAAATAGTCTTTTTATTTGTCCTAATTGACAAAGAAGGCAAAAGAGTATTTTCAATTTGTCTGTTTGGTTTGATTGTTTGTTGACTAACGTGAGAGACTTTTGATGTGTCTTGGTAACTTTGATAATTTTAAGGAAGATTTGATGCATTTTTAATATATAGTAAAAAATTTGTCATTTTCACAAAGCATAAGGACACAAGTGAAATTTGTCCTATATTTTATCATTCTTATCATTCATAAAAAATCATTACATAAATTAATTAAATTTGTTCAAAATCCCCATGGATGATGATGTAAGGAACCCTAACCCTTATTATAATACAATAAGCACTTTTTAATCAAATTTAATAAAATATAATATATTTTGACGGGATATTACGTATACAAGGGTAAAAAGTTGAAAGAATGTGAACATTTCAGGCAAATTATTTTTTCCAATATTTTCCCATTTATTGACGATCTATGTTCAAAGGTTGGAAAAAAAATAGTTCCTATATTATTAATCTACAGATTTTCAATTTTTTTTCTAAAAATATTTAATTCTTCTTATAAAAAAATCCTATCAAAATTAATTAAATTCATTTAAAATACTTATAAAAAAAACTTGTATGCAATTATAAAATGTTACATATAGTCGTTCTTAGTAGGTGCGCCATCTCTCAATGGTCAATGAAGGCTCTCATTTTGGTCCAGAAATGAATGTACCTAATTAGAAATTGGACTTACAAAAGTCCAGTCATTTTATGGACAAAAAGTAGAGCACATCAAAAACGTTGTGGTTTTCATATTTTTGGGAAACATGTAACAAATAAGCATATTCTATTCATTTTACGGATTTAAAATAGACAAATTTAGACAGAAAACGATAAAAGACTGCATACTGATACTGATATCTTATCGCTCCTGCAGAGTAAGTATATAACATATTTTGGTATCTTATCACTTGTGCTCGTGGAAAGCAAATAATATCATATACACGTGTAGAGTAGCCCAAAGGGCCACTACGTTAAAACCAATATTGTTGGAGGTGGGTACATATCTGATATATATTGTGCTTCTTCGAGCGAAATTTGATGTGTTATGATGAGTTTAATACAAAACTGAGTCGTAATTATTGTGACCAAATCTGCTTAAAGCACTCAACTCTTGATCTTATACTTGATGATTGTTTCCTCACTACAAGAAAAAGTATTTTTTACAAGCTTTAAAAAATATCATAAAAACTCTTTTACGACATTTATGAGAATGTCCTAACGAAGGATGCAGTAAAAGATTGACCCTATTTAATGCATTCCACTAAATGTCGCAAAAAGTCACACTTACAAGAGCTAAAAAATGTCGCTTAAAACAGTTTTCATGACATCTAAAAAAAATCATTTAAGATACTTTTTGATGCAACTAAAAAAATATCGTATAAGTCTTTTATTGGTGCAACAAAAAAATGTCACATATATGTTTCTTTTAGAGCAGTCAAAAAACACTGCATGAAATGAGTTTTATAACCAAACCAATGCTCCAAATAAAACTTTTCAAGTCAAAATATTCAAATTAAACTAAAACAAAATGAACTTCATTGCAATAATATCAATTGAAATATCCCAAAACTACATAACATTCAAATATCAATCTATAGTCACTTATCAATTTACATAGTAGACTAACACTTAACATATCCATATAGTCATTTGCTAAACATTGAATTACTTAACACTTGTACCATAAGTGGTGTAGCCTCGACATCCCATCCATCACCAACAACAATTGCTTGCAAACCTGAAAAGTTTAAAGCAAATACAAGTATGAAAGTTTTAATATAATTGGAGATAATGAATAGTAAAGACTATAATCACAAATTACCAAAAAAAAGAAAAATAAAAAAAAAATAAAAAGAAACTAACCATTTAAATCTCATCTAAGACGATGTAGCTTTTAGGCCACACGATAAAACTTCCAACCGCATGACCAAGTAGTTGAAACTCTTGGGTAGGACGAATTAACAATGTATCTTCTACAATTGCATGTGTCATTGCAATCTTCCAATGATCCGGACCAAGAGAAATATGATGTACCTTTGATATATGATGTACCTTTGACCAAGAGGAATATAGCATGCAACAGAACCAGATAAAACTCATCAGAGCATAAAGGAAACAAAATTATAAAGAATAATCAAAATTAGTACAGCGTGAACTGTTCATAGATGGACAATACCCTCTTAAAGCCAAAAAACTATCCATAATTATGCTTGATTGACACCTCAATCAAATGAGATAAAATCATAAACATAAAATTTCTCAAAAGTATGTCAATGTGTCACTAGAATTTAGATGTTTCTAAAACAGGGACTACATTTTTCTAACGAGAACGGTAACTAATTAAGGCACAATAGGGTACCAAATTACCAATGTTCTAAACACCCCAGCAAATGAAAAAAATAAATAAATAAATTTCTTGAACACAAGATAGCAAATATAAACAAAAGTTCCAACGGATCTTACCATTTAAAAGGGTTGTTTTCTCCCTAGTATCCTTATATTGTCTTAGACATTGAAAAAAACGGAAAAGTTATGGCAAAACTAGAACTAAAGGGATTGCAATGGAGTGACTTCCGCAGACAGAATCAGCTTCAAACCATGCTATAGTAGCAACCTGCAATGGTTTTAGAGACACTATTTTAAACAATACAACAGAATTATCATCTTTGTATCTATGCACATCAACAAGAAAGAACTAACATCTATGACCCTTTAAAGGAACATAATAACTAGCAAGCCAATTTACTCCCCCAATCTGTATTACAGATTATACTTATTTAACCACACAACTTTTCTTCCAGCATTTCATTCAATGGCTTCCAGATTACTCAATGAGTTTCAAGAGTAAATAGATGCCTCTTTCAAAGATAACATATGCCAAAGAAAATAAATAATAAATGACAAAATAAATAACTAGTTTCTTACACCCTTATTAGCTTTGTCAATATGAAATATGAATCAGTCCCTTACTGCTTAACTTTAGACCTTTTTGGCTTTTTATCATGTAACTAGGCATAGGCTTTAGCCACCTATCTCACCAGTGTTCAACTCGAAACACTTTCTAGAATACAGTCAAACAACTAAATATGATTAAAAAAGAAAAATCATAATTTAGAAAAGCTCTTACAGCCACGCCATGCAATAAAATGAGTTTTGAATCAATAACAAAACACTAACCTGTCTATGAACCATTCGACATACTGAACGCTCTAAATCTGAGAACACCTGTGCAGGATTGACAATCAAAATCATCAACACATGAATTAAAGAAAAGAAGAGTAACTGATCAGACAGTAAGACACATACCTTTGCCATAGAGGTCAAAATATCAGCCAAGAAGAAGTCAGGAAATGATATTTCCTGTATTAATCAAATAAACTAAAACAAATAAATAAGATAGATAAAAATGGCTTCTACTTGAAATTAAATTAATTCAGATAACAATCATATTTGCCTCCCAGAAAAGTCGAGTGATCCAGTGGCTCACTGGTGATCATGCTATGTCATAAAACATATGTTGATTTCTGAGGAACAAACAAGAAGCAATCTAACTTTTTATCTACAACTTGCTGACACTGTCACAATGTTTATCTGAAATGGAAAGACAATTAACTTTGGGTAAATTGGCAGACAGATATTAGAAAAAAGTTTAACGGAAGATGTTCTTGCTGTTTAAATTATGTTCTTGTTGTAGGTAGATTCATTATCTTGCTTCCATGCCATATTTTAAATTTTATTTTGTTTTACCACAAGAAATTTTCAGCTAGTCTCGATAAGTGACCTCAAAAAATTAGTTTTAAATATGAAAACTTGCTTCTGAGTTTTTTCACTATTTCATCTTTGAAACAAACAAAAGTTTACATTCATCAAAAAGAATAAAATTATACATGCAACCAACAATAAGATAATAACCAAACTGAAACTTGCCTGAAGAGGGAGAACTATCCACCAGAGAGTCCTTAGCAAGAAGTAGCGGGACGACAGATAAAAAATATCGAAAGGAAATATCAAAATCATCACAACGGCAATATATAAAAGCACCTGCAGTAACGAGCATGTAATACTTAATACAACTCTAACTAACCAGTAAAAAATGAACATATACAAATCGAATAATAATAACAACATATACAAACAAATTAACACAAACAAATTTAAACAACTCACCCGATTTCTTCCCCACGGAATCTCTTTCTTCCTCTTCGCGTTGAGCTCGATTTGGGGCTGATTTTTGGTGGCGAAAAGGGACTGGTTCGGCTGGATCTCCTCCCTTTTTGCGTCGATCTCTTCTCCTTCTTCTCCTCTCTTCTTCCCTCTCTCTCTCCCTAGCTCGATCGGCTTCGGTTTCGCCGTCAACTCCGCCGTTTCTGCTCGGTCATGGCGTCTTCATTCTGCTCAGCGACAAGTCTGATTTTGCGGCATCAGGCGACTGGATCGGCGTCGAGTTGGCTGAGTTCTGCAGGTCGGCACAGCTCGGTCGGGACGGCGGCTCGTCGTCGTCATTGGTTCTGCTCCGATCGGGTCTGGATCGTCTTCGGGTCTGCTCGATTTTACGCGTGCGAGTGGTCTGGTTTTCGGTCGCTTCACGGTGTCGGGCTGAGCTGGTCGGCGAACTTGCACGGCTGGATCGGCGAGCTCCTTGGTCGGCCGGCGGCAGCTCCCTCTTCTTCTTCTCTCTTCTTCTTCTTTCTCTTTCGCTTTTGATTTCCACGACAGTCACTGTGCTGATTTTTGTTTTGTGATAACTTTTTGGCTTTATGTTTTCCCCCACGAACAATTCTAAAAATGACAGTCTCGTCCCTTAAAATTTTCGGTCTCTCCATTAACTTTTAACTTAATTTTATTTTAACCATAATTATTAAAACTTATCTTCAATTTAGTCCCTTATCACTTTAATTAATTACTCGATTTCATTTACTATTTTACTATTCCATTTAATATCCAATCGGGTTTAATTCAATATCTAAAGGTTCTTTATACCCTTAGGCACTTTCGTAAACCATTTGAGGTCTCTAATAATTATTTAGGGACTATTTTCTAGGAGATCCGTAAAATTACATTTAAGGGCTTACATAGTGCACTTAAATCCATTTGCGCATGTATATTCAGTCTAGTCTTTAATTTTTTTTTTTGTATGGAATTAATAAGTTTTAGTATTCAATTTAGACTTTTAAACAGATTTTTAAACCTTCAGTTTTATAAATCTTGCAACTTTTTTTTTTTGAATTTCGGTAAAGAAATGTCCCACCACATTTATAAAAAAATAAAAAAACAACAAATTTTATAATAATATTGTTATACAGAACATAACAATATTATTATTTCCTTAATTTAGAAATTTATCCTACGATATTTTAAAAATGTTATTTATGGAATCATTAGTGACATTTTTTAAATCCTTCAAAAACATATCTCGATCAATCTTTTGCGACTTTTTTAAGAATCAATCATGCAATTGAATGCAATTGCGACTTTTATTTATAAATCTCGCAAGATTAAAGTCGTAAATACTACTTTTTCTTGTAGTGCCTGTTGCTTTTAATCCATCACTAAGTGTTTTGATCTTTGTATAATAATCCAAGATAGTGAGTGATCCTTGTTTAAGATTTTGCAGTTAAGGTCTCGTCATGGACTTTTATAAACACAAGCGTTCAAGTGTAGTCCAAATCTCAAGGGTGGTAGAGCATTCGATTACCATCCTATGATTTTTTTTTTTTTTTTTGGAAAATCCATCCTTTGAGTTCTTGATTGATTATTGACAACAGCCAACTGAACAACAGTTGATCAACTATTTTCGAAGTTGTGTATTTTGGATTTATAGTTTATCACCAACTTATTCTCTAAATTTGAAGACTACGAGTCAATGAGCTTTGTAGGAATTGCTTTCAGACCTAGATCCAATCATCAAGTGCAGGAGCTCTGGTTATAAGGAGAACTTGTGCCTTCCTATGGATGTAATTGTTTGTGTCAAATTCAATAGACACATGAAACTTTAATTCATTAGCAAGAGTGGTTAGAGCTCAAAATGGTGATGATTTCATTGATGATTCTCTAAGAGTTCAATCAATGATAGAGCTATATGAATTAGAGTCATCAGAAGCTATTGACATTTCGTTAGTAATTAATGCTTTGATACCATATAATGAAAGCAAAAACTTTAAGAGAATGAAATGTGTTTGATGAAATATCAAATATAGGTGAAACAAAAAGCAAAGAAAATCATGGAAGCTGTTAATGGAGCTTTTAATGAATTGTTTCTCTTTTATTAAATAAATTAAGACAATAGTTACTACGTACATATATACAAGTATAGTACATAATGGGTCATCAACAACTCTTAAATTCAATATTAGAATCGAGAAAAGACAGCTGTCCGGCATAACAATCTAGATAACTGTCAGCTTTTGAAATAGAAAACCTTAGCTTAGTCATGCAATTTCCTCAAGAGGTTTCGATCAGCTACATCTACACAAGGCTTGGTAGTATTATAATGAACTGCACTTAAAGGTTGCTAGAAATCATAGATTGATCTCGAATTTTTTTTAATAGTGTAAACTGTGTTTCCATGTAATTTATGGTACCGTGAGACTAGATCACGATGCATGTTACATAAATGCTAAAATTTCTCAAATATAAAATAAAACAATAAAGAAAGACATTGATTTTTATCATAAACACGTCATCAAATGTTATTGACGTCAACCAAAATCAAGCTCAACTGAGGATCTTAATTCCTTCATAATAGTCACAAATCACTTACATCGTCATTTCAAAGGACTGTTTTGACAACGTAATTTCGGTTAAGTGGTATCACTCATCTTGAATATTATTAAAACTAGGGATAATACCAACGACCCCCCTGTTGTTTGACTGAAGAGCTAAGGACCCCCCTATTGTTTGGCATAATCCCAATTTCCCCCTTCCGTTAACTTTGTTATTGAAAAATATGTTTTGACAGTGGCAGTACACAGAAAGACTATATTGCCCTTGACTTACACTTTCTGTTGAAAAAAATAAAAGAAGAATAAAAAAAAAACCACACATTTCTTAAGCCTCTAAAAGCTTGTTCTTAGCCCCAGTCAAAGCAAAACACACACGTACCCAGTGACATTACCAAATGCATATCAGTTTACCATTTGCACACACATTTCACCTAAAACTCAACCAAACACAAACACACACGCACACCCACAACAGAACCAAATCAGCCATTGAAGACCACCCTTTGCACACATATTTCACCTAGAACTCAACCACACGCACACACACACCCACAACTAAACCAAATGTATATCAATTTACCCGTTGCACACACATTTCACCTAAAACTCAACCAAAACACACACACACACACACACACACACACACACACCTCACAACTGAACCAAATCAACCACAGAATTCAGTCTAAATTGTTGTAGAAACCCATAATTGAACCAAATCAGCCACAAAATTCATGAATATATATAAAGTAAAAAGTTGATGTTCATGAATATATATATACATATATAAGCAATGTTCTAATTCTGATAATTACATAAGCAAATCATCACCAAAATATATATAACCAAAAGCATGTTCATGATGCTAGCATAAATACTAAGCCTGACCTTGTTAGCAAAATATGAACATACTAGCAACCTGCCTAAAAAATGCTAACAACTACTACATGACCAAAATAATAAAACCAAAACATGTTCATGATGCTAGCGTAAATACCAATTGATCTTGCTGGCAAACCATGAACATGTTAGCAAGCTACCAACAAAAAGACAACAGCAAATATCATCCAAATACATAAAAACATATACAAAAAGTTTATAAAAAAGTAGTAGTAACACATATCACGTGACCTTGGTTCTATTAGTTTTCTGCCTAAGTGAGTTGTGATAGTGCACTCTGAATCAAAGGCTCCTATGAAGGTAGAAATTGTGCTTGGATGTCAGCTTGAGATGGTGCATCCTGGAAGTGAGCTTGAGTTGGTGCCCCCCATGACGATGAGGCTAATTCATTTCTTTGTCCCTAAAAAAAATTAAAACCAAAACCAAATTAGCAAGTAATGTAGAAAGCAAACAAAAATAATTTATTAATAAAAATAAAAACCACCTTGTGCCTCTTTCCACATGTTCTACTGTTGTGACCTGGTTGATGACATTTTTTGCAAATAACAGAACCTGCTCTGGTTACTGAGGCAGATGTTGGAGGCTTCTCTCCTTGTTCTCTTATCCTCACTTTCTTCGGTCTACCAGGTCTTCTCTTTACAGGTGGTGGCAATAATGGTTGTGCATCAATTTGAGCCCAAGAAAATTGATCTGGAATAGGGTGAATCATGTGGCTGTATGTCTTCATGAAGGCAACTTTTGACAAACTTGGATGTACATATTCTTTGACATTGGTTGTAAGACCAGACGTGTTATTTAAATAATTGACAGCAGCTATTGTATGCCTACAAGGGACACCACTTATCTACCATTCTCCACACCCACAAGTACACTCCCTTAAGTTGACAACATAAGCCCTATTGTCATCTAAAATCTCAAACTCCCCATTCCCAGCTACAAGCAACTGAAGAATTTGAGTTTCCTTACTACATCTTATGATCTTGGAGTAGACAGTTGGAGGAATCTCATGTTTCCATCTAAAACAAGCTTGTTTTCTCTTTTCAAACCTTTCCATAACCATCCTTCTAATGCATTCGAGGACATTTAAGTATGATTTTTCCCTATGTTCACCTAACATATTGTTAAAGGACTCGGTTAAATTGTTTGTGACATGATCACATTTAATCCTAATGTCAAATGCATGACTACTCCAATGGGTTGGTTCTATATTGGTTAACCACTGTGCAACTTTAATATTTTCAGACCCTATATCCCTCATTATTTTTTTAAACTCATGAAGGTTATGAGACCTACTAGCTGCTCAAAATAAATTTTTCAACTTCTGCCCATGATAGGTTTGCTTAAAATTGGCATATATATGCCTTGCACAAAATCTGCAAAATGAGCAATAAAAAACAATTAGTAATACAAAATCTGTAACTAAAATGAGAAATAAAGATAGTCAGTATGTTAACCTTAAAAACGAACAGATTAAACATGCAAAAGTCTTACCTGTTAGAAGCATAAGGAAAGACTTTTTGCACAGCAGTTAGCACCCCTTTCTGTCGGTCAGTCATGAAGCAAAGTGGGTTGCCATATGGAAAATTCAAAAATCCATTTAAGTGGTTTAAAAACCAAATCCAACTTTCATTTCTTTCCCCTTCACAAATACACACTGCCAAAGGGAAAAGCCCACTGCTTGCATCTATACAGATAGCAAATAGTAGCACTCCTCCAAATGGACCTTTGAGGTGGCAACCACCAAGGCCTATGAAAGGTCTACACCCTTCCAAAAAACCTAGTTTTTGGGCTTCAAAACTAAGGAAATATCTATGAAATGTTGGTTGCGGCTCTTGAGTGCGAAACAAGGCTGCAGAACCTGGATTACACCTCTTAACCATCACTGTATAATGTCTAAGGTGCTTAAAGCACTCAGCATGATCAGTTCCTAATCCTTGCAATGCTTTTTGTTTGGCTTTCCATAACTTTCTCTTGTCAACATTCACCCTATACTTGTCTCTTAACAAGTCAGCAATCACTCCAACTTTAATTTCAGGATTGCTTTTCACAAGCGACTCAAACTTCCTAGCAATCCATGTCACTTTCGCTTCTCCATTCTGGTACACCCTTTCACATTCATGGAGGTCATTATATGTTCTAATCTTCATAGACTTCTTATCAGGCATTTCTAATGCATGAATCCTCCATGGACATCCAACTACCTTACACTTAAAAGTCAATCTAGTCTTATCATTTTTCTCTCTAAGCAAAGAAATCCCTTCTTGAATTGTATAATCTTTTAACTTCTCCCTCAAGCTGTATAAAATATCATGCACCTGGTTCACATGAAATTTTATTTCCCCATTCTCACCCTCTTTAAAAGGATTGTCCCTCATTAATCTATCCACCACATTATCACCTATTTCATCCTCCGAGTCACTAAAAAACCCAGAATCATTACCTGACTCATATCCCTCTGACAACTCTACATTTTCCTCAATGTTTGCACTATTTTGGTTAAAATTGCCAAACTGCTCAACCTCTACAAGTCCACCTTCGTTGTATTCTTCCTCATCATCCCTTACATCACTAAAACCCTCTAGATCACTCCATGACAAAGGCTAGTACTGATCATCCCCTAAAGGCTTTTGATTAATATCATCCCTTAAAGGTTCAACAGTAGGTCTATAACATAAACCTACTAGTGGTGGTTCACATCCTGGTTTTTCCTTCATCTCTAACATTAGCTTAGTACAACTATGATCTCCAAATATTTTAAACACCTTCAGTAAGTCACCATCACTACTAATCTCTAAATTTTCACCAGACCAAGGCAACTTCACATAAACCAGCCACTCCTTGTCATGCACATTTTTTTCTCCAACATATTCATCTTTCATACAATTAATTATGGTTATCAGACTAACATGGTCAACATCCCAACACCCAAGGCCTATCCTTTCTTCATATACATCAACAAATATCTCAAACGGAGCCATTCCTATTGCCAAAATGAAAAATAATTATAATTAACAACGATTAGATGATAATAAAACTATTATGTAATTTTTGACAAAGACATTACCAAGACATCACATATCAACTATTAACAACTACGAACATACATCAACCATGTAAACATTATCAAGACATTACAACTACTAACCAATTTACAAAGACAGTACACATTTACAACCATATAAGAAACGAATTTAGTATTGAAACAAGTATAATCTAATTTTCAATATTTTTAAGACCTTGAAACCTTTGATACAAAAAAAAATTGCTAAATAAGAAAAAGAATGATACAAACTTTTATTTGGATTATAAGAATAAAATTTATGTAATTTTTACAATAAATCTTATTTTAGTCAATCTTAAAACCTAATTAATTGGTTACACTTAAATATAAAATATTCTTGTTTTTTGTTCTTATTAATTTCTAATATAAAGAAACAGTAATAAAGAAACCTTTATTTCTATTTTTATTCTGCTCATAGATTAATTCCAAATTAAACAATCCATAGCAATTTTTATCAATTATAACTACAAACTTAACTGCTAAACAACATTCAAATTTAACTACTAAACAATGTTTCTATTTGAAAACGTTTTTAATGATCCCAAGAGGAGATCATTCTGGTCTGTTCAAAATCCAACAATATGCACACGAACTCCATCATCACATAATGCTAAAATGTTGACACCAGAAGCATTCCATGCTACATCAGAACTTTAAATCGATGACAATGCAATAACTTCAATATTTTTACACTATCAATTACAACAAGAAAAGTGACACATATAACACATGGCATATAAATACAACAACATTACACACCTAAAGACAGTACATATATATAACACATGGCATGCAACCATAAGAAATATCACTTATTATTTTACCCAAAAAAAGAGTTATATAAGAAAATAAACATGAAAGCAACAAGTTTCAGAAAGCAACCATAAACTGACCAAAATCATCCACCCAACCTAACTTGTTCTTTATGTAAATAAACCACATACATGACGTTACACCCTTATACAAGCCATCTTTACGCTATTAATTAAGTGTTTCCATCTTCCATTTGAAAAACCCCCAATTTTTTTTTTCCATTCAAACCCTAACAAATCGAAATGCGCAACATCCATATACATAAACTTCAACCATCCAAAAGTACACACATGGAATAAATATTTACAAAAAAAATAAACATAAAAACCATGAAAGCCTTACCTTGGCTCCACTGCTATGAACACTTTCTCACTCAACAGCTCCTTTAAACTCGCCCTCAACCACACCACGATACTCCTCAATATTAGTTCCAGATACGAACGCACATGCATGTAGGAAGTTTTTTGCACTACAGAGGTTGAAGATGACTAATTTATGGGGTTTTTTTTTTTGGCGCCAAAGGGAGATGAACAATACGGGTCTAGTTAGAGAGAAAATGGTGGAGTTTTGGGACCATCAGTACTTTGTCTTTTGACAGCAGGGACCACCACTATTTTTAACTTGAATTTTATCCACTAAGTTGCACACATGTTACCCATCAATTTAATATATATATATATATATATATTTAATTTATCTTCAAGTGAATTGTCGATTTTACCCTTCCCTATTAATGGTCAAACATTGACTTTTAACATTTAAGTTGATGGCAGGGGTTTTTTTGGCTATTTTTCTCAACTAAAAGGGGTATTTTATCTATTGCATAAGTTAATGAGGGGGTCCTTAGCGATTTCTTTATGTCAGGGGGTTTTTTGGTTATTATATCAAACTACAAGGGGGAAAATAGAATTATCCCTTAAAACTATTATGGGAACAGTACATGATAATATAAGTTGGATAGACATCTATATAGGTAATAATAATGCTTTTTTGGCCCCCCTACTAAAGTCATTGTCATGAGGAACCTTTTTGTGCCAGTCTTCCATTTAGTGAAGCAATGTACACAACCAATGTTATCGCATTGCCAAAAGTACCTTGAGGTGGCTTTTATTTCCACCGTGTATCCATTCAATGAACAAGAGAGGAGCCCCAACACAACTTACATCCATAGCTCAAGTAATTTGCGCAGTCACTTGAAGCTATGCACAGATGTAAGCCATCAAAAATATTAGTTTGATCCCTACTCAGTGGTTTAACGAGTCAGTAATCTTATAAGAATAAGAATCTTGGTGAATTAACTGATTCTAAACTATATTTTATACATCTTGTATACAATTATTATTATTATTTTTTAAATGAATCTCATAACGGCACATACTGCCATGCATGTCAGAAGGAGTAGAGTAAATTAATAAATACTGTGATTAGAGTGGCACTCCTGATCCCTGTATCTAGACATATGAGGCATGCATGAAAGTAAAGGAAGAGAGGCTGCCGCTGCTGCCATTTTCGGATGTGCCAAACCCAACATTATAATTTCTAGGGATATTATGAAAAACCCCCCTGGAATGAAAACTAATGGAAATTTACCCCCCGTTTTTAAATTATTAGGTAAACCGCACCCCACCGGTTAAAAAAATCGGATGATGTTAACTTTGAAGGGTAAAATGGTAATTGAATATGTAATTTTATTTCAACTCTCTCCCTACCGGTCTCTCACTCTTTCATCTCTCCCTCATTTCATCATTTGCTTCTCTCTCTCACTCACCTATCTCTCTTTATTTGTCGCCTCCCTCACCGGCAATCAATCCACACCATTCTCCTCCATCTTCTTCTTCTTTTCTCTTTCTTTTTGGCTATTTGATTCTGGGTTTCTACCAGTCTCACACTCTTTCATCTCTCTCTCACTTCACCATTTTCTTATTTCTCTCACTCCTCCATCTCTCTTTTTCTCTCGCCTCTCGCGTCCTCCTCCATCGCCGACCACCAACCCATACCCTTCTCCTCCATCTCCTTCTTCTTTTCTTTTTCTTTTTTGGTTATCTGGTTTTGGGTTTCGAAACCCAGAACCAGACGATTTCGGGTTCGACGAACCCAGAACCAGACGGTTCCAGGTTCGACGAACCCAGAACCAAACTAGTTCTGGGTTCTAATCGACCCTTAACCAGACAATTCTGGGTTCGAATCGAGCCAAAACCAGACGGTTCTGGGTCAATTAGAACCCATAACCAGTTTGGTTCTGGGTTTCGAACCTTAGCACCAGACGATTCTAGGTGGGGTGTGGTGGTGGGTGGTTTGTGGTGGTTGTGGGTGGTTGATTTAGGGTCATTCTGGGTGGTGGGTGAGTGGTTGATGGTTGTTCTTGGTGGTTTGTAGTACAATGGGTCTTTGTTGGGTCTGAGTTTTTTTTTCTCAAATTGTTGTTGATGTTGTGAGTTGATGTTGATAATGGTGGTTAGATGTTGTTGATGTTTTGATGATAATAGTGGCTGACTTGGGTTTCTAGATTTGGTTTTGATTTCAAATTTGATTTTGGTCTCTCTGGGTTCAAATTTTTTCTTCAACCGGAAACCAGAAATTTTGGCCGAAAAATGTTATTAATGTTATTTTGGTCATTTCATTAGTTTGGACGGAAAATATTAACATTTTGGATGGAAAGTTAACGGTGGGGGCGGTTTACCTAATAATTTAAAAATGGGGGGGTAAATTTTCATTAGTTTTCATTCCAGGGGGGTTTTTCATAATATCCCTAATTTCTAACACGTCGAATTACAATGACAGTAGCCAAACTGATTTGACCTTCAGGCCTCCCCCTACCTATATATAAAGTCAAGTACACACACGAAAAAAAAAAAAAAAAATTATATGCAGAACCAATATCCCCTAATAAGACCTCCCATTACTCATATTTTCTGTCACATTTTTCTTTCCCAACATTGTACATGGCTTATATGAGCGAAATCGCACTTATTTTTGTTCTTGTGACAATTTTCTATTTACCTTTGTTGGAGGGTAGAAAGGTCTTGAACATGGAGAACACCAAGGACTGCCCTCTTGTCGAGCACAATTTGGTTCCCAGTGTCCTTTTTCAAAATAGCCCTACACCAAAAACACCTTCTGATAATGCTAAATCATATCAAATGGCTCAAAACGGCCAAAGCTTGGTTACCATGCTCGATGCCAAGGTTGATCAGTCAGTTCCAAGTCCTGGTGGAGTTGGCCACCATTAGTTCAATAAATTGTATTTATTAGTCAAGTGCGTACATGTTGAGACTATAATTTCATTAAAGTCATAAGATATAATCGCATTCAATTACCATATATGTTTTATAATTCTAATTAAGTGAATTGGACAACATCATTTTGAGGTTTGTCTAAAAACAGAGAGAAACACATTTACCCTTTTATTATACCAAATTTTCATACCGTTAGTTGACTTCCGTCGACTTTAAAGGTTGACCATAATTTTTGATTAAAAGTCTAAAATGTCCTCAACAATGTGAAGTTACCCAATTACCCATAAATAAGACAAAACAATTGGAAAAAAAAATCTTAAAAACCAAAAAAAAAAAAAAAAAAAATCCAGACTGTGGAGATCTATCACCACCCAATTCATCACCGAGTTCATCACCCACCCAGTTCATCTTCCACAACGTCCATCGCCTAGTTCATCAACATCCTTTAATCATCATCCATCCATCATCCATCCATCATCCTCAACATTAACCTATCATCATCCTCACCATCATCAACATAACAAAGAAAATTGAAAAAAAAAAAAGATTTAGATGAACCTAGATGTCCCAAAGTTGATGCGATTAGATGAACCCAAATGCTTCAGGAGTTCACCGCTGCCGTCCACAACATCACCACCTTCATCGTCCGCCAAAGACTCCAACTCTATTCTTTGATTAATCACTACATCTTCTGCTTCTTTGCATAAAAAACAAATTAATCAAAAGTCAAAACAAAACCCAAAAGTCCATTAATGTTGCTCCATCAAGCTACCTTCATACTCCACACTCTTTTTCAAAAACAAGTTAATCAAAACAAAACCCTAAATCAAATCAAAACAAAATTAATCATCATCCATCCTTCGTCCTCTCCCTCAAGACACCTAGATTGGTCATCATCCTCATCAAGTCCGACTTTCCCATCGATCAGACTATTGTCAAAGCTGCTCTATCATCCTCGCTAGAGATGTCATTGATGCTGCTCCATCTTCCTTGCTGTTGTCAACCTCTATTATAGATCTTGGTTAAATCTGTGACCTGGGTTGTTTGAAGATGAATAGCTAGAGGGTAGGTTGTTGAAGATGAAATTGGGCTTGAAGCTTGAAATCTGTTACCACTTGCAACAAGTGTTTTTTTTTTCCTTTTAAATTCTATTTATTCTTTAATAATTTTTTATACAAAGATCTATTATTGTTTGAGAGAACCTAGACAACAACAAGAGAAAGATATTTTTATGTTTTTTAATTCCATTTTCATTTTTTTTTATTTGGAATGATTTGTCCTTGTCATAATTTTTTATATATTTTTCATTTTCCATCTGAGATGCTGATGTCATCAGCCCATTATCCCTATCAGTCCCAGATGAAAGGACCAAAATATCCTTCATTCACTTACCGTTGATAAAAGTCAACTAATGATATAGAGCTTTAATGTAATAAAATGATAAATGTGTTTCTTTCTGTTTTTAGGCAAACCTTAAGAAGGTGTTGTGCAATTCACTCTTTATAATTCATGCTAATAAGAGTTGTCTTCTTCTTAACATGTGCAGTGTCAACCCCAACATAAGTTACATGATCGTTGGGTTGGGTTTAATTAGTGCTTTACTGCAATTGTTTGGCCATGTGTGGAACATGTAGCCTCTTTTTCTTCTCATGTTCTGAGTATTTATCAGCGCACACTTACAATCATGAATTAATATCGTGAACATATATGCACTGTATATTACAATAAATGAGATTGTTTATTTTTATGTGAGCAATGGTATTCCCTGTCAAAATTTGGATTAATTTTGTGAGTTGAATTACTTTCATAATCAACCTATATATATTTATTTGAACAACCCTGTTTAGCGAGGGTACAGTTGTACCATGCAAAAATTTAAAATTTAATGTTACAATAAAAGTTATGGTGATTCAGGGAAAGGTTACTCACACTGACACATTAAGATATTAGGTATAAATGGTCTTCCGTACACCAAATCCCAAATTATACTTATTAAAAAAAATATCTACTATTATCTATCTATTGTGGATAATATCTATTTAAGAATTTAAATATTCTCCTAATCTGAATTTTTTCCTAATCTAGTCTAATATCATGATAAGCAAGCTTTACAATCGATACATGGTTGAAATGTGATTTTTTTTTTTTTAATTTAATTTTCTATCTACTAATCATATGCTTATGCAAAGGTTTGAGAAAGCTTAGATGGGATTTAAATCCATATATTAATTGATGTTTATATACCTAATTTCAAATTGTACTTAAAAATATATATATATGTAATTTCATATATTTCATGTGGATTAGGGGTGGCAATATGGGTCACAACATGACGGGTCGACACGAATTCGCGAAAAATAAATGGGTATGGGTTGGAGTTAAACGAATTCGTGTCGTAATCGTGTCGACCCGCTTAACCCGTTATTAAACGAATCGAATTGGGTTTGATTAAACGAATCGTGGGTTGACACGATTAAATTATGGGTAAAATTATAATATTAAAAAATATTAGGGATTAATATGTAATTATACACATATAAATATAAACACTAACCACAAACTAAACCTAATCCATTCCTATCTCAAAATTTTGAAAATTACAGCAGCCGCCGCTCACTCCTTTTGTGACCGCACAGCCACACCACACTCGCAGCTCCTCCCCTCCTCCCACCACACCCTACGACAGCGGGAGCTCTTCCACAGCCGCAGCGCACCCGCAGCTCCTCCACAGCCGCACCGTAGCTCCTCCGCAGCTCCTTCGCACCTACAGCTCCTCCACAGCCGCAGTGCACCCACAGCTCCTCCACAGCCGCACCGCAGCTCCCCCACAGCTCCTCCACCGCACCCATAGCTCCTCCACAACCGCACCGCAGCTCCCCCACAGCTTCTCCACAGCCGCACCGCACCAGCACGACAGCTCATTCTTCCCACTGTCACCGTCGGTGGCAGCAGCTCGTCCTCTTCTCCACGGCCACACCACACCCGCACGGCAGCTCCTTCTTCCCACGGTCACCGATCGCAACTTCTTCTTCCTCACGGTCGCCTGTCGCAGCTCCGGTTGTGACTCTGGTAGTAGCTTGTTCTTTGTCACGGTCATCCCTTCTTCACGGTTCCACCACCGTATCCACCATCGGATCTAGTCGGAACAGCTGCAGGTGTCCATTCTCTTCCATTTTCAAGCTGTTCACTAGTTTTCAATTTATATGTTTTTGTTTCTTTTTTTGTTTTTCATTTCAATTTTGGAGGGTTTGAGTTTTTTTTTTTTTTTTTGTTTATGTATTTTGTTCATGTTTGAAAAGTGAAAACCAAAAGATGGAGTACATAATTTCATCTGAAGAAGTTGTCTCCTGTCCCCTATAAATTTCAAGTGATCAAAATTTAAATTATAGACACATGTGGTTTAAAACCGATAACCTTCAGCTTAGGTAAAAATTTATTTAAATTTGTGCTAAAGTAATGAATTAAGTGGGCGGCATTGGCTTTGTGTGAAAACAAGATGATGATGATGATAAACATGGGTGGGCCTGGTTTAATATTCTTTTTGATAGATTTATAATAAAATTTAATATTCTTGCTTCAAAAAATATATATAATAATGAAATTTAATTTGCCTTTATCCTCATTTATTGAAAATTTAATTTTCAGTGTAACGTAACATGTTTTCATGGTTAATTGGTTCTTAGATATGGATCTAGGTGTTGACTTCGAAGACGATAGCATTGATCTCGAAGATGAGGTTGAAGATGAGGAAGAAAATTTGGGAAGTTCAAGCAAGTTAAACCAAAGTAAAGCTGCTCGAAAAAGAAAGCGTATTTCGCATGTGTGGAAGTCATTTGAAATGATATCGAATGATAAAAAGGGAAAAGAGAGATGCAAATGCAAATGGTGTGGCCAAATCTATGTTTGCCCAACCTCGAGTGGTACAGGTAACATGGTCAATACCGGAGTGCACTTAAACCTGATGTGGTGGAAGCAATAATTTGCACCCGAGATTGGATAATTGGTAAAGGTAACAAACTAATTTTATTAAGCTATATAATAAGTGTGATTTTCATTTCTTATAATTATTTTTCATTATCTACTAATTACTTTTATCATTAATTATTGTAGAGATGGAGATTGTTCCATTAGAAGACGTCACTGAAGATATATTGAATTTAAGTGTTGATAATGCTCCCCCTAATGCTAGTAATCCAAGTGAATCAGTAGAAGGTTCAAATCCAAATTTTATCATTTAATGGTAAACCCTCATAATTATATTTCTAAATTTTAAAATTGTAAAATGTAGATATCTAATGTTTTTTTTTTTTTGTGATTTTTATGTAGGTTGGAGGTTCCCTTGGAATCAAAGGGGGAAGAATTTAAATTATAATGTTTTGTGTTTGGAGAATGATAATGTTAAATAATTTTAATTTCTATGGATTTGTATTGAGTTAGAGCATGATTTTATTTTATTATGGTTTTTAATTATGGATGATATAAAATGTTATGTAGTTGATTTAATGTGTTGAATTAGGTGGTTAGTTGTGAATTATTTATTTTATTTGTGTTTAAAATATTATTTAAGTTAAACGAATTAAACGAATTAAACGGGTTAAACGAATTAAACAGGTTAAACGAATTAAACGGGTTAAACGAATTAACAGGTTGACGGGTTAAACGAATTAACGGGTTGACGGGTAAACGGGTTTGGATCCTTTATGATTTCATTAATAAACGAATTAATCGTGTCGTGTCGTGTCATTCGTTTATAAATGAATTCGTGTCGAATCCAAAAATATCGACCTGCTTTATAAACGAATCGAATCGAATCGAATCGAGTTCAACCCGACACGCCAACCCGTTTTGCCACCCCTAATGTGGATAGATATGAATTGATTTAACTACGTGAAAGTGTATCGTAAACAAAATATTAATATCACGTATAATCTGAAATTTTTGTAGAGCTTCAACCTAAATTTTGTACAATATAACGTAGAAGTTGTGAATTTTCGCATTTTGTTAGGTGCAGAATCTTATATTTTATGCATTTTTTGTGAAACTCTTATTATTAAAAAGATCGACATAAAATTGTGAAATTTCGATATCTTATTCCTAAAAATGACGAACTATAAGACAAGACGTACAAAATATAATGAGGTTCTATCAACTCAAGCTGTTCACCATCAAAATCATAATATGAAATAAGAGGAGATTTTTGTCTCTAAGTATGGCTTTTAGTCCCAAATATGTTAAATTCATGGAACAAAATAAAGTGTCTCCAGCATCGTATAGGTATCATCTCCAAGGCAAAATTCAAGTACTATAGGAAAAATTGCACTAACCTTCCCTAACTTTATATGAAATTGCACTCCACCCTTAGATATTGGCTTAATTGTACTAACACATAATCAATTCGTTAATTAACGATTAACCACAGTTAAATTTAATGGTTTATAGAGTGCAATTACATATTTACCTTCGTGATAATTCTTCTTCTCTTTAAATTTATTTTATTATATCGTATATATTCTATTTATTAATTTAAAAATATATATATGAAAAATTAAAAAATTAGTGTTACTGCATCTGGAAATTTCCAAATCCTTTTTCCCCATTCTTCAATCTATCTTCAATAACAAAACAAGTACATATTTGTAATTTTCTAGATTATCTACTTAAATCAAAGTCATCTTCAATCAAATTTTTAAGAAGAAAACAGAATCAATCAAAAGAACAACTTAATCTACTCCAATAAAAGCGAAACAACCGAAAAAAAAAAAGGCTTCGTAAAATAGGATGCTTCTGATGAAGATCTGATCCATTACTAATTACTCTATCACCCCGGGACTCCGACTCCCAACTACTTGTTACCACCGCTGGTTTCTTCTACTTTAGTCATAACCTATCATTCTACAACAAAGTCTGTAAAGTCAACTCACTCTTAGTCCTCTCTCCCCATCATCACTAGCACCTCATTGCCTGGTTCTACAGTCGTTATTAGTCCTCTCACCACCCTTCCCTCCATGAGTTCTCTCTCTAAATCCTCCAATTTCGCTTCTTCGTCAAAACCTTGATAAGTAAAGATTTGGGATTGAAAGAAAAAGAGTTAAAGAGAGAGTGTTTAAAGCAATAAATCTGTCATGCCTTTATTTGAAGTTTAAGGTTCTATAAATAACCTCAACGTTTTGCATCCTAAGCAACAGAAACAACAATAACAAACTAAAACAAATAAGGCCTAAACAATAGCTGCAAAACAACCATATGACTTATTTAACGGAAACAACAAATGACCCAAGTAACAACAATATTGACTAAGCAATCTAGCATGACTTTGATACTTGTCCCCTACTTTACTGCTCCACTCTACATGGTTTGTGTAGTTAACGTTGGTTCCACACCTTCCATTCTCTGCATGACCTACGTGAGCAGGTTTATACATATCATTTCACCCCACCACCCACCCTTCCTTCTCGAAATTATCCTTGTCCACAAGAATAAAATTCGGATGAGTGTATGAAAACTAATGAAGTCTTCAAAAATATACATTTGGCGATGATGATAGCGGTGACTTGGTATGTATTTTTCATCGCAATAATAGCACAACCCTTTTGCTCGATGGTCTTGCACTTCTTGACTGGTATATATATATATATATATATATATATCTTTTAAATCGGTTGGAGAATTTTGATTGGATTTCTAATTAGATGGAGTTCCTAACACTCCGACACTTGGATTTGGAGCTGTCTTATGGACTCTTACAGTGGTTGAAGCCTTGTATGATGAATCAGATTTATATTTGTAATGAATTCCTCTCTTTTATTAGACTAGCAACCCCAATCGCATTAGCTAGACTTAGTGGTTGTTTCACTTTAACATCCAATCAAACTTTGTCTCGTAGACTTGCAACAAAACATCTGATTAAAAAATTTTTGGGCAAGCCATCTACTCGGTGGGAGAGCTTCTTAAATTCTTCTTGATAGACAATCACTGTAGTTGTTTGTTTGAGACGCGTTAGAGCTTCTGACGGATTTTCATAATTGATTGGATCATAACAAAGGAGGACAACTTTGGTGAATTCTGTCCATGTGAGTGGCCCGCGAACTTTTGTCAATTATCGATGCCATTGTAGGGTGATGCCTTCAAGGTGGAATGAGGACAATTGAACCTGTTGATCTAAAGCAATGCTTTTAAAGCCAAATATTATCTGCTTTATAAACCTGGCCAGTAGGGTCCTCTTCATTGAACTTTAGGAATGACAATTTGAGGTGATGATGGTTACAATCGGGTAAGGTTGAAGCCTAGGAACGGTGGGTCAAAGGTTGGTGATTTCGGTGAGATGATTCAACAGAAGCAAATGGGTTTGTATCTGGAGGGTTAGTAGTATGTACTTGTAAAGCATAGAAGGCTTGTAATTATGTCAGAATCGTTTGTAGTGTGGCATGAAATTCATTGATACTAGATTCATGTCGCCTTAGAATCTCATGAACTTCATTATAGAAGTCCGCATTAGATTGGTTTTGAGTAGGTATGCTTTGATACCAATTGATAAGTAAAGATTTGGGATTGAAAGAAAAAGAGTTAAAAAGAGAGTATGTAAAGCAATAAATCTGTTATGCCTTTATTTGAAATTCAAGGTTCAATAAATAACCTCAACGTCTTGCATCCTAAGCATCCTAAGCAACAGAAACATCAATAACAAACTAAAACAAATAAGACCTAAACAATAACTTCACAACAACCATATGGCTTATTTTACAGAAACAACAAATGACCCAAGGAACAACAATATTGACTAAGTCTAGCATGACTTTGATGCTTGTCCCGTACTTTATTGCTCCACTCTGCATGGTTTGTGTAGTTAGTATTGGATCCACACCTGTCACTCTCTACATGACCTGTGTGAGAAGATTTATACATATCAAACCTCCTTTCAATATCTTCTAAATCGGGTGGCAAATGATGCTCCATCTTTAACAGAAGCCACACATGTGGACAGGGCGAGGGCATTTGGACGACAATGAGGGGTTTGGTATATAAAATGAGAAAACTGGTGTGGTGAAGAAGATAAACGTTTTAGTTTTTTTTTTATTTTTATTATTATTATATTTTCAATTTCCTTTTTTGTTGTTTTCATTTTTAGGGTTGATGTGGGAGAAGCTTATTAAAAAATCATTTTCTATATTTTGTTTTGACAAAATGTTTTTTGTTCATTTAATGATATTGAAAAGACTAAATTATCCCTATACTTTTCCTAACTAACATTAGTTAATCATTAGTCAATAATTTGATGGGGGTGTTAGTACAACTAAGTCAATACCTTGGGGTGGAATGCAATTTCACATAAATTTAAGAGATTTAGTTCAATTTATCTAGTACCATATCTCTAGCATAGCATGATGGCTTTTTTCTTTTTTAAATAATAATAATAATAATAAGTTTTAGACATAATAATTGCAAATGTCCCTAAATGCACGTCATGCGAGTCCCTACATTAGTGAAAATATAAATAGCCTTGTCTTGAAGAGTTAAAAATATATATATTTAATAATAAAAGTAAAGTAAACAAAATAGTAATTATTATTAGTGAATAATTAAAAATAAAATAAAATTATGAAGGAACTTAGATAGTCTTACTGTTAAAAATGCTTTTTTTTTTTTTTTTTTTAAATAACAGAAAAAGGCCTCATCAATAAGACATATATACATATAAAGAAAATAACAAAATACCGACATATGCTTTTCCAAAAAAAAAAAAAAAAACACCTACGACATATGCAAAGTTACAATCGTCCTCTAGCGGTTGGCAAAAGTTTTGAATCATGGCTATAGATTGGCAATTTAAACTAAAGAAAATAAAATTTGGAGATTTAGTATTCACCGATTAGATTTTTGGAACGAACTAAAATTATTGTAAACAAAAGACTATAAAGAAAATGAGGGTAATTTGATGAAATAAGAAAATTAAAACTCAAACTCCTACATGTATGTAGAAGAGAAACAAGCCAGTAAAAGAGAAGAAATATATGCACATCCATTTAGCACACTTTTTTCTTTACATTATGGTTCAAATTTGGTCATATGCATTTACTAGTCTTTAGTAAGTGTAGAGAGTTTTTTCTCGTTATTTTGTGATCGGAGTTCAAGTCTATCATACATAATTATCATTATTTGCAGAGAATTTTCTTTTCTTTATTGGAAATAGATATATCTCAAGATGTTATTATGTCATGATGTTATGAGAGTAAATTTTTGGACTCCATATATATTATTTTACCTTGGCAGGTTCTAAGCCACATATTTAGTATTTAATTTCAACAAAACATGGCAAATCCCTAATAATTGGTGTTAATAAATTTCCAATTCCTTATAAGTATATCATAAAACAATTAGCAATCATATGATAGTTGGGAAAATAAGACGAAATGATAGGAAAATCAGAAGAATAGTTTCAGTTCACCAAAAACATTTAGGCCATGTTTGATAGGTTGTATTAGAGAGGAAAAAATGATC